>CM033637.1:22816024-23231024 GCA_019453435.1 Rhinogobius similis
GATCACTTCAGCCAGGACAGCTCTGTTTACCACGGACTTTGGAAACACAGAATCATATGCAGCACTCGGGCACAAATACATTCATCAATGTAGAACACGTTATTTTAATTTACACTGCGATGCAACAGTTGCCTCTGTTGTCCCAAAGTTGTGCTCAGGCAAAATGTGTCATACCCATGTAGTTATACAGTCCATCAGCCTGTATGAAGACACAGACCTCCTTTTTAAAAGTCTGTGCCTTTTTAAAACTGGTTCCAAAGACTTTTCTTGTAAAGAAAGCCAAACGAACCTTCCACAGAGGGTTCGTTTGGCTCGGGACAGTGAGCGAAGCGCAGCTCCACAAAAGTCTAAACAAATGTAAGTTAACTTAGACTCACCGCTCTGTCGCTTTGACTCCATGACTGCAGCTCGCCGTCACCCGCTGTTTCCTCTAACAATTCCTCGGTTGTTTCATTCAAAAGTGACTTTAGTGGACGGGGCGTGTTCTGGGCCACAGCAGAGCTCTGTAGTTCACTGTTGCCTCCGCGCGGCCGTGACTCACTTCGGCCAAAGCTTCAGGTTTTACTCCAGAGCCGCCTGGTCCGGGCTGCGCGGTCCTAGCGCCGGGCCGTTCAGACACAGCAGTGAAGTCACAAGGATGAGATCATAAGACAGATGTTATACACTCGTCCTACTCTGCTATAGTTAGGTCTATTTGATGAGAATGTGTAATATTACCTTCCCTTTTGTTATTCATCGCTATGTTTCATTTCACACCAAAAAAACGGATAATTATTGCCAGTTATTATTGTAAACTGTTCCATCTGATGTGAGTAATCAGATTTCTTTCTGAATGTTTACACCGGTGCAGGTGTTGACAAAGAATTATGGTAATACAAAAGATAAAATGTTAAAGGTGCACTATTTTACAGGGTCCCTTCTGCTTGTCTCAATGGAGATGTTGTTGCTTTGCTAGAATGTTCCAGTATGGCATTAAACATACAGCATCTATCTCTATGGCGACAAGTAGACGCCATCAAGCCAAGTTAAGTGACCCCACTCACAGTAAAAATGCAAACATTTAAAGAATTATTATTTCATACAAATTAATCTAACACCCATTAATTGTCACCAGATGTTTTCAGATTTCAAACAAAAAATAAATAAATAAAAATTGATCAGATCTTTTCTAGTCATGTTAAGGGTTGGCAGCTGGCAATCCAGTGTTGCATATTCATACTGCTCTTGTGTCCATGAGCAAGACACATCCTCCTCCTCGCTGAGTGAATGTGGCGTGCCTGAGGTAGTGGTTGTTGGAACAGATCAACAGCTACATTTCTCAGGCAGCAGCCTTTGAGAAGCTCGTAAAGCACAATATGGATCCGAGCCAGAGTTATTATAATAAACATATCCTGCAATGTCTTTGTCACTGCTAAAGCATTTGTCACGTTATGGGTAAATAAATCGCCCCATAGACTACTGCATTATAAAGACAACAATATTTAATTCAACAATGCACACAATAAAATATAACATATAATAAATATATAATGACGTGTATTTCATTTGATCTGAATAAATAAATGTAAATGTGACGTAACCCTTTGCTTTCAAAACATGAGAAGAGTCAGGTTAAAACAGCATGGACTGAAGGGACTTGCGAACGGTGGCCATCTCCTGCTGTTGCTGTGGACAAAAAACAAAAAGAAACCGTAAGTAATTAAGTATTTAACGAAGCAACTGAGACTGACAAATAACAAAACTATTTAAGAGGGAGTAATTTATATATTATTTTTGAAGCCGTTGGTTACTAATTCAACTTGCCTGGATGATCAGGGTCTTCACAGGCACTAAATGCAAGTGTCCTTTAATAAAATTGAGTAAATAAATGTGAATAAATGAAATTAAAACCAGTATAAATATTGTGGGGTGCTGTATTTTTTGGTATATTAAAAAAAATCTGTTGTGACAGCGCCACCTTGTTGTTTGTTCAGATAAATGAATATACATAACCCTGTTGATGTGTATCCATGTATTGATTTGTCATCCTTGTGAAAGCGATGCAAAGGGTGATTTATTTTGAGTCTTATTTTATCAACTCGTTTGACAAAAGTTCAAATTGTGTAAGATCACAATGTCTTATTCCACTGACTGTGTCCATAAGGATCTTCTTCTGCAGTGAGGCCATCTCCTTCCTCAGCTCCTGTTGCGCCCCCTGCACGAAAGTCTCGTGGCTCTTCTCCATCTCCTCCATGTTCTAATAGAAAATACACAAACTTATCATAGTACATTTAAAAAGTTATGACTCGCCGTACGTCGATTCTTTATTATAACAAGTCTGGATTAGTCAATGTTCCACAATATTAACCATGCAAAAAAGCAGATAATTTCAGATATTTATTAGGTTTTTATCATGAAATTTGGTGTTGATATCCAGTTGTTATGGCCCTGGCCCAGGGGTGGGCCGTAGTGATTTGGTCCTGCCTGCTCTGCCGCCCTTCTTTGTTTCACCAGGTGGTGAACTAATTGGACCCCGCCTGCTGGACTCCTCCGAGCGCCTTAAAAGGAGCTGCGTGCACGGTCTTGCGCTCTCTCCGCGCTGATGCTCACGACCCCATACCTTCCGTTTTTGTAAGTATTAGTTTTTGTTCTGACTTAAGTTTTGTAAATAAACCCTTGTTTCTGCGCACTTTACCTCCTGTGTGGTCTCCCTCCTTGTTGCGCCATGAGCCGGGCGTAACACAGTAAAGACTTGAATATATAAAGTGTCACTATTATTTGCACACCTACCTTCATAAACTGCTCATACAAGTCTCTGACAGTCTTCAACTTCTGGTTTTGTACGACTCGAGCCTGCTGCAAGATTTTCTGCTGCTGCTTCAACAGAGTCTGGACAAAAAACATTTTCCAAAGATCACTTCAGAAGATTTTAAAAAAAGATTCAATTCCTTCAGCCCACTGTCCCAATTCAAAGCTACAGTGTAAAACTATTTTATTTCTGATATAGTTGTCTATTTTATTTCTGCTAGTCATTTCTGATGCAGTTGTTATAGTCGCAGACAAAGGAAGAACAAGTAAACTCTGAACAGAAAGTCAATTGAACAATTGCTGATTGTTCAGTCACAGGGATTTCAGATATGTTTTATATTCGTGGTGAGTCGTAGCCTCTGAGCCCTGGTGAGGACAGAGTGTACATGGTAGAACACAGCACACAGTGATGGAGGACCAAAGGAGGGGAACTGGAGCAAGAAGCGTACCTCTGACACTGAACAAAGCACCTCATACACATAAGCTAGAAAGGTTTAGTGCTAAAGCGTCTGACTTTAAACAAAGAAGTGTTAAAGTTGACAGTGCCAACAGTTTGCGAACAGTTTCTATGATAAAATGACTAAATGTATTAATCTGGAATTTAAAACAATTATTGGCATAATTGTGAAAACATACAGACATGTTCTGTCTGATTGGCTTTCTATTATTACTCATCTGTCTGTTAAAGAAGACAGATCTGATGCTCTGAGGACTGGGAGTGACACAAACTAGGGCAGTGCAGAAAAAATATCAGTTCCAAATATTGGCAACATTTTGAATATCAGACTGATATCTGGAGGAACCCTCCAACATCTGATATCCCATCCATATGAAAAGTAAAGTGGGACCACAAACGTGTCCACAGTAAAGTCACACCTAATGCAGTGTGAGAGTGAACGTATCTGTCCATCAGTGCAGTGCACACACCATGTCATGAGCTTGGGCTCTGCTCACATCAGATTCAGTTGCACAGTGTGAGTTTAGGAATAAGTTGGAACGTCTTAAAATCATACAAAGTCACACAAAATTGCACAGTGTAAGCCCAGATTTAGTGAGGCTCACCACTCAGCCACTGTGCCACTGGGTAATTTGCCTCAATTGTGATGCGCACTGTATTGTGTATAGTGTGTACTGTACAGAAATGTAGTCTTAAAGCTGTGTTACTTTTCATCTGAATAATAGTTGATGACATGCTTAGTCATGTTCATCATGTCTTCTTTAGTTCTATCCACAAAATTGTTCTTCTTAAAGACACATAAGCAGGAGATGCATTCACCTCAGGTCAGGTGAATGCATCTCCTGCTTATGAGTCTTGAAGAAGAACAGTTTTGTGGGTTGACATGCTTAAGTCACACAGAGTAACCTCTAAACCCTGTGGCGGACACTGACATTGAGCCTCTCCTCCTGCTCCTCGCCTCTCTGTGCCTCGGCCTCCCACTGCTGCAGCGCCGCCGAGAACTGCTGCGAATACTGCACTGTCAGCTTCTGCCTGAACACACCACACCAGGAAATACACACGCTATTATACATCTTAATCATATTTATTTATTATTTTTTCCCCCAGTTTTTAACATAACAGAGAGACATAGAACATACTTTCTTTTTTTACTTAGTCCTAAATATGTCTTTAAAAGTATAAGTTGAGGTTTATTTATCAGAATAATGTGGAAAGTCTGTAAAATGAAGCTCAAAAGTGAAGAAATATCACCATTTTAACCTTTTTTGAAAGTTACATATCTATTTCGTCAGCTGTTTTTGTTGCATTTTTCACTATAAATGATACACTTGGCATTAAAATCATGCATATATTCAAAAACAACAGTGACGATATTATATAAATATGTATATACTTCAAGCATATCTATTTCTTGTGTCCTTGTTTGAGGCCAAAATACATAGTTCTGAAGTCAAGTGAGAAGCCAACGCCAAAAAAAATCTGTAGCGCTTTGTTAATCTCAGTCCAATGTATTTCTGGGCAGTCGGACACTGTAATCATATTTTTAAAACAATTTGTGTTCAATTGTATAAATATTCAATTTCCCCTTGTTAAAAAAATTCTTAAACTTGTAATTTTGAGTTACTGTGTTCAAGTAATTTGCCTCATCTATTATAACATTGTATAATAATATGTTACTATCCAACGTTATTATCTGCTACACTCACAGGGGGCAGAATACACAAATCCTGCTCAAATTGAACTTCATCTCATATAATACTGTTTTGTAAATTACAGAGCAACAGTTGGATAAAATATTAGATATTAGAGCTATCTCCCTTTTTACCTTACCTTGGTTTATTTATTTATCGATTTGTCAGTAGATTGTGAAATGCCATTTTTGACCAAATATAAATACATATGAAATGTTAAGTACTACCGCTTGAGGACAACTTGAGTATGTAGATGACAAAATGAAATGACAAAATGTTACTGGATTTATACAATTCTGAGGCCAGAGGCATTTCATTTTAAATTCATAAGGTTTTTAGACAATGATGAGATAATAATACCTTTGTGAATGATGATTGTTCCAAAGCTGTTCGAGTTTCTGCTGACTTCCCTTCATGTAGTTTTTTGTCAAAGCCTCAAGGCGTTTCTTCTTGGCCTGCACCGATTTATTGATGTCAGCTACAAACAAAGACAAGTGAGAATTTACTACTTATGTTAAATTCCACCTAGTACATTCTAAGTGACATTATAACAAAAAGAAATCATACCACCGAATTTTTCAATCATAGACATGACTTCATTTCTGAAAGGAGAGCAAAACATAAAATTCATTACAGATGTTAATTTAAGCAAAAATCAGTAGAGTAGCAAGAATTACTTTAAGATAACATTACTCAAGAGGAAGTAAAAAGTAGTGACCCAAATAATACTCAAGTAAGAGTAAACAAGTATTTTGGAGAAACTATTTAAGCACTGAGTAAAAGTTTCAACATAAAATGTAAGGAGTTGATGTAATTGAACAAAACATTAAATGATTCTGGAATTTCCAATGAATTACCGTTATGTTTAATTAATGTTTAGTTGTGCACTTTGCTCATTTTTCCAATGTGGTTTTAAACTTCAAAAGGCAAATAAAGTAAATTAAACCAAAATTTTAAAATGCACTTTTAACAATTGACTGTATTTTGTCGTTTTTTATGATATAGTTTTTATCCAGGATCAAGAAGATGAACAAACTTGAAGCTAGCTAGAAAAATATTAACGTTAGCTGCATATTTTTTACCCCACAGCACAGGGCTCCTCTTCATCAAAATCAGCAGAAGGTCGTTTTTTGGCCTGTTTTTTGTCAACAACTGGAGTTTCTTCTTGAAAATATCAAGAAACACAGATTAGGCCAAAACTAAACATGTAAAACTGTAGCCGTTAACATAATTAGCTGCATTACCGTCTCTGGTCTCCTCCTCTGAACCACTCAAGTCTTTCTTTACTTCGTCTTCTTCAGCAAAATCAAACAACTTTGCTTTATCAGACTTGTCCTCCGCGTGTTTTTTCTTCATTTGCTTTCTGGCTGATGACATGTTTAGTCTGTCGTCTGTTTGATTCTTAGAAAATAGGAAAAATGTACAGCTAAACTTGAAGAAAAGACGAAAAGTTTCTTCCGTCGGGATTCCCGCCACTGAGCACGAGACTTTTTTCATTGGATAAAATAAACCGTGTTTTCTCTTTCTCTGATTGGTTCAATTGATCTAGCAACAGATAATGACAAAAAAAAAAAAAAAAAAAAAAACGTACTTTAATTTTTAATTTTGAGTTATTTTTTAAAACATCCCAATATTGTACTTTTTACACATTTTTACATATTTGTCAAAACATTAATTTGATTTAATGATTTAATATTATGTTAATAGCATCTATTTTTCAAAGCTAAAGTAGCTATTTTTCAAAATCTCTGGAACAGTTGCACACAAACCAAAATTATGACAAAACTGGAACTAAACCCAGAACAAAACACGGAGAACTGGTTCCAGTTTTTACGTTCTACATTAAGCCTATTTTGTCTTGATGCAGACTTGGTTTGGTCCTGACTAAGCTATATTTTTTGGGTTTATTTCTGGTTTAGTCCCAATTTGGATGTGGTGAATGTGCAAGTGCATGAACGCTCCCTAGACCAGGACTAGAACAGGACCAAACCAAGACTTGCCTACATCAGAATGGTCAGAATCCAATGTGGAAAGTGAGCACATTGTTGCAAAATTCAGGAGGAGAGAAGACAGCAATGATTTTGATTTTGTTTATTTAAAAACAGTGGACAGATGTGATGCTGCAAAGTGTGAACATCCCTTTCAAAACACTTGGATCGCCTTGTTTAGCACGTACAACTGTGGCATTTTGAACGATACACTCCCACACACATTCACATTCAAGCAAGTCCCTGAAGAAGAACTGTTTTCCTGTTTAGATTTTAATACCACCATATTTGGGCATCATTAGACTACGTATTTCTAATTCTCATGCCAAAACAACCTACCCACACCTCTACTTGCCATCTCCTCCTCATCTCTTTCAACAGTCTAATTATTATCCGCACGAATCCACTCAGATCTGATGTGTCTGCGGCCCTCTTGTCCTCCTTCTCCACCCTTTAGTCCCTCTCGACCCCAATACTAAAAATAATCCATTACTTTCTGTTTTTGCATTTCCCTTTCCTTCTCAGCTTAACATTCATCAATTCTACACTGGTCTTTCAATATTTTTTCAACTGCAGTTCAATAGGATGAAACACATGTGATTTTGAGTTGTTTTTGAATGATAATTATTGGATAAGATTCTCCCTTTCCCAGTCTTTGTCAAACTTAAAAATCACCTATAAAATAAACATTATAACCATGATAAGCTTTATAACAGTTCCAGTAAGGGCTGCTTCATAAAAGTATAAATGTATATCTGACAATCATAATTTAAATCTCAAATAAATAACAAAATAAGACCTGTACGCATTGTTGATGTGATGTGGCTGTGGACCAATCATTCTATAATAATACAATCTTAATAAATAAACAATTTGAACTATACAATCATATTAAAATAAGACGCCGTCGGTAAAACCATCAGTAGTTTGACAATAGAAATCAACATTCAACAAATCAAATATTTACCTCCCTCTTTCACGATGAAAACAATCACAATCGCCTTTTATGGTTGGGATTACGCTCATATTGATGTCCAGTCACTGCCCTCTAGTGGTCACACTTTGAATCGTGGGTAAATCCTCAGTAAAATGCCATGTTGTTATTCAGGATGACTCACGTTGTAGTCAGCTCTTGCTCATCTTCTTTCCATCTTGTTTTGACACATTTCGGTTTGACCACTTATGTATTGCTTTAAAGTCACAGAATAAAATAAAAGTGTGTCCCTTATGCTACTCCAGGGCCCAGTGAGCAGTTATTTGTGTAAACGTTTGCCCTGCGTGTGGGATTGGACGGTTATAACTGGAGCGGTTCAGAAAAGCCGGACTTGTTTCTTGAGCTCGTTCTTCTTCCACTGAGCGAGGCGGTCGAAGGCTGACATTGGCATCCCGAAAACTCTGTGGAACTCCTCTGGGGAGAGATGACGCTGGAACATACACAAGTTTTATTTACGCTACAAAAAGTGCCAGCAGGTTATTGGGTTACTTATTTGGATGTTTGACACACTCATGCAATAGGATTAAAAGAAAATCTAATACAGGATCAAATACAGTGTCTATAAATAAATAATTAAAACACGCAGGCTTGAAACTTTCTTAAGATAAGGTGGCATGAGGAAGGGCATCCAGTGTAAACCAAATCAATTTGCAAATCACTGAACACCACAGGAGGAATGGTTGAGAGTGGTGAGCGAAGAGGGAGGAATACAAACGTAATTTTAAACTTAAAACGCTAATATTGATATATTTTTGAATCAACAGAATTGGTTGTTTTCAAGATTGTAAAATGTGATGATGTCATTGGGGAAGAGCCAGATTGTCTTACTGACTACAATGTACTTTGCAATAAAATATCTAAAAGGTAAATCCACAAATATTCAAGGTGAGACGCTACAGGTGAAGAGGAAAATAAATCTTAAATTTAAAGATATCAATGTTAAACTTCTCCTGTAGTTTACTCACATAAATGTAAGAAAAAAATATATTACACGTTTTTCATCATGTCATGTTTTCAAGTAGAAATAAGGCATTTTATGTGGAAAAAACTGACAAAAATACACATATTTGGGACATTTAAATCTGAAAAACGGACAGAACCAGGTTTAAATTTCTTGGTTCATTTTGTACATATATTAGTTACAAAAAAAATTTACAGGGGGAATTTTGGATTTCTTATTTAGTTTTTAAGTAAACTGTATTGGACTGAAAATTGTCCTAAAAATTCAAATTTTGCCTCATTTTTTTGACTTAAAACTTAAATTAATCTGTTTTGGAATTAGATAGGAAACAAATCCTTCTGTACGTTTTGTCAAAATCTTGTTGAGTCCAAGATTGTACAGTTTGGTGTGGGATCTACTTCAAGTGGTGATCTTTATGTCTCGAGGGAGAAAAATGCATTTTAAGAAAACGGCCTTTGAAGTTACAACGTCCCATAGATTTCTATGGATGAAGTGGATTAAATTAAACTATAAAATATTTTTAGAAGCAGGTTGGACAAGTTTGTTGTTTCCACATGAAAGCTGATGTGTTGAGAAAGTAAACTGATCAAAAAACAAAAAAAAATTAGTTTTGCCTGTAGTGTCTCGCCATAATCTGATAATTTAATGTTTAATGTTTAATCTTATAATTTCTTTAGTGAATCATTAGCTTCTGGTATTACAACAAAAACTTGAATTTTAACTGCCCCCATCTGCATTGAATATTACTGGCCTAAACAATGTTGTGTGTTATTTTTATTACATTGCATTTGTTTCCAATACATTTTTATGACTGAGATGCAAATAATGTAAAGGGGACAAGATTGCGTGACTAGTTGGACTGGATTTAAGTCTAAACTAAACCTGGACTAGATGAGGACTGAATTAGGACTAGAACAGAATGAAACAAAGCCCACATCAAGATTAAAACTGGCTCAATTCAGGCCCAAATAACGACAAAGTGTGAATACCCTGAAACATTAAACACACAAACTTGCAACTTCACATCCCTAAAGCACAAACGTTTTCCAGTCTCGTATCTGGTTGTTTCCTGAAGTGACCCAAATCCAAGCTGACTGATGTTCATCTAAAGCAAAAGCCCTGTTTTAAGTTGCACATTACCTCGAGTCTGGCCCGGTCCACATCAGTGGGGAGGCGCTGCTCTCCTCTGACGGACACCACCAGAGCCTCGTAGGGGTAAATCTGACAGAGAGAGAGAGCAGATGAAAAACACATCGCTCCAGTCTTTCTGAGAACCGTCTTTGAAGCAAACGTCACTGTCAGTTTAGACCAGACTGTTTCAGCACCATGGAGAGATATAGACACTACAGAGACCATCAAAGGAGCACGGCAGCCTCTACTGGCCACATGCTGTTATTACATCACTATCACAGACTTTGATGTTAGACCTACAGTTTGCTAATTGAGTTGAGCGTATTTTCCATTGCATCATATAGAAGTATTTTAGTTTGGCACTGTCTGTGGAGAAATGACACACACAGGCAGAATACTTTACTTACATAGTGTAGCTTTAAACGATAATAGTCTTATGCTTCAAGACAAAGTTTATTTATTAACAGAGAAGATAAAAATGTGGACATATTCCCCACTGAATCTTTGATCAGACTGAATTTGACATTACTTAAATTTAAAAAAAGAAAAAGTGTTATTATTATTATTATTTGTGGGTTTCAGCTTTGATATGCAACATTTTGAGGACTTTCCCCCTTTCAAAACTTGAAAAGCAACAGTCCCAATTTGTTATAATTTTGAAAAACATTCATAGACTTGAATCTATCCATCAGATTTTGTCTCAGCAATTAATAAAGTTTGTTAGTCAGAATTTAAAAAGATCTGTTGAATTGAAACAGCGTGTTAAACCTAAATATAGTTGTCATTTAGACGCCTCATTGAACTCTCAATTCAAGCTGCTTTACATGACAAAGCACACAATTGCACAGTCGGAGGTCTTGACAGCAGCTTCCTTTGTGAATTTGTGGAGGCTGCGTTTTCATTCTCATATCTATACTCACAGACATAGACCGTTCACCGTGACACTGGAACTGTTCATCGTCGCTGGCAGAAAGGCTTACCTTATATTCTGAAAAAGAAAACACCATTATGTAAAGCAAAGCACTGAGTAATCGTCACAAGAGGTAGATCTGAACAGCACAATGGGTTTACCTCTAATCTGCCAGTTCACTGCATTACTGCTGTCGAACTGGTAATAATCTGTGGCGCCACCTGCAGGCTGAAAAGAACAGGCACATCAGCATATCAGAGTCTGTTTTGACGTTGTGAATGTATGCTAAAGTTTGTAAAGGAACAAATAATCTTTTACAGCAATATGATTTAAACTTGGGGCCACAAGAAGAAAAATGCAATAAATGAGTTAAGGGTTGAACGGAGAATGAAACACTTTCCCGCTTTGTAAAATAAAACACGAATAAAACGGTTATTCCACACAACAGCCTCTTTACATTGGTGCCATGATTACAGGTTTAGGAAGCGGTTACGGTTAGAGTTTTGGGACAGGTTTAGGTTTAGTTTCTTGGCAGAAGTGAGTTGGGGAAAAAACATGACGCAAACAAGACGGAAAAAACAGGAAGATTCATTAAAACTTTATGAAAATCAATAAATCACTTTGATAATCTGGAGAGGACATGCTGTCTACATCAGAATGTGCATGTTTTATACAAGACTGCAGATAAGATTTACAGATGGTGAGCCTAATTTGTCCCTTTAGGATGCAAGACGATAGAGTTAAAGCAACCCAAACCATTACTCCCAAATGTTTAATCGCACAGTTACAGCCCTCACCTTTTTGATTCCATTTCTTCTGTAGTCTGGCAGTGAAGATGACTTGTAGTCTAAAAGAGCAAAAGCATAACCAAAGCATAGCCAAACAAACAAACAATCAATATTTCATGACGTTCTCTCATTAATTGTTAGTTAATAATCATAATAATTCAATTTTCCAGTGATACACACAATACTATCAGGGTTCTACTCCAACAATGTTCAGATCTGGACTCAAAACAGCTCTGTTTAGTTGTGCACAGGACTTTATCTGAACTCTTCTCTTTTAAAGTCAATTTTATGATTATTTACCCTATGTTTTTATTTATTTGTATTGTGATTTTAATGACTCTTTTCCTTTGAATTACTCGGTGTACAATTTGTGTTCTATAAAATGAACTTGCCTTACTTATCGCTGCAGAATTGATGCGTGTAATGATATAATTTGGCCAGTAGAGGTCAGCAAAGTCTCAGCCATGTTTCTCGATTGTTCATTTTTAACTCTGTCTGTTTCAGTGTTGTATGTTACTCTTTATCTCGTCTTCTATCCATGCTCTCCTCACACATTAAAACACTCTTTGCCCTCCCCTATTAGACCCTCTCCCCCCTTTCTCCCTCTCTCCCTCGTCTCGTTTACACAGAAGGGAATTAGATTTCACTGGTGTCAAAGACCAGAGAAACAGCATGATGAAGCAGAAACAGGGAGCAGCTCTGGAGGGGTTTATGCTCAGTGAGATTTTGAAATGCAATGGGGTCATCATCATCCCTTACATACAAAAACTTAATGAAGGAATTGTTTAGACTTGAATTAATGTGCAAAATATAACCTAGTTTATCCCTTAGCAAAAGGACTACTGTTGTCTTTAGAGAGGCAAACCAGCTGACGCCAAGGAGATAGTCATTTTGGCAGAAACTGGAATCAGCATTTGACCTTTGACCCATCAGTTCAATGTCTTTGTATTTCATTAAACTGTTCAGTAAATAAAGGCTGAATTATCAATGAAAATGGATAGATTGATAGAAAATGTATGGTTTGTTAGTTTGTCATTGTGTACTTTTCAATTGGACCAAAACACTCACCGTTATCAGTGATGGAGATGGACCGGGACAGGAGAGCTGCAGACAGGATTAAAGAAAGAAAAAAAAAGGAATTAGTAAAACGGTAGACACATAAATCTTGACAACATCAGTGGTTGAGACTGTTCCCGAAGATTGGTAGCCACAATTTTGTCAGTTTTCCCAGTGGCAGCTGTGACCACATATATCTTCACACCAGTGGAGAGTGAATAAATAATGCTCAACTGTACTTTAAGAAATTCGCCAAACTTGTGAAGTGGTGTATCATTTCTATTCTATCATATCTATGTGCTAAAGTACATTCTGAAAGAGTCCATTCAGTGTTTCCATTACAGGGGTTTAAAAACTATATTAATCAACTTAAACAAACTTTTAGCATAATAGCAATCTCAGAACTCTCAAAACATGGATAAATGTTGACAAAGAGGTTGATTTTAATTTAAAAGGTTATGAAATGTTCAGTACAAATAGGGAACACAAGAAAGGAGGGGGTGTTGCGTTATATATTAATAAACATTTGGAATGTAAACATATTGAAGATATGTGTATAGCTGTTGAAGAAGTATTTGAATGTGTAACTGTAGAAATTAAAATGCAAAAAAGAAAAAACATTATTGTAAGCTGCATTTATAGGGCTCCAGGTTCTGATATGCAAGTATTTAAGGAGTGGATGGAAAAATTATTTTCTACTAAGACCAAAAAAGATGTTTTAATATGTGGTGACTACAATATAGATTTACTGAATGCAAAAAAACACAAATTTACTGAAGAATTTGTTGATACAATGTTTAGCATGAACCTTTTTCCATTAATCACAAGACCGACAAGAATAACAACATATAGTGCTACCTTGATTGACAATATATTTTCAAACATTCTGGATAGTAACCTTACTAGTGGCCTTTTACTAAATGATATTAGTGATCATCTTCCTATTTTCATGGTCTACAATATTGACCTAAAAACAATCAAGGACAGACATTTTTTCTGCAATAGTAGAGTGGAAACAGAACAGTCAACAATAAACCTTAAGAATGAATTAGCTTCTCAAAGTTGGGAAACTGTCTATGCAGAGTCTGATGTAAATGCAGCTTACAACACCTTCTTAGATATATTCAACAAACTGTATGACAAGAACTGTCCAATTAAAAAATGCAGAAGAAAAAATACCACAAGTACTCCATGGATAACAAAAGGGATATTGAATGCATGTAAAAAGAAAAATTATTTATACAAATTATTTCTTAAAAACAGAACAACTGAAGCTGAACAAAAGTATAAGAAATACAAAAATAAATTAACCAGTATTATGAGAAAATGTGAAAAAGATTACTACAATAATCTCCTTTGCAAAAATAAAAACAATATACAGGGAATGTGGAAAGTTTTAAATAATATCATTAGGAATGGTTCAAACAGTTCATGCTATCCCGAGTATTTTGTGGAGAACAACAATATTTTAAGGGAGAGAGGAAAAATTGTAGAGGCTTTTAATAATTTCTTTGTAAAGGTGGGGCCCAACTTAGCTGAAAAAATTCCGTCATGCAGCAAGCCATTGGAAAATTTAATTGATATAAACTCACATTCAATGTTTCTTACACCTGTTGATGAGAGGGAGGTCCTGAATACCATTAGAACATGTAGTAATAAGACGTCAAGAGATGTAAACGAGATAAATATGAGATTGGTAAAGAATGTTGCAGAAGAAATTCTAAAACCACTCACACATATAAGCAATTTATCTTTTCAGAGTGGACAATTTCCATCCAAAATGAAAATAGCTAAAGTCATCCCACTCTTCAAATCAGGAGACAAACACTGTTTCTCAAACTACCAGCCTGTTTCCCTTTTACCACAGTTTTCAAAAATTTTAGAAAAACTGTTTGATAAAAGACTACAAAACTTCATTGAAAAACACAATTTATTATCTGACAGTCAATATGGTTTTAGGCGTAACAGATCAACTTCACTTGCCCTGATAGATCTAGTAGAAGAAATAACTACCTGCATTGAAAAGAAGAAATTAATTATTGGAATTTTCATCGACTTACAGAAAGCATTTGACACTATTGATCACAACATCTTGATACAAAAACTGGACAATTACGGTATCAGGGGAATACCACAAAACTGGTTGAAGAGCTATTTGGGAGACAGGCAACAGTTTGTACAAGTTGACCAATGTAGATCTGGGTGTCAAACCATTACATGTTGGGTCCCTCAGGGGTCAATATTGGGGCTTTTTATAATGTATATAAATGAACTATGCAGAATGTCCAAAATTATGAAGTTTGTACTCTTTGCAGATGACACAAATATAATTACTTCAGGGGAGAATCTGGAACAACTTTTGGAACTAATAACTAAACTAAACTAAATAATAAATAAAAAATTACAAAACTGGTTCAATTGAAATAAATTATCACTAAATTTGAAGAAGACAAAACTTGTGCTATTTGGAAACCGTAAAACTGAAATACCAGTGCAATTAAACATTGATGGCTCAATTATTGAAAGAGTTTCACAAAATGTGTTCTTGGGAGTAGTTCTAGATGAGAAGATTTCATGGAAACCTCACATAAGTTATTTAAGTTCCAAAGTTGCTAAATGTGTAGGTGTCATGAAGAGATGTAGTTATGTACTCAGTCAAAATGTGTTACTTTTACTGTATCAATCTTTCATAATGTCATATCTGAATTATTGTTTAGAAGTTTGGGGAAACTGTTATAAGACAAATCTGTTGCCTCTGATTACTCTCCCAAAAAAAGCAATTAGAATTGTCCACAGAGTCCCCTACAATGGTCATACTAACCAACTTTTTCTTAAAAATTGTGAATTAAAATTACATGACTTAGTCAATTACAAAACAGCTCAAATTATGTTTAAGGCATCAAAATCCTCTCTTCCAGTCAGTATTCAAAATTTATTCTCAGGACGAGATGCTCATCACAAATTTAATCTTAGAGGTAGCGATAAATTTTATCAACCACAGGTCAGAACTACTTTAAAATCAATGTGTATTTCAGTGCGGGGGGTTATTTTGTGGAATGGGTTAGCGGAGGAAATGAAAAATTGTTTAAATCTTGTCCAGTTTAAACGAATGTTCAAAAAAGAAACGATGGAAAAGTATCAGGAAGAGAGTGAATGATGCCTTCAGCAGTGAGTGTGTAGATGATGAGGGGTGAGGTAGAGGTTAGAGAGTGTCTGGGCCTGTCCTTGTGTTGTTGTGTTATGTTATATGTTATATGTAGTCTTGATGTATAATAAATGTTGTATGTTGCATGTTCTATCTATTATACAATAATATTGTTGTAATAATAAGTAGGTGGAGTTGAGTGGGGGGTCGGACTTCTAAAAAGCGAAAGCTTCCACCATCCCCCTTTCAAACCAGGCAATTGTATGCGATTGATGTGAATTTGTGTTGTAAACTGCAAGCAGGTTTGAAATAAAACAACTTATTATTATTTCCCAGATACATTCAGTTTTCAAAAAGATTGAAGACAAACACAGTATTACTGTCCAGTGATGTCCACAAAATAACTGCCCATCCCATATGCATGAATAATTTATGCATCAAGGGTCATTTGAATATTCAGTTTGAAGGCATAATATTGCGCCATGAAAAAGTCATGAGTGTTTTTGTCTCTTCTTTATGGTATCTGAGGTCTTTAAGCAGCCTCACAGTGAAATACACCAATACATTAACCATATTGATAGTGAAAGTGAAAAAAGGGGCCATGTGTTAAGGGACATCTATAAAACATCACCGGAGTGAAATTACACTCACAAAAGCGTTCATAATTACCATCCAACCAACAGCCCATGAAAAATACAAGAGCAGGGGCTTCATTGCTCTGACCCGCTCAGGCAGAAAATATCGGCAAAGGCACCACGCTTTCTGCAACTTTAATGCACGCTGCTATCTGGGTTCAAGATGCCAGATGCTGAAGTAACTATTTGGTGTAAATGAAGTGGTTAAATGGCTCTTAACCCAACTATAATAAAATGTAACATGTATATAGAGCTTTTCTACACAACCTACACCCTATTTCAAGGGGCCACTCAAACATTCAGACACCGGTGCATGCAGACACAGGGGGTAAGGTGGTTTAAATGTCCTGCCCAAGGACACAACAGCAGTATTTATCTGTGGGAGATGTCTCATGTTGAGAGCAGGACTGGAACCGCTGACCTTCAGATTTGAGCCAAAGTGCAAAATGGCAGCACACATCTACACTAAACAAGATTAACACGAAAGTGCATTTAAAGGAAAAATGTTATGCATTTGTTTGTATTGTTTTTAGCCTTTAAACCTGCTCTTGAGCGTCTTCAGTTTGACATGTCATGTTTTACAACAAAAAATAAAATGCTTTTACAGTGAAAAAAATACTTTATCACTGCATTGGGAGATACCATTTTGACGTAGCTGTGGCTCCATCTACTGGCTGTAAAGGCAGTTACACACATGCAAATATTTACCCACAATGCAGTAAAGAGTGGATCTGACAAAGTTGTAGTTATTGTGATTAGACGGAAGAAATGCTCAGAGTGAGTCTGGAGATGATATAAGGACTTAAAACAGCAAAAAGAGACGTCAACTATCATCTACGTCACACATCGAAGGAGTTCAGGATACAGTTTTGGAGAGGGAGAGGATTTTCAATCGAGCATTCATCAAACAATCCAACTAAATACTACTCCAGGTATGTTTTTGATGACGGAACAATGTTAGAACATGGCTAAAAGCTCAACAAAGTCAATTTTGCACAATATTTGTCCTTTAAAAGTCAAATCAAATCAAATCAAACTTTATTTATAAAGTGCTTTTCATACAAAGATGTAACACAAAGTGCTTTACAGTGAATTAAAAACACCAAGCTGTGGGAGCAGCATTTCAGAAGGCTCACTTTCCCCAATCAGCTTATGCTCGAGGGAGTAGACAAGCAGTGAGCGCAGGGGGTAGTCAGTTCAGTTCTCTGCACAAGGGATAGGACGGTGCATAGAGTCACCAGTGAGCAAACCTCCTGCACTCACCTGTTACAAATCTTAATGTACAATGCGTTAATATAAAGAACATCACCATGATCCAAAAAGGGTAAAGGTACCAGCACACTCGTCTTCACTGTCTCTCCCCTATTCATCCCTCTCTTTTTCTGTCTGACCTCTGTGCACCGTACTGGCCTAAACCCTAATTTACTTCCAGATCGGCCACATACATCACGCTCTTTCACCCCATTTCGCTTCAGCCTCTTCCACATCCTTGATTTCTAACACTCTTCCTTCGAGTTCATCTATGGCTTTTGTTCCCATTTGACCTCCACCTAAATGCTTTCTTCTGTACCTCATGTGTCTAAACCTTTTAAGCCTACAGGTGCACGTGCTGAATGCAATGAGAGGTGGATCAATGAAAGAGTTAATACAGGTTCAATTGGAAACTATACGGGCAACTACAGACTGTTCTCAGCATTACAAATGAACGCAATGTCTTCTATCCAAGTAAACTTACAGCAACCAAGGAGATGAAAAGAAAGAAACAAATTTAAATATAAAAAATATTAACAAGCCAATCAAATGTTCACATTTTCAAAATGTTTAAATAAATGTGTATTCTTTCTTTCTTTCATTCAATCATGTATTTCTTTTATGTAGCACATGCATATTTGAGTATTTTCATTGTTCAATATAGATTGGTTGTATGCACCTTTTTTCCAAGTGTTATATAAAAGTTGTCTCTACATTGTGTGAGGTGCATGGTGGCAGAGCAGTTAGAGCTATTGTCTCCCAATAAGGAGAGTCTGAATCTGGTCCGAGACCAGGCCAACACGATCTCTCTGGGTGGAATCTGCATGTCCTCCTCGTGTGGGTTCTCTCTGGGTCCAGATTCCTCCCACCATCCAAACACATGACTGTATTGTGTCCAAACACATGCATGTGTTCAGGTCAGCTGGCAGCTCTAAATTGCCCCCAGTGAATGAGTGCGAGAGTGAATGGTTGTCTGTGTGTCTACGTCTCTGTTAACCCTGTGACGAGCCTAATAGGAACAAGCGGTAGAAAATGAATGAATGAATGAATGCATCTACATTGTCTTTAAGTGATGCGTGGTCGTATGGACTCTGTGGTAACAGTAAATCCAACAGGTTCTGTGTTATAGTAACATGGGTATTTCCTGATTTATGGTGGCATGTTTCTAGTTTTAATTAATGTTTGCCTAAAATCCATGGCACAAAATGACATTGTCTTGGTGCACTCAAGTCGAAAACTAATAACGCAGAAAACGATATGAGAAAGGCAATAAAACAGCATGACTATTAGTATACATGCCACTAGAGAAATTTCACACTGAGTCTTGAAATAGTCATTTTATGAAAAAAGAGAAGACATTTCAATTACTGAAGAATAGCCATGCACTGCTGTTTGCATTTACAGCATTTAACAAGAGCTTTGCTTCATAAAGGCCCGTTTGTACAATGAATCTAATGAAAAATATAATTGCATTCATCTCCAGTGAGTGATTATAAACCCGACTTACATCCATTTAAGGAGGTGTAGCCCAGGTTGCTGAGTGCCTCCTTGCTACTGCTCCGAGAACTGCGCCTGCTGCTCCACTGGTCGTTGTCATGAGCCGAGCGAGCCTTCATCTCCTCCTTCAGGATCATACGGCCAATCGTCTGAGCAAAGATTTTGAAAAGTAAGTGCACATAAACTACTTTTTTTCTGGAAAATTGGAAACAAACATTCAATTTAAAACACAATATTCTTACTCTGTTGACATTGTGATTCCAGCTGTCTTCATCGCCTCCAGATGAAAACCTTCTTAATCTGGAAACTAGAAAAGAACAGAAGCAAAACGGAAAATATTCAGTTTAAGCGTTATTAAAAACCTAAGATGTGTATAGTAAAGAATGACAAAGTAGCAGTGTATTGTGGATAATGTATAGTGCTAATAATATGCTCACACGTTAACTCATTAAATAATCATGACAGCGCGAGTGGTACCTGGGGACAAATTAACTAAACTACCGCAATCCTGCACAATTTACGCCCTTCAATTTAGTGTGTTTTTCCAAATCTTCAAAGGCAATTATCTTAACAAAAGTGATGAGCAAAGGAAGTTCTACATTTCTTTAATGTAGAGATCAATCACATGAGCTTTTTGAGGCAATAGTTACAAAACAATTTCTCAGTTGTATGTTAATTTTGTAATGTGCTATAAGGGTTGTGCAAGTTACGATGGGACTAATAAAAATAACAAATTATATCCATACGCAAAACTTAATTACTAAACCACCTATAACAGTAAGTTTGACACTAATGAACTAAACAGGACTGAGCCAAACACAACAGTTTGAACTATCGGCAAAGGTCTAATGTATTCTATTGGCCGCAGTCTAATTAGCATATCGAGGAAAACATTAAGACACTGAAATGTAGTTGTGAGAAACAGCTGGATGTTCTTGTAGTGTTGTGTACATTTATTAAAAACTCTTACCTTTGGGTGAGCCGGTGTAAGGGAAGTAGTTGGACTCGGGATGATAGATGTTGTTGCCGTTGGAAGTGGAGAGGCGACTGGAGTTCAGGAGGTTTTCGTTGGTCCTGCAGCCTGTCACATGCACACACGGGTCTGCAGGAAACAAAAGGAACAGGGCTATTTTTAATTCTCAAAACACTGCAATGTTCTGTAATGTATGAATCTGAATTTGCATTACGAGTCCAAGCTTTTATTCCAAGCAAAAAAGGAAAATGTAATGAAGAAAAATAGAATGAATTTAGTTGTAAAACATTTATATCACATTTATATATTTCAACCTCCATTCTATCGCACTCAAAGCACTTTACATAAATGATCAACTCATACAAACACACATTCATACATCAGTAATTGCGGGCACTGTAAGCTGGGGACAGTGTGTATTCTCTAAACAACATTTACAATTGAAAATAAACGGTGATAGGTGTCAAAAGCTGTATTTGCAGTTGCTGTTTGAACTTCTACGTGTGATGGTCAAACATGGACTTAGTTGTTACTTACAGACAAGGTTTATGGCACATCAGAAAGCAGCAAGAAAAGAGGAGAGGAAACATGTCAAAACAAGAAAACAAAAGTGCCACAATCAGGTCAAAGTTATGAAGATGTGAGCGGCTTTGAGCTTTAACTTCAAGAGAAAACTCAGACTTCAGACCCAGACAGGAGACACCGCTCAGAGGGAGACACCGCTCAGAAGGAGACACCGCTCAGAGGGAGACACCGCTCAGAAGGAGACACCGCTCAGAGGGAAAAACCGCTCAGAAGGAGACAGGTAGTATGGGAGTAAACACAGAAACAGGAAGCTAAATATAATCTGTATCGTCTACGAAGGCTGTGCATCATCAGAATAAAGAGCTTCTATGGGGTTTTACGTAATTGAGAACATGTTTAGTAAAGTTACATTTTTCGAACTCATGCAAAAGTAGGCCATGTCAGAAGAGAGGAAGCTATTTGCGTAACGTACAAGCAGTTTGACTAACGTTTTGAATCGAACCAATCCAAATCAAAATAAAAGGACAGGTATATTGTCCTGGAGGACTTCTGGGTTAATCTGGTGTCTTCAGCGTTAATCAGTAAACATTGTTGAAGTCACTTCTTAACTTTATAGACTTGACGACTAAAGCCTGGATGTATTATCTACACACATAAACTGAGTATTTGGAATTCAAAAGTAGTTTACAGATTCTGTTGAAGGGTCCGCCACCTGCTTTCTTCTGAGGAAATGCTTGCATTAAACTGTATGAAGTCAAGCAAGTGATACCATCAGGCCAAGTTACAGGTCTGGATGCGACCCATTCAGTGTAAGAATGTAGGTTATTCATTGTATCACTGTATTTTTTATCAATGAAAACTCTATTAATTGAATAAATGCAACATAAACAAGTTTAATGCCAAGGGGAACATTCCAAGCAATAACATCTGCATGAAGAAAAGCAGGTGGAGGACCTCCACCAGAAAAATACTATAATATAAATAATGTTGGGAAGTAACTACACACATGTATTCAGACTACTAATTTTGAGTAACTGTTTCATTCGGTGGTATTCCTAAAATAAAAGGAATACATCAGAGTACTTGATGTGTGTGTGTGTAATTTAGCTTCAAACTGCACAGGATTATTGGGAGAAATGGAAAACACGGCTCTTATGGCTCTCATGTGCAATTTTCCCTTTTCTAATTAGTTACAAATGAATGTGTTGCAAACAGCACAAAAGACAAAAGGGTGTTTTAATCCTATGCTGCATTTCTTCACTAAATAATGCAACTCAATGTACTGCATTACAAACACAATACTCTGACTGGACCATGTATTAGAAGTGGTTAAAAAGTCCATTTTAATGCAAGTATTCAGTAGTCTGCAACTAAATACATTTGCAAAGGATTCTACCCAACACTGAAAGTAAAATGAAATGCACATTTAACAAATTACTCGTGTCTTTTTCACATGGCTACTTAGTTGGACGCATACTAAAAGTGCCACAGTAAATCTAATAATAACATAATAAACTGTAACATACACAAACCATCTCTGACAGAGTCCTGATCTAACCCATTATGTCTGCAAATGTCCTCTGTTGCCTCCTGATTATGCGACTTGGCTCTGTATGAAAACTGCCCTAAGTGTGATTTATGCAGTGGATTCAGATTCAGCTCGACCCGGGACCGTCCGAGGAGATGGAGAGAGGCTCGTCAGCAGTTTGAGCTCAGAGTAAATCATTGAGGGCTGTAACTCCGCCTCATCTGACGGACAGGACAGATATATGACCCGCTCTGTTTAACTTTAGCTTTACACTTATTAAGAGCGGCTCTTGTGATTATCAAAAATCAATACCATTATCTGATATGCCCTTAGGCTGGTAAATATGCTGCTATTGTAAATTATTAAAACTGTTTTTTTTTTTTATTGCACTGAGAGCATAAGAAAAACATATATTATACTACGGTGACCTACAAATATGCCAGAATCTTTCGTAAAAGGTGTGGTGATTTAAGTAACTTTGTGTTCAAAGTTTTTAGACTTTTTGACTTATATATGCTAAGTAACTTCTGAATTTCTCCAGTAGAATGAAAGACTGCCTGACGAGGTGGTAACTATGGTAATATCACCGTTGTTGTTAAGATGGTATGCAAGATTTTAAAAGAGCAGTTTGAAAATACAAACGACCTTGCAGCGTTATCTTGCAGTGAAAATTCTGCACTGAACTTCAACTACGACATTCAGACTGAAGTCACACTTGCACAAGCACCGCATAATATTACTAAACTAAACTAAACTAAACTTGTGGAAGTTGTGCTTTTTCCTTCAGTGGAACAATGGAGCTCCAGGTGGTGCAGGTCAAACGGCCTCTGGCTCTGTGCAGATGTTGCAGAGAGCATCCCTCATGACTGAGGGCCTCGTCTGTGGAACCACTGGGTTTATCAACAGGACAACACTACAGTTCACAAAGCCCCAGGACAAAGGACTTCTTCAGGAGAATAACATCACTCTTTTGGACCGTCCTGCGTGTTCCCCTGATCTAAAGCCAATTGAGAACCTTTGGGGACGGACGGCAAGGGAAGTTTACAAAAATGGACAGTTCCAGTCAGTAGATGCCTATCGTGAGGCCGTCTTCACTCCACTTGGAGAAATGTTCCCACTCAACTCCTGGAAACTCTACTTCTACTTGTAAACTTGTTAAGATCCAACTATGCAAAATGTGACTTTTGCCATTTATTCAACTGGTCCTAAGCTTTTGATCAGGACTGTATCAGCAGGTGGAACAGACTGTTTAGAGTCTTGAAACGAATAAATCCCTATAACATGTGCAAATGAAACAAATCATAACAATGAACAGAACAACACAATAACACGATTAAAGGCTCCAAAAGGTCAGTTTAACAAATGGGCCTTTTAAAAATGTCCATCTGACGTTGCCCTTTTTGTCATTCAAAGTTAAGATCCTGCCATGCTGCCTTTTTAATATTTCATTTGCTTCGACTGTGTTCAAATAGCGAGGGACATTTTGGGACGAGGCAGGGAGGACATGGCGCTGCTTTGACTTTATCGTCAGGACAAGGAGAGATGGACAGATGTTTTAGAGCAGCATTGGGATGAGCTAAGACCTTCTCTGGCAAGGCAAACCTCACAAATGTTCAGTACATTACACCAGCCGCAGTACATTCATGCAAGACGCTTCAACCAATGAGAGCTGTCACAAGAATTTCAAGTCAAATCCTAATTGTTTCTAGATAAATTGCCTGGCCAGCCACAAATACAAGTTTTTTACAAATCATTACAAAGTTGCAAGGTTTGGAAATGAGCTGTCTTTATAATTTCCAATGGGCTTAATCACAATGACGAGTAAAAAAGAGAAAAATAAAACATAGGACTGAGAAACATTGCAGATTTCGGCAGAATTAACAAGCAAAGCACTGAACTCTGTAAATCTGATGCAAAAAAGTATAAATATAAAGAAGTATAGATTTTGTTCTTGTTCTAAAAGACATATAAAGATAAAGAAGAATATCCGAAAGGTGTTTGGTCCCAGAGATGATATGTTAGATGACTTATACGAGCGGTTTTCCCTCTCTTGCTCTTTATTTGTACTTCTTTGTTTTTAATTAATAATAAATAGTAATGGAAAAAATAGCTAGATACACATATAAGCCACTCTTTTTGCAGCCTTTTCATAGTTTTCTTTTAATGTAAAACATGTTAATGTTAAATACAGCCTTTTTATTTTGATTTCTTTTTTATTCTGACAATATATCCTCTACCTCTTCCCTTAAACCTCTTCTCTTGGATCTTAAAACTGCCCACAAATCTATGCTTTGACTAACCTTGTCGCTTATAGATGGGCGGTTTCCTGTAGATGTTGTCTTCAGAAGCTGAAAGAAAAAGTCATTGTAAGACAAAAGAAAGAATAACGTCTTGTCATTTGGTCCCTCCTCACAAATTAGCTGTATAGATTACTGCCATAAAGCTGACAGTGAGGGTAATAAAATACTACGGGAGGAACAGCTTATGCATCTTAAAGAGCAGCAGGCAGGATAATATACATACAGTACATAGTGGCATGAGTGCAAAGAAAGAGCATGGGACAGGAAGGATACACAGGAAATGGGACAGTAGGGCTGCACAATATGTGTTTATGATTGCAGTAATGAAGTTAGTGTGGTACATTGTCTCTACAGCTACAGTAATTAGGCCCATAACAACTAAATAAGATTACTTGATTTACTGTATTCAAACTGTGTCAAAATAAAACAGAGACTAAACCAAGATGAAAACACGGCTGGACAAAATAAAAACAATCCTGACACAAATCTGTCAATTTTACATATTAGTAAAAAACAAACTTTATATCGCTGTTAAATTGGGAACAATAAGGTTATACTTGCAATAATAATTTTCTGGTGATATGGAAATTGTACGTCAGACAATCCTAAAATGTTCTTATTTCCTAAAATAAAACACAGTGTGCAGCCTTAATGGACATACAATCAAACACAAAGATAAACCGGGCAGGAGAGTGACTATTCATTTACCATCAAGTCTTACTTCTTCTCACTCCCTTTCGAGCTGGCTTAAATTGATTTGATTACTATTATTGTACATTATTGGAAAGGAACTTGTAGATTGTAAATTACCAATCATTCATTGTGTACGAGCGCGAATAAAAATAAAAATAAAATATGAAAAAAATAAATGAAATGTTGGGCTGTTTGGTAAATACATTGATACTGAACTAATTTGTAATAAGTAGTGAAGTACATGGAAAAGAGAAGGATGTTTGGGTGAAAATGAGACCATTGTGTGCTGGCTGCATTTAATTGTTAACTGTTTTAATCTTCGCAAAGCAGGAAGCGCACTGTTTGCATGTTTGTCAGCTTTACCAGTGACAGTAAAACTCTGCTCTCACCTCTGAAGGACATGAAAAGTGCTTATGAACTTATCGCAGTGAATGATTGGAATGCATTATGTAAGTGAGTAATACATTTGGACTTTTGACTAGTTTTCCCCATTCCCCCCAGACAGTAAAAACAAGGTACAGCACCTTTAATTTGACATACTACACAATGCAATTAAAACACCATGTACGCACTTGAGTAGTAAAAAAATATATATATATATTATTTTGTGTTATGTCCCATTTTAATATTGACTGTGTATTGGGTTGTTTTTATTTGGTGCTGGGATGCAGAGGAAAAGGTGAGATGGGAGAGTCGATTCACTATGGCAACGCTGACAGCCAAAAGGAAAATAAGAAAACTGTAACTCTCCTACGCAACAGTTTCAGTAGCTGTGGCACTAATCACTTTTTTGTGTTTTGCAGTTGGTATACTTGAATCATTTACAGTTCTCAGATACTTAAATCATTATTCATGAGACATTTTTAATGCACAGGAAGGATACAGCATTCAGGAGAGCAGCTCTGTCCAGTCTGTTCTGCTTGTGTAAAAAAACAAATTGACAGATTGATTGATTGTTTGATGGAAATCTTTCATTCGAATACATATTGTATACATGCATAAATGTCCCATGTGCCATGTAAATAAATGTCCCTCAAAATTATTTGAACTGAGGACAGACAGAGAGTTGTGGCATCGTTAATAAAGCGGAGTTAGTGTTAAAGTGACAGGGCAGTGAAATTTAAGCCCAACTTTTGACTGATACATTTGATCAAGATGTTACCAAGTATTAAGCGCTTTACTTCAAAATAAATCCTGGAAATACTTCAATAAATAAATGATTAATTAAAAATGCAGAGAAAATGTATGTCTGACCTCTGATCCTGGAGTGTGATTGCAGTGAGTCTAACCCTCCAGACAGGTCGAGTTAGTTTGTGTTAGTACTGTGTATATGAAGTAGTACTTCACACTCGTATATATTCGTACCTGGCACATGGAAATGCCGGGGGGCGGGGGGGGTGCAGGTGCTGCTGACTCTGGGCTCTGGTTGACTGTAAAAGGGAGAGCTCCTGCCACTGTCACTTCCTGCTCAGCGGCCAATCAGAGCGAGAGAAAGCACAGCATGAGCACACTGACAGTAACAGAGGGGTATTCCTCGTCCAGTGACTGCAATCTGATTTTTTTTTTTTTCCAGTTCTTAACAAATGTGCTAAAATGTGGCTGTAAATAAGTTGGTTAAAGTGTTCCCCTCATATCCAGGTTGGGAAGATTAACTTTGCCTGGAAAAATCCAGAGTCACTGGTGTGTACCAGCGGATGAGTCTGGTCGGCATTTGAGTCAATCCGATTTCTAGGGCGGAGCAAACAGGAAAGGGAGTAAACCAATCAGCGAAGGGCGAATGTGACGTTAGCAAAGCGACACGCAAGCCTACAGTGAAAAGTAAATAAACAGAGAGATAATTCAACATGGCTTGCGCTAGAGAGAGTGATGTCGATGACTTGTGTTGTTGTTGCGGGAAGAATTGGACAATAATAAAGCCAACTCTGCTACTTCCATAAACAGTGGGGCAGGGAGACCAGACTGATGTATCGTGTGTAAATAATACATAGATACTGTATATCAGTCTGGACTTGCCAGGCAAAGATTAAATAGCAATTTTTCATCCTTTTCATTTATTTATAGTGTTGTTGTTTTTTTGTTTTTTTTTTTGTTTTAAAGGCCAGACATTACAGGTGAAAATACAATTTTAAAAATCTTTTTATTTTTACTGTAGTTTACTCACATGAATGTAAGACTATAATGTAAGACTAGATACAGAAAAGTGTATAGAGGGGATTTTGGATATCTTACTTAGTTTTTGAGTAAACTAAATCATTGTTTAACAGAGTTACAATTAGATATCAACGATATCAGTATGATTCATCAAAATTTTGTTCAGTACAAGATTGCAAAGTTAGGTGTGTGCAGGAGCTGTATTTTAAGGGCTGATCCTTAAATGTATTTTAAGACAATGGCCTTTGAATTTACAATGTTCCAGAGAAATATGGATGCAAGTGGATTAAACGAAATATTAAAACATCTTTATGGCAAATTGGACAGTGTTGTTGTTTCCACATGAAAGTCTATGTTGAGAGCAAATTGACAAAAAAAATAAATACAAATGTTGTGTCTTAAAGCAACGAAGGTGTCTCAGTAGTCAAAAGCTGGGGTACATTTTAGGCCACGCCTGATAATTACAATAGGTCACTGGATACCGGTGATACGTCTTGTACATCCTACATCATTCTTGTGTTGAACTATAATCTTTGACAAAAAATATGTTTGTTTGTCCATACATGTGCATATGTGTGCATTTATACAATTATTGACTGTTGAAAGGGTTTTGGATGTCACGATTGTTTACTCCTTTGTATTTATTGGATTATGCACACTATGTGAATTTGAATATACATTGCTGTGGTTCATCTCTGTCAGCACAAGACTGTGTGCTTCATGAAAGGTGGTCTACACATAAACTTGACTAATGAACTTGACTAAACCTAATGGCACATTTTTGGGAATGTCTCTTTAATCTTACTTTATCATAAGCAAGTATTAACATTTATTTCATCATATTGCAGATTTTTTTCCCTTACTATTCAAAACATGTAATTAGAGTTAACACTGTCAGCTGATCGTGTTGCTTTGTTTGACATGCATGTAATAATAGTGCATTAGACTCCAATTGTATCTTATTTTCCCATCTCCAAACCCTGACAAAGTCCACTCCCCACAGTGTCCCTCCTCTTTACTGTCAGTGCCAGAACAACAGGATGAGTCACAAAACACAGAGCAAAGCACAGGACACAGACACTAATGAAAGCTGTGTATATAAAACACCATTGAAACCTGCCTATTTAAATGTCCAGTCTTTCCCTTTAGAGCTGAAAGATTAAGCACAACTTTGAATGCTCTCAATTAGCAAAGGCTGCAAATTATTTAGGAGATGACCTGTCCTCTGCTCAGAACAAATATTTCAATTCACTTTATAACTCTATAGCTCCACATGTTCTGAAATGCATTATTTTTGTATTAGTTTGGCAGTTCATATTTCAGTATTCTCTCAAATATTCATGTTTCTGGGCCTGTTTAAAAGTGCCCTGAGAACCAGTGGTGGAAGAAGTTTCTTACTTAAAAGTAAAAGTAACAGATACAGTACATGAGCAAAACATTTCTCACGTAAAAGTAAAAGAAGGACCCAAATAATCTACTCAAGAAAAAGCCTTGAAGTACAGTTTAAAAATGTACTTTTGTACGTATTTCAGACAGATTTTGAGAACTGTCAAATCATCAAAAGTAGTTATCTGGATAAAAAGTTGTGCTGACTTTTGTTCAACAGAAACAACATTTTTTCTAGCGGTTTTTATTTGTATATTTTGATTAATGTTGAAACCTTAACACAAACTATTACTGAAAATGAGAGCACATCAGTAACAGTATAAAAAAGAACTTTTTACTTTTTAGTCAAGCTAAAAATATAAGGAGGTACAAAGTACAAAAAGCTGCTCTCAAATAATGAAGTAAAAAGTATGTACCGTAAAGAACAGATACCAAAAAAGTCAAGTACTTTCTCTTTTGTACTTAGTTACTTTCCACCACTGCAGAGAACTAAATCTTGTAAACAATGAATTTGCAAATCTAATCGCAAAAGCCAATTTGTCAGAAAGATGAGTTAGCACTCTTCACAGTCTTCCAGCCCTAGTGTTGAGTGTTTGTCAGTGCTTTGCAGGCGATGTGCAGATTACCGGGGAGATAGCAGTGCAGAGGGGAGCCGCCGTGTCGGCTGTGCGCTGGAGAATCAGTGTAAGCCGAACCAGAAGAACGCCTAGTTCTGGTTTCAAGTCCGTCCAGAAGATCCTGAAGAAAGAATAAAGCATGCAGGGAGAGACAAAGAGAGAAGAGTGGGTGGACTGGTCAAGGGAACAATGGAGCAGGAGATTTAAGAGCTCTGGCTGCGTATGAAAGTGTATTTTAATAATGTCTAGCAGATGTTTTAATATTGTTCCGTATATCATGCAGAGTCTCGTGTCATGCTGCTTCTGAGATCTCTAAAGTAACACAGAATAAAGTGTTAATGTTTAATAGAACAGGTAGATGCTGACGATACTGCAGGTGAATATGAAAGAGTCTTAAATTTGGGGATATCGATA
The DNA here is from genome assembly GCA_019453435.1 of Rhinogobius similis. Classification (NCBI taxonomy): domain Eukaryota; kingdom Metazoa; phylum Chordata; class Actinopteri; order Gobiiformes; family Gobiidae; genus Rhinogobius; species Rhinogobius similis. The sequence continues at coordinate 22,845,903 of CM033637.1, forward strand.
TGAAACTTCTCCATCGTGAAATTGTTTATTTGAATTTGTATTTATTTATTTAATAAAGGGACAATATTTATCTGTAAAAAAGACCAACATTGCACATATTTGGGACATATGAACCTGAAAAACTGATAGAGCCAGGTTTAAATTGATTGCTTCATTGTGTTGATGTTACATTAAAAAAATGGAGATTTCTGATATCTTTTGTTGTTAATAAATCAGGATTAGAATTTGATATCAACTTTATTCTACTGGAAGGTTGGTAAAAATGTTGTGAAGTTTTTTAGAAAATGACCTTTGCAGGTCATTGCAACCTTGCAGTTGCAATGTCCCATAAATCTAGATGCAAGTGGATTAAATGATTTAACAAAACATCTGAACATGCTGATTGGACAGTACTTGTTATTGCCTTGTGAAAGTGTACATGTTGAGCGACAAAGCTGCCTGTAGTGTCTCGCTTTTAATAACATTGTCAGTATTTCATGCCAGTGAATGATACACTGACTGACCAAAAAAAAGTTGCCAAAAAAAGTTGAAAAAAAGTCATTAGAGTCAAAGCTCTAACGTTTGGCCGGACCGCCTTTAGCTTTGATTACAGCACAGTTCACTGTGCCATTGATTCAATAAGCTTCTGCAGTGTCAAAAGGTTTATTTCCATCCAGTGCTGCATCAATTTTTCACCAAGATCTTGTACGGATGATGGAGAGTGTGACCACTGCCAAAGCCTTCTCCAGCACATCCCAAAGAGTCTCAATGGGGTTAAGAGCTGCAGTAGATTTGCTTCTGCAGTCTTCTTTGTTTTCTCTGCTTGACCCTTCTCAAAACATACTGACATCTTTTCCATGACCACAGGATTTGTCTTTCCATATGATTGTGATAGAAATGAGAAGATGCTCTCTGCATCAGTTGGGTTTAAGTACAAAAGTCCAATAAGAGGCTTGTACCTGTTTGCTTAGTCGAATGTATGTTTTTGGTCAGGCAATGTACCTACAGTGTACATTCTGACTGCAGTAAAAAGTATTGTGATTTTTACTCTTATTCCTAAAACATGCATTATGCTTAATCTCTGAACTTGCGTACAAGTGGATATGTTTCTGCTTCATATTGAGCATATTGACAGTGCTCTGGTTTAGACTTGACATGACTTTGAAAACAGCTTGAATAAAGTTACACTTACATTAGGGTATGAAGACAAGGAGCCCACAGACTACAGCAGAATAAGAAAAAGAGAAGATGGGAGTTTAATATCTCAACTTAAAACGGTCATATCCAGCACCTGATCTTAGGTCGTGTTTGACTTGTACTTCCTGCTTTATTTTATTACTTATATTTGTCTAGTTCCAGGACTCTTGACTCGTGACGTGATCTCCAGAGTGTCCCACTGTGTCTTAAGGCCTCCAATCCCCGTGAGTATATTGTCCTGTGCCAGTTTGTCAGTTCATTTCAGTTCTAGCCTTTATTTTGTTAATGTTTATTTAATTATTCTGACCTCTGTCTATAATTCGGGATTGTTTTGTTGCATAAAGGTTGCATTCATGTCTCATCACAGCATTCTAGACTATTAGATTGCAGATTTGTTGACATATCTCTGAAGTTAATGGGGCTATCCACATGAAACATGATTTCTTTTTTGTATATTTCTTCCAAAAACAATACATCTCCCACTGAGTTACAAAGGTCCACCTGAGATTATGACATTATCAAATGTAAAAGCAACCTACTGAGTTGTTTTGGTGGGACACTTCAAAAATGCAAATTAAAGTAACCTAACTTTAAACTCAAGTTAAAATACAGTTTCCCATTAGACAAGTAGAAGTAAAAAGTAGTGTTTAGTACTCCTCATTCAAGTAAATGAAACATATTGCTGCCAATGCTGTGAATTTTGAGCTCCCAAGAAATCCTATACTGTAGTGACAGGCTGATCTGCACCTGAGCACAGCTGTATCTCTCCAGAGTGTCTTCAGCGAGGGGCGTGTGGTCGGCCTGATAAGGAATGATGTCCGGACGCTGGATCTCACACAAACCATTGACCCGCGGCACAGCAGCGATGACATCTCCATTGGATTTAGACTGAGAGAGAAAGTGAGGAGGGGACAGAGAGAAAACAGAGTGAACGAGAGAAATTAACCATAAGGAGGAAAAATGTAACTTGAAGTAATACATTTCAAGAACTGACAAGAATTAAAGTTATCAAAATGAAGCGTTCCAATTCAGTAGATTTTATTTTTTATTTTTTAGGGAACTAGAAACTTTGACAAGAAATAGGCCTGGTCACATAATATCAGTGGCACGGACTGAAACAAAATAGTGAGCTGATGAAGTGAAATTGTTGCATTAATCATGAATTGAAGTAGAATAATCACGCTGTTAAATTTACAAACAAGAACAAAGACTCAGTGGAGACCTTGAGTACAACACTCCTAAGCTCCGTGAGGAAAATATCACTTGTGTGTGAGCGCTAAAATCAGTAAAATGGGCCAAACATTTCACCAAACTACTACAGAACACTTGTAGACACCAGGCCAATCCCAGCTACATCTGTCACCATAAGAGCCAGTTACACCAGCAAGCGGCAATGAAGGGCACGAACTCCAATAAACGTGTTGTTTGTAGCTTTTACCTGAAGCAAGTGACCTCACAGATTCATCATATACACAGGCTTTAAAATAATATATTTAGAGTGAAATAATTACATTTTCTTTACATAATTGTGAGAAAATACATCAAAAATAGATAATGACATTTTAAAAAGCACTTAATGTGATTATTTGTGATTAATTCAGTTCAGAAGTGTAATTATTCTGATTCATTTTGATTGACAGCACAACCAAAAAGATCGATCCATCACTCTTCTAGGCCCATTCCTGTTAGTGTTCATATTGTTACGCTGTCACTGTGCTGCATTTTGGAAACGGTGTGTTGAAAATGTGCTCCAGATAACGTGGATTTGTACTCACACAGATAAGTCGATGAGGTGAGCCGGTCAGAGGGGACGAGCCTGGAGGAGACAGCGATGCGGTCTCAGATGTCCTCCTCAGCTGGACACAACAACAGGATTATTAATATCAACTTCACCCGAGGGCAACAGATGTGTTATACCACATTTTAACATTTGGGTAGACACTCTGCTGTCTACGATGGACAAGGCGAGTGTGTGCGTCCAAATGGTCATAGTAAATGTATTATGGATCTTTTTGTCATGGTATCTTACCCTGAGTTTCCTCTCCAGTCTGGCTGACTCTTTACACATGGGATGCCAAACCTCTGAACCTAAAAATCAGGCAATGATACGTCTTATTATTGTATTACAGAGTGGACGACAACATTACAGACTCAAATTAACAGGAAATGTATAGTGAAAGAAAATAACTTTTTTTTTTACCATCTGTTCACCAAATGAGAGCCAAAATAATTAAAAACACTTTGCCCCGAGCTCAAGACAATAGGAGTGTAACCTGATTAAAGAATGTGTTCAGCAGAGTTTATTTGAGCTTACAACACTCCTTTAAACTGAAGTACATAGAGAATCAATGGCAATTATGTGTTAATTTAAGCACCAAAAACAGAAAAAACAAAAACAGCTGCATTCAGGTGAGGATTGAACCAGCAATTGTCCACCTGGAAGGCAATGCTTACTGTTAGTGGCATCAAAAAAAAAAAAACTACTTTTGTTCACTAAGACATTTAAGAGCGGCATCTAGACATGTCCTAAAATGTTCTTAATTTTTGTATACAGTGATCCCTCGTTTATTGCGGGAGTTGCGTTCCAAAAATAACACGCGAAAAGTGAAATCCGTGAAGTAGTCACAGCTTTATTTTTTATTATTTTACAATGCAATACTGAACTATGGAATGAAACCAAAAATCAAAACCTGTTTTAAAGCCCAAAATTTGTTTAAAACAATAATTTTAATATAGTAATACAAGGTTGGAAACATTGTCACTGGCGTATTTCACAGTCTGTGCCTCTTCGTCCTGACTCCGCTCTGCTGTAGCGTCTGTTTCTACTGAAGACGCAGGGGTCTGCGCAGAGCGTTTCTTTGACATTGTGGGTTTTGTCACAGAGAAAGAAGTTGGCAGAATGTACAGAAACGAAAACTGTTGACAAGTGAAAAACCAATACAGTACAGCGTCAATATTTTATTTCTAGACAACAGTAAAGCCCCTGAGCCAATCAGGATTCAGAGCACAATGCACTGTAAAAATATCCGCACTGTAAAAAAAATCAGCGAAGCCGTGAAAGATGAAGCGCGATATAGCGAGGGATCACTGTATATCATATAGTTTGTTTTATTTTGCCCTAGTGTAGATATATTGAAAGAGTTGTTCTAGGGGTCAAAATAAGTCCACTGTGTGCCGTCTGCATCAAAATGTAGAGCTTTATTGTCCAAGAACCAGGATGATAGTCATTAACATGCCAGTTGTTGTTAACTTTACTGTGACAGCAACCTTTCGGCTTCTGAAAGTTGTGAAAAACGCTTAAAAACAAAAATCATTTTGGTGAAAGCTTTAGGAAAGTGAGGAATAACTCGCTGCCAACACTTTAAAATTACCAAGTTCTGTTTGTCCTGTTTTTAAAAGAAAAATCTGGTGTGGTGCTTCATAAACATTTGCACATAAATAAACAACTCATTTTAAAGGTGCTGTGTGTATCTTTTCTGGTCGTCTGCCACCTGCTTGTCTCCACGCAGATTATTGCTTCACAGAATGGCATTATCTGTGGAAGGGGAAGGTATTTTTGGATTTCAATGCAAAAAATCGTGAGTAAATAACGTCATTATAATAGGAGAATGCAGTAATGATTTTGCCTCCAGGTTTACCTCTTTAGCAGGGTCAGGCTGCATTGTACATGTAGTGACTCACAACTACACATTTAGCATACAACATAGCATCGCTTTAAATATTCATGTTATTTTAAGGGCTACAATCTTTGCATATTAATAAGAAACCTAAACCACTGTTCCTTTAAAGCCCATAGATAAAGGTGGAGAGAGAAAGTGCCGAGACAGACAGAGGAAGCCTATTAGATTTATCTCATAATCATAAAGCATTAATGTCAGGATGTTATAGAAGACAGTGATAATGATGGTAATATATCCAAACAGATGCTGACTGGAGCATGTCGCAGCCGCAGGCGTCGGAGTCAGAGCCTTAGCCGTTTATCATTCTATTAATTTACTGCCACATGCGTCTCGTCAAGAGTGAAAGGATTCAGTGCATGCGGTTAAACCAGGATACAGTAGCAGCAGGCTTAAAGCACACTCAGGATCAATGCTGTGGTGATTCAGAGCAGGCCTGTCCCACCCACACACACACATATACACACACGCACACGCACACGCACACGCACACGCACACACGCACACACACACACACACACACAATCTACCACCTAAATCTACGAGTTGGGACGAGACAGTTTTTCTATTGAAGTTAAAGTTAGCAGAGTCAAAAATAGTGAGAAAAGTAAAAGATATTTGAAGTAGAAATTAAAGTCCTATAAATGATTAAAGATGCCAAACAATTATCTCTATGAAGCCATACTGTGAAATATTCTCAGCGAAATACTATTATTACTATAGAGTATGAATCTCTCTTTTCCTAAAGCTTTGCACATCTGTTGGCTTATTCAAAAAGTCAATCCAGATTCCAAAGTATTTTACAGGATCAGTGCACGTTTCTTGACCGCAAATGTTTTAATGCAGTGGTTTCCAATCGTTTTTGTACCGCCTAAGCTTTATTTTACACTCAGAGTACCCCTTAACTTGTGTTTCAGGCAAATAAATGGGTTTACTAGTCAAATATAGTCAATTATTACTATTATATTTTTGTGTGTGATTCAAGATACTTCAAAAGATGCAACATTTACAACTAATGACAGTTTTTTATTCAGATAAAAGTACATCTTTTCATTCATTCATTCATTCATCTTCGTTTAAAAACCTGAAACCATTCCAAGTGAGCCCCTAGTAATTCCTGGGAAACACTGTTTTAATGATTGATTTAATGAGAATGCTTGTTTGTTTTTGTTTTTTTCTTGTGTTGATGATGTTGTGCTTCTTCTTGGTCAGGTTGTCATTGTAAATAAGAATGTGTTTTCAACTGACCAGCCTGACATGACATCGAATAAACAAATAAAATACTAAACAAAATAAAATACTGCTCCTACTATTAACACCAGAACGTCTGCAGTTATAGTTTTCACTCCTGATAATAAAGTGTTCGTTTTTAGAGGGTTTAGAGTCACACATCTCCACAAACCTCCCTCATCTTTGATCTATGAATTGCCTTTTTCTCTTTTTACACAAAATGAATCGTCAAACTAGCCCTTTACTTTTATGGAGAGAAAGTGAGGAGGGAGTGAACGTAAAACGGGACGCAATATTGATGTCTTAAAAACGGCTTTGGGTCTTTGCTGAGTGGTCTTTTCACGTTGAAGTTCACACAGATTGTTTCATTTACCTTTTATACACTATTTTTCACAGTTGGTTCATTTTCAGGCAGCATCATCTCACGGTGCATAAACTAGGATTGAATAAAATCCTGCTCGGAGCAAAATGTGCTACCGATAAATAAATAAATGGGTACAGTTTCACGGCATAAAATGCAATACCAATGACGTTTTCTAGACATTATTCCAGCAACTCTTACTTAAAAGTGCACTGCTTGTCTCCGTGGAGATGTCACTGCTGGTGCTTTGCCTGAAATATTCCACAGTATCATTAAAAGAATCCATTATGACAAGCAGGCAGGTTTCAGGTCAGATCTGTGGAGAAGTGACCCTGCTCACCAAGAATGCATGCTTTTTAAGTTATATTTGAGCAACAAACATAACTGTAATGATAAATGTAAGATAGATAAAGTTAATGCCATGCTGGGAAACATTCCAGTCAACATTATTTTGTCCCTGAATGAAGCAGAGACTTACACATAAGCTGTTTATTGCATTGCTTGCTAATGTTGCAGATTTGTCTGGTTGCACTGAAACAGCTCAATACTTTTTGCATTTCCCAATTGCACTCCATGGAAAACATTTTAATTTTTAATCCTTTCAAACTGTGTGTTGCGCACTTTAACCTGCTTTAGCTCTCTTGTTTTGGAATTGGAATATTTACTTACCGGATCAAACCATATTCTATTAATCTAAATTGTGTAACTACATATACAAAGTGCAAATGGATCTCCAGTTGCTACAAATAATAACCTTATGTTTGACGAAAACAGAAAGCCAAGGCAGCACTGGGACTGACAATATTAACAGCTAAAGAGTGAATAGTGACAACAGCTTAAGGTTAAAATGAGCACACCTTTTTCATTAGGGTAAAAGCCAATATGAGGTGTACAGCCTGAATGATTAGTCCATAAAACGCCCCGCGGTCCCCGAGCCCCTCCCCGCGCCACAGCGATCCGTATTCTGGACATGCTTTGCGGGATTGATTGTGGTTTGTGTGTATGGCGTGTGTGTGTTGTAACCGAGTGTGTCTCTGGAGGGTGATTGCTGGGGCCTTCTACATGTCTGAAGACGTCAAAAGCACTCAGGGTGTAACCTTGAGGTGCTTCGACACAAAAGGATACTTTCAAAGAGTACATCTACATAGACTAAATCAGTGTTTTTCAACCTTTTTTTGAGTTGTGGCACACATTTTGGGTTTAATAGCTACCATGGCACGCCACCTACCACTAAAACATTACCAAATCATACCGTTTAGTTAAAATTATTGTACATAATGAGGCAAATAATGTCTGTGGCACTGTCTAGGTCTTTAAATTTGGTAATAATGATGGTTTTGCATTCTTTCTTTGGTGCAAATGTTGCTCAGGACTCCAAAAAGATAAATTAGTTAATTAAATTCATATTTGTGAATCCCTTAACTCAAACTGGACATTTTCTCAAGGCACACCTGGCAAAACCTCAAGGCACACTAGTGTTCCCCGGCACACTGGTTGAAAATCAAGGGACTAAAGGAGTGGCTCACAAAAGGAGGCGAGACGTCATAGTTATCAGCATGCGGTTTGTTCTATGCACAGCTGGAGTTTGGTGCGGTCTTGTGATGTCCTGCGTTTTTAAAAAATTGTGTACGCGATTCTCCGGGGCTGGTTCATTCTATTCCTGCGCATCCCACTCCCATTTTCATTATTTTGTTTAATCTAGAGTGTATCATACAACACTGCACATTTTGATCAAGCACGCAAATACAACCCTGACTTTGCTGATTCGTCTCCTCGTCAAGATCGTCCATGAAGCTAATTAGTTTATTTAACTTATTTATTTACTTATTTAACCGGGTCAGGACTATTATAACTAAATCAATAAATGAATGGAATTGTCATAGCAATTGCAGTTATTCTAGTACCTAGGCTGCCAACCTTTATTTTTATTTCACCTTTATTGCCTTTTATTTAACCAGGATGGATAGTCCCACTGACATTAACAATTTATTTTTCCTGGCCGTGGAAGGGAACCTTTAGTGGAAGGAGAAAGTGTAGCACCCAGAGGAAATCTGCGCACATACAGGAAGAACATGCAAACTCCACACAGAAAGGCCCCTTGCCGCTAACCACTACAACGTGTCCAGTTTAATCCTGATGTTCTGAAATGCCAGGGATTATTGCATCAGTTTAGCAGCAGTTAATGTTACAGTCTTCTCTCTAGTGTTAACCCACCTGGACTTGTCCTAAATGTTCATGTGAATGGAATCTTGATTTTAAAACAGAAATTGGAAATGGAAACTGGAATCACAAATGCTTGTCTGAAAGCCGATGCTTCGCTCCCAGGCTGGTAGAAAAACTTTCTATTTCAAAGTCCAAGTCTAGCTGCAGTTCTATTCTTGTTGGATCCAAATCTATATTAAATATATAGGCACTCTCAAATAGAGCAGCAGTGCTTTCCTGATCCTTAAAATTACAAGTCATTGTTATTCTTGGAAAAACATGTTTTTTAAGTCTTAAGTCTTCATTTGAATAAAAACAACTGCATACTGTGTCAACAACAGCAACAGATAGAGCTGAACCTGGATTAAAGCAGCAGTTATTGTAGCACATCCTGCCTGGCCTCATTGACATTCCACTGCACCTCCTCAGATAAAACCTCTCATTTACATACGGCCCTTCAAGTTTATGGTGCACGTATGTTCATGTTTCTCCACATGAGTCTCACCTCCTCCTCCATCACTGTGTGGTACAGGAGCCACAGCCAGGGACAGAGACTACAGCACATTGTGCTTCTGCTGAGACGATGATCTCTGCAGCCTTCCATCTGTCCAGGACCTGCACATCTCCAGGGACGAGCAGGTCGGATCACAGCTGACCCTTCTCACCTTTCTAACCCTATTTTCACTGCCAAATTTGCATTACTAAGAGTTCAAGATTCTGACATTGTATTAAAGGATCACTGTTTCTACTGTCATTGTCAATTGGTGTAAAGTTAATGTGTTTCACTTACAATGAGTATTGTGTATGTACGATATGTTTTTTATTTTTTAAATAGGTCCCCAGGAAGAATAGCAGCTCGCTGCAGCTAATGGGGCTCCTAATAATAAATAAACTGTCTACTAGTCTACTGTACATTTCTGTATATAGTCTAAGTCTGTTTTATTCTATTCTATTTTATTTAATTGTTAATTTTATGCATGCCTCTTTGTTATATTTTGCCACTATTTTATTCATTGTTTTATGTTGCACCTTACGCCAAAGCAAGCTCCTATGTTTGTGACAATGACAATAAACCTTGTAGGAAGAGAACAAGAGCTATAACTGCCATAAACTAGGTCTAAACCAGGACTAATCAGGGGGTGAGGCTTTTGTTTGTTCTCCCTGTGTCTGGGCCCCGCTGCGTTTGATCATTAGATTTTCCAAATTAACTCCTATAAATCTCACATGTATGGATCTTCAGTCAATTAACTGAACAAAATTAATTGTCTCAGTGAACAAAATGATTTATTAGTTGATTGATTGATAGTTGATTAGTTGCTAATTATTTCCTTGGCATTGTGAAGGATTTGTACTGTAGACGATGGTATTGTAGAAGGAATTAGCTGGGGATTTGGAAAGGAATTGTGAATGTATTCTTTTCACAAACAAATACACCATCTACTATTACTTTTCTTGTCTAGTCAGTGCACTTTGGGTCAAATGTACTATGGTCGGCTCATGGAGATAGTTAGAGGATTTATTAATCCCACGCCGCTTTTAGCTTACTAATCAACACACGCAAAAGAAAGAAACTCATAAATCGATTACAGTCATAAAATCTGACTATTATTTCATGTTATGCTGCTGACTCTCGAAGCAAAAACAGCACAGCACCTCCCTAAGACAAAACAAATACAACAAATAGCTCAGATCTTTAACTAAACACGTCTTTTGGTTTGGTAACTGGAGAGTAATTTGTTTAGAGATCGCTTTGTATCCTCGTATTGGCCAGTTGCAGCCTCCCATTGAGCTTATTCACTTTGAACCGCACAATCTAATTTATAAAGACATGCCATTCGATTGTAGTCCAGGGAGAGCCCACAGAGCGAGATTAGTCCGACTGTCGGAGCCTAGACAGAGGTTGAATAGTAATTGACTCCAGCCTTATTCCTTTACCTTCGTGGTAAAGAGTGGTAGAGTTAGATCAATAAGCCGTGCAGCTCTAGTTTGCTAAAAGAAGCTATTTATCAAGTTACCATTTCGTGCGAGTGCTGGCTACGCTTTCTTGTTTTTCTGAAAATGTTCCCCGGGAAAGCGCACACCGAGGCCATCTGGATCCTCTCTACATTCACATAATTCAATAGAAAAGGACATTGTATGTGAAGCCTAGTAATGTAATCTATGATAGTTAAATCAATTAAGTTAAATTTATTAAATTAAAGCTGCGCGATAACAGGGCAAAAACATATTCACATTCTCAATTATATTTCCTCATATTGATATTGATGATTATTTTTGATTGTATTTAATTTTTCCTCATCGAAAACAAATAGATATGACAGGAACAATTAAAACAAACAAAAAGTGCAGGTATTTGCAGACTGGATGCATGGAAATAGTAAGGGGAAGCAATCTGTAAACAGCTAAATAAAGGTGCACTATGTTTCTGGTTGAGTTACAGTAAAACGACACAGTTCATCTTTAAATTAAACTAAATTAAACAGATCAACATTGATAATAAAGAAGGAGAGATGCAAGAGAAATCGTGATTACTGTTCAAGGAGTAATTATAAACGGTCTTTTTTAAGTGGTAAAACGTTTCAGATTTTGGAAACTTAGACAAAAGTATTACAGTTGTCCTTCGTCTCCACTGAAACGATCTGATCTTGAAGTAACACATTGTTATTGACAAAACAGTTAGAGTCGGTCTTGGCCGTGCTCCATGATCGTCTGAAGCCAAGACAAACACAATCTGGATCAAAATGTCATACGATACGGTACTTTCCAACTCTGCTTTTCAAAATGTTCATGTAAACTCCAGCTATTTCACAACTCTTTAAAAAAAAGTAGGTTTTTTGGGACCTTTAGTTGTTTGGGTCATTAATCAGTTGATGGTTTATTAGTCAACACATTTATGGGTGGATTTTTAAGAATGTATTTATTTCAACAGCATAAAGGAGAAGGTGGAGTGAGTTAGCTTGAGATTTTAGAGTGAAGTGTCAGTTTAATCTGCCTTTTTAGAGATAAATACACTGTTTATTAGTTTAAATAGTTGTGATTGCGTGATCCTGTGGTCTGGTGGTCTCCTCAGTGCTCTTACAGATACAGATAGTAAAATCATAGACACACTATAGACAGAGTTTTAGCCAGCTCCACACCAAACCCCTTTTAGACAACTCAAACTACAGCCCTAAACAACACTTAGAATTGTATTTGTTTTATTGTTATTGTTTTGTATTGTTGTGTGAGAAAATATGTTAAATACAAATGTTAATCTCACACCTGTTATGTACATCTCCTCTCCTTCCAAAAACATCATCTGACAGCGGGCACACTTCGCACAAGTCGGGTGATAGTGCTTCCCTCCAGCCTGAAGAAGACAAAAAAAAAAAGGTAAATAATTAAATTCTGATCATTTAAACAGCTGACCCTCAAGTTTGTGAATTCTTTGCGTTCTACTTCCACAAATGCACGACAAAGAAAAGGTTTCAAAGGAAGTCATTTTCAATCTAAGAACTACAGATCCTAAAAATGACACCAGAAAAGGCAATGATGGGGCAGACCACTTCAGTCATTCACAGAGGGGCAGCTGTGGTCCTTGTATCTTTCTATAGCCTCAAGCAATTTGCACAATCCACATGAAAAACGATCCACATCCAAACTAAGTCTGACCTGAAGTGCATTCGTTTTGTAAACTCACCTCCAGCACTCGTCCGCTGATGAAGCTGCTGCAGCCGTCGCACCTGATGCCAAACTGAGAGTGGTAATCTGCCTCACAGTACGGGACCCCATCTCTACAAACAGGAACGCCAGGGTAAAGACAAGTGCTTTATGGGACCAGGGATGTCAAGATTATTCCGTTAATCAGTGATCGTGATTATTCAGGTCACAATATAACCAGGGGGCGAATCAAGGAACAATATCAAAATGAATTTGGCCAAACTGGATATGCGCTAGTCACAAAAATCCACTTTATATGCTGTGACACTATTGGCTGTTGTCATTACAAAATCATACCATTATTGGAGCTAATTAAACAGTCAGTGAAGTGATGGACATGTGGACAGTCTGCTTTCTCAATTCGCGCCGCTCACTCTTGGAATCTGGTCCCTCCAGAACTCAGAAACATCATTTCACAGCTTTCGAAAAGGTTTAAAAACTGGCTTCTGGACAATCAAACATGTGAACATGATGTTAAATAATCTTGTGTGTGTGATGTGTCTTGTTCAAATTATGTGGTGTCTATAGTTTGTGCTTTTAGTGTGTTCCTTTTTATTGTACTGTATCTCACCTGGTGGTCGTGTGTGGAGTGTTTTGTGTCTGTTTTATGTCCTGACATTTTCATCGACCTGACAATGGGACACAGATGAAAATTAGCCTCTGTGGCATTTACATGTTGTACTAACACATGTTCATTAATGTGCACTGTCCCATATTAAATAAAATAAACTCCTTCCATTGCTGTGGGGGTCGTTGTGTTGTTGGCCTGACTGCCTGCACTGTCGGCCGCTGCTGCAGTGTCGGCTTGTTGCTTCTGGATCTGGTTTGGGCGGGGCGTTGTTACCTTTTGCAGTGTGTCGGTCATCATGGTGCTATTAGTTTTGATAAAAATGTACAACAGAACCAAATGCAAGAGCCTTTCTTTCCTGAAAATGTATTTAACTTGGTTAAATGTTTCTTTACTGCAAAATCACTGCAACCGCACAATGCAAGGTGATGTTTATTGGGGCAGGAGTTAAGAAGTCTTTCTTTTTCCCACTCCATTTCGAGCTAACATGGTTTACTTACATTTATTTGAGAAATATGGACACTTGGTGGACTTTCAAATGTGGGCGCAATTGTGTATGAACTTGTATATGAACTTGTGTATGAACTTGTGTATGATCCTGTTAGTATGTGTACAAGGATGATGTGTACTTGAAAACCAAATGTTTTATACTCGAAAACCTAGAAATAAAGCCAATCAATCAATCAATCAAAACAATGTAAAATATAAAAATAATAATTGTGACAACTCTAGCAGCAAGGAGTAATTCCAGTTCAATCTATACTCCAAAAAAGTCCTACATGTTAAGTAGTGTTTTATCAGGTTGTGTATGTGACAATATTATTACTTTTTCAATCAGAAACTTTGATTTCATCAAGCTAGAGTTGTAAACGAAAGAAAATGAAGGATTTCACAGTTTTTTTGTCAAAGTGCCAACAATCCTGAATAATTGTAAAAGCGTGATGTTTCTTCTCATAACAATTGCAACTAATTTTAGATTTTGTGACATTCCTATTTGGGACAATATATACAGGATATTAGCCTGAATCATTTTACACTTTGTCCATTATGAATTAAGTTCATGCTTTATTAAAATGTAGTTTTATAAAATATCTGTGTTTGGCTAACTTGGTTACTAGCTGGAATTAGCGTTGTCAAAAAAAAAAGGGATTCCCAGATGCTAATTGACACTGAAAATTGTATCAAATCTAGCACTTAAAAAACTCCATAAATGGGGAAAAAAGTTGGACCTTTCCTGAATAGCTTTAGAATGGTACTGATCTTTATTTAAAAACGTATCTACAACTACATGGTAATAAAGAAACTATTATTTTTTGGGGTTTAAAACTATACTCTTTGTAAAATTTGTGTTTTTACTGTGGAGTATGAATCATTTTCATTTAGAAATTCAGTTTGAAATTTTAGTATCGTGTCAATACTTGCTGGAATATCTAACAAAACCCTATACACTTATTCTATAAACAACAAACAGTGTATAATATTGCTTGTTTACGTACTTGCAGATGTACTCGGCGGTGAGTGCACAGCCACAAGTTTGACATTTGAAACAGGAAACGTGCCACTGTCTCTCCAGAGCCAGGAGCGACTGGCCCTGTCTGATCTCCCCTCCACAGCCCGCACAGTCTGAAGAGAACACATAAATAATACAAGTGAGACGGGGGAACAGAGTGTGAGCTATAGCAGCGGCAGGAGTGGTGTTTAAGCATTTATCAGTGTTCAGAACAGATATTGTTCATGTTTTCGTAAGAGCCATTTCTAACTTCACTTTGAGGAATGGTGGGCCTCAGTAGATCAGTGCGAATGCTGTGGTTGTTTATATTTATTGTTTATTGTGGGAATATATTTGAGGTACTGTTTCTGGCCTGAAGACTAATAGGACTGTAAGCAGCGAAGAATGATCAATGATATTCAGGTTATCAGCAAACTGAAACAACAGGGAATAATCTAAACAAATTACTTTTATAATTAAAGCAGTTATTTCTTATTATTAATAGCACAAACTAGTCACTTCTCCATGACTAGTCAGGCAAAAGATTGGTTTGAATCGAGCCATGGCATGTCTGAAGACTTTTTAGTTTAAAATTCTCAAAACACCTGACGCGGCACATTGTACTCATGCAGCAAACTCTCACAACATAACGACTACACTGACATTTTAAACGGTACATAATTGCCTCCTTTAAAATCTGCTGATAAATCACATCTAAGACTCAGTGAGAAAGCAGATCTCCAAAGAGAAACACGCCACTTTTGAAGTAAGTGCTAACTTCCATGTTTCAGTATAGATTTGTGATTAGGACAGCTTGGGAAAAAAAACATAAAAAAAAAACAATAATTACAAAAAAATATACATCGCATGACATTTCTTGAAATAACTATTTAGCAGTTATTTCTAAACAACACCTTCTTGTCTCCATGCAGATGTTATTATTTAGCCTGGAATGTTCCAGAGTATGACATTAAATGTTTAAATCTAACACTTATTTCATCAGGGGTGATTTCATTGCTCTGAGTCCAAGGTTCAGGGGTGATTTTATTGCTCAGAAATACCTTGAAATACCTTGAATAGTGCTTTTTTAACTGTAACTTGTCTCCATGGAGATAGATAAATGTAATGCCATACTGTGGAACGTTCTAGGCAATGCAACAACATCACCATGGAGACAAGCAGGAGACAGACCCTCCGTTAGAAAAGTTACAGTGCACCTTTCAGACTCTGTAATCAGAACAAGTGGTTTTGTGGTGTAGAACAAGAATCTATTCAATTGAGAACAGATTATAACTGTTATTTAGCATTGTTTATATTTTAAAAGTCGTGTGTTGTTTTGCTTTTTTATTATTAAACAGAGCAATAATTACAAACTCAATTAAAATTAAAATAATTGCCTGGCCCTGTCTGTGGTACAAAGTTTGTCCTGAGGTGCGTTGTCTCTTACAGCTGGGGCCGTGGACCTTGACGGGTTTGTTGGCGCACAAAGACTGTGAACACTGCTGACAAATGCACTTCTTTCCGCAGAAGGTCACTCTGTCTCCAATGGGAAAAGGACTCCTGACAGGAACACACAGGAACAAGAACATGTAAACAAACACAAAAACAAGCATCATTTTAGTGTCTGTGCTTCAGCAGTTCCATCTATTAAAGTGTTTTCATTCCACTTTTAACATTGCGCTGACTCTGTGTTGCTGTATTTTGGAGAAACGAGAGAAAAGCGTCTGTGGTTGCAATTTTAGGGGAGTTTGTTGTGAATGGACTCTGAGGAAAAGAGTGGAAAATAGTTTGAACTGTTGTTTCATCAAAAAGTAATGGTCCGTGTGAAGCTTAACCCAGCTACACACAGCAGCTTTAGTGCAATAGTGTTTATCTGACATTTTTGGAGAATAACTTGAAGGAAGGCAACGCACAGGACAAATTTGCAATATGTTATTTACTTTGCTGTCCCCGTAGGGAGATTTGTCCTCTGCACTTACGGGACTGGACTGAGGGAAAGTATTCAGAGCTTGGTCAGGACTACTGTATATAGATGGAGGTATTGTGCACCCAGAAGAATCCTACTTAGACAAGGAGAGAAAATGTCAACTCCATGCAGAAAGTCCTCACCTGGTCTGCATGGGTTTTGGAAATATGAAAAATTAAGACCGTTTTAGCAATTAACAATTTAAAGCAAAATATCCCGTGTTCTGGTGAAAAGTCCCCAAAATGTTACTTATTCAAGGGTTTCAGAGTCCTGTTTTTTTCCTGGACTTTTTCCCATTCAAACTACATAATATTTTGTTTTAAAATGTTAAACGCTATGGCAACCAATCCTAATTGTTCATCATTTTGAAACCTATGTATTCACCTTATTCCAGAAGTTGCCGTACGCGCCGCTGTCTTGTTTCTGTTGTATTAGTTCACACGGAGCAGACGAACTCAACAGAAAATAAGTTCTACTCGGACTAAAAAGCAGTTTCCAGGCCGCCCAGGAAATCGGAGCGTTGTTGACTTGTTGTTGCTCGTGTTCATTAAACATTTTACACAAATCAACCTACTTTATGTAACATTTTAGCGGCGAGACTTTTCCCTCGTTCGTCGTTAGCTTTAACGGAGTTCTCGTCAAACGGAAGTGCATTTACAACAAAAGTGAGTATCTGTGGTAAAAAGCGGCAAAAGTGGGCGGGGCAGAATAAGGTGAATAACAAGATGCTGAAACCCATTAACAGAACATCTTGCTTGTCCCAGTTCTCTGTGATATAATCCATGCAAATAAAAAACTTTAAATATGACAAATGCCACTTTTTATTTTAACATTAAATGAGTACATTGGTGGAGAGAATAAGGTAACAGTCACAGGATGTAGGTCCTGTATTAAGCTGCTTCGTGCCTCACTCTGCTGCTCTAGTTAATTGTAAAAGGCCACCTGTGGCTGCATTAGACTGTGACTGAGGTGAAGTCATTAATCCACATTACAGTGTGCACGAACCTAATTTACATTGGGATTATCCCAAGAGACT
This sequence comes from Rhinogobius similis, assembly GCA_019453435.1. Taxonomy (NCBI): domain Eukaryota; kingdom Metazoa; phylum Chordata; class Actinopteri; order Gobiiformes; family Gobiidae; genus Rhinogobius; species Rhinogobius similis. The sequence continues at coordinate 22,863,307 of CM033637.1, forward strand.
TGACATAGAGTTGTAAACAATGGCACATAATAAATTAAAGGGCCTATATTTTTCTTAACAGTATTTTCTGTGCTTTACCTTGTTATAATGTAGTGTCCTCATAAAAAGTCCCTGCACTAGTTTTTCTGGTCCATTCACCTTCACTTTGCCTCTTCTGATCATGTCTGTGCTCAAATCATACGCCTCACTAAAATGACTCAATAATTAAATTTGCCAGCAGCTGCAGTCTTCACAGCCTTTGCAGGTATTCTCTATAAAGTGACACTATTTCCAACTCAATATGTTAAGTTAATACATAGGTGACATTTTGAAGACTTATGAAAAATTTATATTCAACATTTTGTTTAGAATTGTCACTCACTTTCATCACTTGAAACAAGTGAACAAAGAAAGAAGGCAAAAAGACATAATATAAAGTTAACCCTTGAAACAATGACATATTTGCTCACTGTGTGTTTTACCTGCAGAGGCTGCACACAAAGCACTGTGGGTGGTAGGTGCGTCCCAGGGCAGACACCACCTCTCCGCTGATGTACTGCTCACAGCTGTCACACTGCGTCCCGTACAGCCGCTGGTAGTCCTCTGTGCAAATGTACTCCCCCGAATGATGGAAGAACCCCGACTGGACCAGGTCACAGCCACAAACTGCAGCCAAAACACACAAAATAGGGTCATGGTTTAGAAGTTCTCCTCACACAGCAAGTGAACATTTTGTATTCAAAGCTTAAGCAGAAAAACATAAGTGTTGAAGTGGGATTCCCAGACAAAAGCCAAATTGCACTATACATGTCAATATAAAGCACTAGCTCTACAAAATTGTAACTAGGGGCGAGTTAAAAGGTAAGGTTTTTTCTGGAGGCTTGGGGACTGTTAAGATTTTAAGAAATTGTTGTTAAGAAATTAAATTTCCAAGATGTAACTAAATCTTCATCTGAGAGTCAACACTTAACTCTGATTGGTCAATCTAGCTGATGATGTTTAAGCATAAAGCTGCTTTAGACAATATAATGCTCTCCTTTGATGGCAGCATAATTTGATTGATATATTAAAGGAAAAATATTATGCATTTTTTTGTAATGTTATTCGCCTTTAAAGGACTCATATGCTACAGTGACTTTACTGAGCTTTTAACCCCATGTTCTAACAATGTTCTGTCATCAAAAACATACCTAGAGCTGCATTCAGCTACATTCACGCCATTTAGAGGAATGTTGGTCTGAAAATCCTCTCCGACTGTCAAAAACACTTAAACACTTCCTGCTGAACTCCCTCAATTGCAGAATTGATTACATTCTTGGAAAAGTGACATCTAAAATCGGAAAAACATCACAGATCAAGGGAGTTCAGCAGGGAGTGTTTTTGACGCTCGGAGGGGAGAGGATTTTCAGACCAACATTCATCAAAAGAGCGTGAATGAAGCTAAATGCAACTCCAGGTGTGTTTTTGATGATGGAACATTGAAGGAACATGGTAAAAGAATTTTTTAAAAGTCACTATAGCATGTCCTTTAGTCTGATGAATGCTGAGGTCAGAGCTGCCATGTATGTTTGTAGAAATGTGTGATTACTTTGGAGTGGGACTAGTTTTACTAAATTGATGGATTTTTGCAACAGCATATTTCCTCATTAGTATTGGTCAGTGTTTTTATGTGCATAGTCGCTAACAAAGAAATAAACTAAACAACTTGGGGGGGTCCTGTGTCGGTTGCATGGCTATTTTGGGGGTCCTGGCCAGAAAAGTTTGGGAACCCCTGGTTTAGAGGACGACCAAGGAGATTCAGAGATACGAAAGAGAAGAGGATGCCAAACTGTAAAGGCAAATATTGAGAGCTAGAGATAAAGAAGTCTAGCAAAAGGTAACAAGTGATCGGTGAAACATTTTCTAACTTGTAGATGAAAAGGATGTAAGTGTTAATTGGACACTGACTTCCTCATCCCTGTAGTGCCTGCTATAATTAGAAAAGTCAAACCTTGTGTGTGACATAATCCAGTGAACTCCAGTTTCACCATCTGCTCTGAGGTGAAGAGCATGAATGAGAGAGAGGGTCTGGGGTCTTAAAGAGGTCAAAGTGTGCCTCTAACCCAAATAATCTGTGTCAGGATTACAGCTCACTCACAATCTACTGTAATCTGTTACTTCATACAGTATGGCAGGGTCGAGCCTGCCCTGTGTTCATGAGTGGGGACCTGGCACGTGACATGTTTTCTTCTTTTCATACGGTTAATGATTTTGTGTCTTGTCCCTGATCAAATAAACATAAAATAAACATTTGAATAAACGTTCAAATTATAAAGATATCATGAAATTATAATAATAATTATTAAATCAATTGATAAACTTCAAAAGTACAGAGTTTAGAATAGAGACATTAAGGTGTGTATTTGTCAACGTGACTCGATATATAGGACATGGACGCCTTTGTTGATATTATTGTGATATTAAACTTTTTATATATAATGAATCATTTCAGTTATATATTAAACACATATGTTCATGCCTTAATGTATTAGCCAAACTCTGTCAAAATAAAAACTCAAGGCTAAATCAAGGCTAATTTAGAATGAAACCAGCCTTTTTTAAAAACAGTACATTTCTGACAGATGAATCTTGGTGTTGCTGTGATAGTTTATAGTTTGTTGTGATATTGATCATTGTGTAATATTGTAATATATATTCTTTTGCAACATATTATTAGTCTTTCTCTGTCATTATGTAATAGTGCTTTGTGAATAAGAAAATCCTACCCCACAGCTCGCTAATGGGATACTTAAAATAAAGTGCCAATTTCAATCTCAAGGGATCAGTAAAACAACAATAAATAAATATTTATTTGTTAGATGTTTGTCCCTTTTTCAAACGACATCCAATCTCCACTGAAAATGTTCAAATGGAAACCACATAGAATTTTAAAAAAAGAGTCGCTTCAGGGTGATTCATTTAAACTACATTCACATTTGTCATTGCAAAATAAAATAAATGAACTGCTATAGTGGGTGATGGGTGGATGAAGTATTTAGTCCTGAACTAAAGGCCACAGGTTTACGGTACACCACACATTTCAACAGTTTTGCTGTGGAAATTGTCTGTGATCTTGTCCATAAATGCAGTGGTTCCTTATCTTCTTCTTCTTGTATAGCCATAGCCATCAGTGTGTTCCAGTCATATTCACAGTAAAGTAAAAGGGTCTAATCTGTGGCTATGAGCGCAGCAGATCCCAGTGTCTTCCAGTGAATTGAGCGTCTGTCTCTAATTAAGCTAATGGCCTTAAGTCCAGTAAAGTGAACGAGCCGGTCCAGACCAGAGTTAAGTGGCTCAGAGACAGACACGCCATAAAGAAGATGTCCCTGTCCCCCCGAAGAAAAGGTCTATAATGTGCAGAAGGTTTAATAAGGACAGTGTCGTAGACTATTTTGCAGTGGGTGTTTTAAAACGTCAACCAAAGTGAAAGTCTTGAACATGAACAATAGGTTTTATAAGCACAGTGTGACTCAAGGACAACTCTGTTCATCAGTGTATTCCCTTTTTCTCAAAGTGTCGACACAATGCTATCATTTCAGACCATATTTTAATACTAAGGAACAGCCTTGACACTCAATACCAATTTAATACCACAATGATAATATGAAAATGCTTCTTTTTTGGACAATAAGTCATTTTTAACACCAAATAACACTAAAGTACCTTCTTTATATTTCCATGTGGTCTTATACTAGTTCTGATAAAGTTAAGACCTTTCAAAAACTGTTCAGGAAAGGTCCAGTTTTGTCCTGTTTATTATTTGTTTCAGTTTCATTACTTGTTCAAACGAGCATCTAGCTTTGATACTACGGTAGTTTTATTCTCAATTAGTATTTGAATTTTGATATTTTTGATACATTCTTTAAGTATTCTTGTGTATTGATCAAATGCAACAGTATGCAGTTTAAATTTACAAATCTAAAATGTAAGAATTTGACTGAAAATACAAACAGCATTTCCAAGTAACATGGTTTGTATTTGATAGAAAGAAAAACTTAATGGACGATGATTATAAATGTATACGCTTTATAAATGGCTTGTTTTGCATTGAATAAACTGTAAATTAACCAATGACATATGAGAGTTAAAGTGCGTATGACAGGTTTGAACGATTTTCTCGTTTTGATTTTATTCGGTGTATTAATACGTACATACAAAATATTGTTTTACACCACTCAAGTCACCGTTTGTGGAGAAAAGTTGAAAAATCTATTTAAAATTACAGGAAGTAAAAAAAATGATGACATCACACTGGGGAGACTCATTCCATCCAAAGGTTATGCGTAATTTACCCAAAATAATCAACTTATTTTACCCTTAAAACATTCATTCAACAAAATAAAGGTGTTCACGAATATTTTGATTTGTTGGACGAAAAAATCTCAGATATTAGCTGAGTTTTAGCCCAGTGTTCAGAGTAATTTCCTAGTGTGATGTCATCATTTATAACCAGGAAGTGATATTACAAACCTAAAAAAATGGCTAAAAATGATACAATTTACAATTATTTTTAGCAAAACTTTAAATATATTTATCTTACCTGTATTTTAGATACATGAGTAGTCCAACCTGTCATAGGCCCTTTAAACGGCCAACATTTGATGATAGATTTCCAACGTTAAAAGCCGCTCTATCCCACACAAATGCATCAGTTCAATCGCGGTTCTAACAATGAAAGCAAAACTACAACTATCGCAAGATGCAGCGAAAGATATGATTCTCCCCCAGCTACATTTCCAAACACTTTTCCAAGCACAAGTAAAACTAAGACGTCAGCTCGGAACATTTTAATTATTTGTGCTTCCTCTTTGTCTCTGTCACTAGTTCTTATCTGGTTCCACAACTTTAAATGTCAACGTAACCTTTATCCGACCATCGTCCGTCCAATTGTCCATAAAATACAGCCGACACGAGGCACATTTTACTAACATGCTTGAATCTGTTCTCTGTATGTGTCAGCTTTTAATTATTCCTATCAACCCTTTACACAGACTCGTTTATACACTTGACTTGGAGATGTAGCCTTGCTTTGCTTGTTGATGGGATTCACACATTTATCACTGTCTAAATAAGAATCCATTAAGTTGAAGAGGAAGCTCAGGAAAACAAAGGAAGATGCTGAGGCTTGTGCTCTCTGGAGGGAGCAACAGCAAGTCCAAAACTGCCCACACAAAAACATCAGTGATTATTAACATTACCGTGCCAGCATTGTCTTTATACAGAGGCAATTGTTGTTAGTGTCTTGTTTTGCTTGGCCTACATAAATGGTATTCAAATAATAGCATGTTTTTGGGTGTTTACAATAGGGTTGTTCTGTTTAGTCTGTGTGTTTGGGTTTTTATTCCATCTTCTCCACATGTCTTTCTTAAGTGAAAAGAATTGTGCTGAATTGTGTCAAATGAACAAAAGTTCTCAGAGTGGGTCTTCATGTTTGGATGAGAGGCAAAACTCTTAAAGGATTTGTCCAGATGGAAGAATTCAGTTTTCTTTTGCTGTCTCCTTCAGAAAGTAAGGGGAGACACTACAGGCAAAACTAATTTTAAAACGTTTTTTGTTCAGTTTGCTCTCTCAACACATCGGCTTTCAAGTGGAAACAACAAACTTGTCCAATCTGCTCCTAAAAATATTTTATTCTTCCATTTAATCCACTTTAGACATTGTAACTTCAAAGGCCATTTCCTTAAAATGCATTTTTCTCCCTCGGGACATAAAGATCAGCCTTAAAGTAGATCCCACACAACAAACTTTAAAATGTTGAACTCAACAAGATTTTGACAAAACGTTCAAGGGGGATTTTTTAATATCTAATTCTAAAACTGATTTATTGAAGTTTTAAGTAAAACAAAAAAAATGAGGCGAAATTTGAATTTTTAGGACAATTTTCAGTCCAGTCTTGTTTACTTAAAAACTAAATAAGATATTCAAATTCCCCTGTAATTTTTTTTGTAACTAAAATGTGTACAAAATGAACCAAGACTTTTAAACCTGGTTCTGTCCATTTTTCCATTTTCCATTTTTTTATATGTCCCAAATATGTATATTTTTTGACAATTTCTTCACATAAAATGCCTTATTTCTACATGAAAACATGACATGATAACTTTTTCTTACATTTATGTGAGTAAACCACAGGAGAAGTTTCAAATTGATATCTTTAAATTTAAGATTTTTCCCTATTCACCTGTTGTGTCTCACCTTAATTCAATAATAACAATAAAGTTGAAGAGATTTGCTCAAGAAGTGAATAATATTTTTATTGCACTGAAAACACTGGTACAGAGTGATTTGTAAGCCTTAAACGGCAGCTTTCGTTCAAATGGAATTTATCTTCATTATGTTATCTTTATTATTTTGGCAAACAAACTCTGAAAAAAAAAAAAAAAAAACATTTAAATTTATCTTGATATAGGAACTTGATCAACACAGAAACTATAAAGTCTAGTCTTAAGGGTTTAAAACAAAACAAAAATAATAGTGGCTTTTGTGGTTAGATTGAGCCCATTTGATCGTTTGACAAAAGCTGTTTAATTATTATTTTTTTCTTCCAAATCACACTTCTGAAGAGGTCTTTCAACTCAACCATATAATTGAATAATAATTGGTCTAGTCTGGACGAGTTACCAAACTGTGGACATTACCCAGACAGTAAATAATGAATTATCAAAGCACAAATACAGCCTCTTATACCTACTGAGCCTTTGAATGGACAAAAGTACTCAAAATGGCGCCTTGTAACAGAAGCTGAAACTCATGTACATAAAAACTCAGTGTTCTGTCGTCTAAAGTTACTTCATGGCCCTCGCAGCCCCTTAAGCTCTTATCTCAAACAAACAGAACGAGGACACTTTGAGCCTGTGGCGATGGGGACGGAGGATTGTATTTCACAGATTTACAATGTAATTATGCAGAAAATGTCAGCTCCATGTGGGCCTTGAATCCTAATGTGATTCCATACATTTAACTCTGTCACATGACATTTAGACCGCGGCCACCACAGAGGACACTTGAACTTGTCGACCGAAGCAGGACAGACAGTGTGTTTAACCTTTTGACATGTCACCTTTGACCTCGAATGACCCCTGCCTGTTTGATCGCAAAGGTTTTCTGGATTCAGTGAGTGAATGTGCTGATGCAGACGGTTCCTTATTGTTTTACGTCAAATCAAATGCTGGATGGTAAACCCCGTATCAAAGTATATAAAACTTGTATTTATTGAGTGACTGCCTATGCATAGGCAGTCACTATTTGTTCTTGTATTTTCCGGTTTTTCGGCACGTTTCACAGGCCACAGTTTTTAAATTCTTTTAATTTTTTTTGCATTTTTCAATAGTTCCTAGTCTTCTAATGTCTGCTATTACTTTTGGTACATGTACCTTTTGTAGTTTTTTCATAATTTGCCGAGCAGTTTTTCCCTATCTTTTACAGTGGGAGCCTTTCTGTTGGTCCTCTACAGGAAAGTTTGCCGTTTAAACTGTTTTAGGCAGGTGCACGGTGGCAGAGCGGCTAGAGCTTCTGCCTCCCAATAAGGAGATCGTGGGTTCGAATCCCGGACCAGACCAACATCACACAAAATCAATTGCGCAGTCACTCGCAATAGCTTCAGCTATTGCAACAGCATCTAGTTGATAATAATGTCATTTCTCTGCTGTCCTCACCAGTCACATGTAAAAGTTCAGTGGTCACTAAATGTTTACAAGAAGAGCACAAGAACACAACTTAAAGCCAGTTAGCCTTTAGCTCAGGACAGTTTTACACGTTAATTGGGCAAGGCAAGTTTATTTGTAGAGCACAATTCGTACACAAGGCAATTCAAAGTGCTTTACATAACAGGAAAAATTGCTTTAAAATCACAAAACACAAAAAGACACACAGAATCATTTTAAAATCATTTTAAAATAAAGTGCTTTAAAAGAGAAGAGTGCAGATAGATCTTTCAGTCATATGCACATCTAAACAGAACTGTTTTTAGCCTGGATTTAAACATTGTCAGAGTGGACGTCTGTCTCACATCTTCAGGGAGACTGTTCCAGATTTTAGCTGCAAAAAACTGAAACACTGATTCCCCATGTTTAGTCCTGACTCTGGCACCTGCAGGAGGCCGGTCCCTGAGGTCCTCAGAGTGCGAGATGGTTCATGTGGCTCTAACATGTCAGAGATGTACTTTGGTCCTTTGGAGAGACTTAAACACAAGCAGAGCTGCTTTAAAGTCTATTCTCTGAGGCTGAAGCCAGTGCAGAGACCTGAGCACAGACTAATGTGATCATACGTCCTGGTTCTAGTCAGGACTCGAGCAGCAGCATTCTGGATGTACTGCAGCTGTTTTACAGCTCGTTTGCAGAGGCCAGTGAACAGGCCGTTACAGTAGTCTAACCTACTGAAGACAAATGCATGGATAAGTCTCTCCAAGTCTGGTTTAGACACTATGCCTTTAATTGTTTAAATGTTTTTAGCTGGTAAAAGGCTGCTGATGTTATTGATTTGATGTGGCTGTCAAAGTCTAAGTCTGAATTCATTATTACCCCCAGATTTCTAACTTGATTTGTAGGTTTTAGAGCGAGAGACTGAAGGTGACTGCTGACACTTTCTCTGTTTCTGCGGCAGTTAGCAGGTGACGTCACCAGGCCAAGTTACATTTATTTAGGAAATTCTTTTTTTAGACCAGAGTTTGTTTGTTTATCTAACAGTTTTGACAACTCATTCCCAGTCTTCTTCAGAGTGTCACATGACGTTGCTGTGACGTGTCTTGACAGCTGATTTACACGTTTTTGACGCTGTCTCCAAACTGGCAGCTGACAAGACACGTCACAGCAACGGCCCGTGACAGCTCTGAACAAGACTCAAGTACACAAACAAACTATGGTCTGAAAAAAAAAGAACCTTCTAAACAAATTATCAAAAGATCATTGGACTATTACGGCCAAGTTACAGGTCAGATCTGTGAAGAGGCGACTCTGTTCACAGTAAAAATGAAAGTTGTTCAAGCACCAATCACACAGACACAGACCACATTCATACAAGGACAAAACCACAGCCTGAACAGAGCTGGGATTGAACTGCTGAGCCACTCTGTATCATGACTGTCTGAGGAAATAAAGAAGCTACTTGGATGAGTGGCAAAACGTCTTCACTCAAAAAACTTTTTTTTCAGTTGACAGAAGTCCATTTCCTTTTGCTATTATGACTATTTTGCTATCAAGTCTTTAACTGACTAGAAAATACACCACCAACCAAAACAAAACTAAAACTATAAATGTTTGTATTTATAAATTCAATAACAAGTTGCCTGTTTCTGCTGTGATTTATCTAAAGATACGTCTGTACTGTGCTGTTGCAAAACTTCACAAAGCACCAGCGTGTTCACAGATCTTAATAAATTATACATGCGTAAAAGAATATTGGTGACATGTTTCCAATAGTTATAGGTCTACCCCTCACTTTAAGCCAAGAGTCAAAAGATTTCCTGTCGACAGTCCACACTTCAGTTCACTATCCCAGTTCTCTTTCTCTTCCGTCTCTGTCTCTCGTCCTCAGAGGAACCTCGGACAGTCGTCGCAGCCACCTTTGACCTCTCAGTCTGAGTCCCGCGACACCAGACTGAAATGTGCTGTGTTCTAGACTTTTACAGAAATGGGAAAACTTCTTCCACAGTTTCTCACATATTTTTTCTGAAATATGTGGCACCGGAAATCCTTAAAACATATTTTGATTGAGGAGCTAGATATTGCTACATCTATTTAATCTTCAAGTATTTCTGACGGGGAAGATACTTTTAATATATTTTAATAATACATGATTTTAAAAGTGTAATTATTAAGTATTATATTATGATTTTAAGTGTAATCTTCAGTCTTCATTTGAAGGAGAATCCTCTGTTGTTGGCGTTTTGGTAAAAATGGAGCACACTTATCTATATTTTTTTGTTTAAAAGACAAAAAGACAAAGCACCCTTCATCTACTCATAAAGGTGCACTGTGTAACTTTTCTGGTAGTTGGTCCGCTACCTGCACCAGGCTATTTTAGCAATTCCATCTCCACAGAGTCAAGCAACCCTCGACCAGGGTTCTGAGGGCGGTAATGGACCTCATAAAGCTGGAGCCGACCGCCGCTAAACACCACATAGAAGAAGAAAAGTTACAAAAGATATCTTAATTTTAGAAGTAATACAGACTTGCCATCACTGAATATTACAAGCTTCAATGTTTTCAATGTTCACTCGAAAAGTCCAAAGAGATATGATTACAGAAAATGACTCGTATTGTGTTTGGATATGATTTTCCATAAAGAAAAGAGGAAATGTGCTCTCAAAGGCCTGTCTTTTTGAATGTGTCTTCTGTGTCTTGAGGGTCATCTGGATGAGAGCGTTTGGACAGAGAGAAGGCTGAAGAGTGCAGCTGTCAGAGACGAGACAGACGCACAGACTCTGAGCTCAAAGCAAAGAGTCGACTGTCCCTGAGAGATAAGTGTCAGCTGCTGGTCCACACTGTGTCCAAATGAACGCTGTCTCTCTAATGAGCCACAAGAGCAAACGGAAATACACATGTGTACGTTTATTCAGTGATTCTGGTGAGTTTTTTCATCGTTTGAAGACTTTCCATCTTAGGGCTGCACTATATGGAAAGTATAGCGCAATGCAAAAGGACTATTAAGTATCGTGTTGGAGATATTAATTCAGTATTTGAATGTACTTATTGATACTAGTTTCAGTTCATAAACACAGCAAAAAATGTAAATCTATCCAAGCTTAAAATGGCTTGAATTTATCATTTTGATCTGGATTTGAGAAGTTTTGACTTAATGAAATTTAATTGCTGATGTGATTCAGAATATTTCACTGGTTTCAAGGTATTTCTGACTGATTATACCATCATTTTGCTTAAAATAAGAAAATGCATGTGTCAGTAGAGTAAGTAAAATGATCTTAACCCACTGACAGATAATTTGGATTGAAATAAGAAATAATGTATTGAAACAAACGGTTTGAAACAAGTAAAATAATCTAGTTCCATCAAATAAATCGTCTCCACTGATCTTAACGAGTCAAAATGTCTGAAATTCAGATTAATATCCTGAAATCAAGACATTTTAACTCATCTAGAACTTCATTATTTGCAGTGTATGATCATGCCTTATGTTAGGTCTGGGCGATACGGTGATAAAAATCGAATCGTGAGCTCGTCCCTGTGACAATCTGCTATTTTTATGACATCGTCGCATCGTGATTGACTGTTTGTCTCTTTAATGCAGCTGTCTGTTCAAACAAACTTTTCCTCCTGTTGTTTAGCCTCTGAAGCCTCTGAGCAGATGACTTTATTTACCTCTTACACCTCTTAAGTACAATAATTCAACTCAATGCACCAAAACGCAACTAAAAGCGACAAAAAAGCGTCTAAAAACTACAAAGACACGACTAAAAGTGACAAAGACGTGACTAAAAGTGACAAAGACTAATTTAATTACAACAAACACAACTGAATAAGACAAAAATGTGACTAAAAGTGACAAAATTGTGCTTAAAATGCGAATCTGAATAGAAAATCTAATCACAATCGCAAAACTGGTCAGAAAAATCACAATTACATATTCTTTCCTACATCGTGCAGCTCTATTAAAGGCAACAGAAAAAACACAAATCATGATAAAATCGTAATCATTATCTGGCCCCAAGAAAATCGTGATTATAATTTTTTTCCAGCCTTACCTTATATATTGACTGAACTCAAAACTGAGACTAAATAAAGGTTAACACAATTTGCCTTTTTCAAAGTTTTCATTTCAAAAGGGACCTTGGTGTGACATATTTAGTTTGTTGCACAATCAATGATTACATTCGCCAATAAACTTTTTGTGCGCTAATATGAAAGCACAAGACAGATTTCAGACTTTTCTGTCTTATCACATGGAGTCAGCTAAAACAACTTTACTCATCTGTGTGGATAGTTTGTGGAGAAAATCCCTAACAATGATTAGCGTCAACATTTGAAAGATACATACATTTTAATTCTTCAAAAACAATAGAGTTATGTAGGCCTTTGCCCTCCATCATGAAATCAAGACATCCTCAACTTCTACAATGCGGCCACAGTTTACTCTTATTTATATTACAGCTGTTTATCATAAGTCTCTGTCCTTTAGTTCACAGAATGACGAGATAAAGACGGAGTCAGCAGGTGAAACTCAAGGCTGCAGGTGCATCCTCACCATCACTGCTCTACGGGAGACTGAGCGCCCAAATTAAAGTCAACTAGACTCGATGCCCCATTTTCAAGGATGCCATTTAACTCCAGGCAAAAGGATCGTTTGTTTGTGCATCCTCCTGAAACAATCCAAGGACACTTCTGTATTTCCTTCAGTGCACACTAAGTGACTTCCATCTGGCTGCTTTTGTCACATTTAGTAACGCGACTGCACACAAACACATTTCACACAGATACCTTTGAAGAAAATAGACTATTAAGAGCTTTTAACCATTGGACCTTTGGATTTACCCACTCAAAGTAGTATTTACAGTCATTCATGCACGTTCTCTTCATAATCTTTACTCTCCTGCATTCAACCTAAGAATATGGGGGCCCAAGGCAAAATTAAGTACTGGTCCCTCCTCATGAAGTGTGAAATCTGTATTCACCTTATTCGGCCACGCCCACTTTTGCCGTTTTTTGCCACAGATACACACTTTTGTTGTAAACGCACTTCCGTTTGACGAGAACTCCGTTAAAGCTAATGACGAACAAGGGAAAAGTCTCGCCGCTAAAATGTTACATAAAGTAGATTGATTTGTGTAAAATGTTTAATGAACACGAGCAACAACAAGTCAACAACGCAACGATTTCCTGGGCGACCTGAAAACGGCTTTTTAGTCCATGTAGAACTTATTTTCTGTTGAGCTCATCTGCTCCGTGTAAACTAATACAACAGAAACAAGACGGCGGCGCGTACGGCAACTTCCGGAATAAGGTGAATAGCCTTTGTCGTGTCTCTTGAATTGTTCTTGAAGGACGCTTAGGTTGTTGTTGTTTCTTTTTTTTCTTTTTCTTTTTTACATTTTAAAGCCTGTTCTACAGAGCTTTAAACAGGGGGGTTTGGGAGGCCTTCCGCAGAAGAATATTTAAGAAATCTGACCATTTTTCCTGTTTGTTGGTGCATTTTAACACATGTTCAGCTGATTTAAATCCATTACATTCATTTGTAATTTTATAATGTTATATTTTATTTACTGTTTAGCTTTATTTTTCTTGTTTAAAAGTACACTGCAGTACTTTACTGTGATTTTGAGAGAAAAGCAACTGTTTTAGAACCGTGAGTCTCTAATGATCAGGAAGGACATCAGACTGGGGGCCCCTGCAGATCGGGGGCCCAAGGCAATTGTGGCCTGTTGCCTAATGCTAAGTCCGCCACTGCTTATACTGAGCCATTTTAGATCAATATTGTGGTTTCAAATGTCCAAAATATGAAATAATGACCTAGGGGTGTCGTAGTTTATAATTATATAGTAGAGAAATGCATAATATGTCTTAAATTTCCTCCGACTGACTTCGGTTGAAACAAAAACAAAGAAACTGGACAAGCAATAGACACATTTTACACTCCCCATGTCGTGACGTGTAGTGAAACTATAGTTTGATACATATATTATTATTTGCATATAGTAAAATAAATAAAGAAATCTGAAAATCCTTTCTTGTCGATCTTGAGCCAAATCTGTATTTACCCCTCAGTTCATTAAAGCTGCAGAACTATTGAACTCTTCCATTTGCATGTGCAGCTGTGATTTATGGTCTGTTGTTCACGGCTCGAGGTGATGGACAAACACAATAACGATTCTCTGCAGCGGAAACAGGGTCAAGGGAAAGAGAGAAGAAAGATGCAAATGAAGACGAATGGAGGAAATACAAATCCCAGAGGTAAAGTTAATACAGTTTTTATAAATAACATGGCGTATGATGATGCAGCTAAAATTGATGTTGTGCTTAAAGGGCCTCTGACAGGTTGAAATACACATTGAACTAAAATGCAGTAAAGATACATATAATCAAATTTCTACTAAAATCTTTACAAATTTTACCCCAGTTTAGCTATTAGGATTTAAATTTTACTTCCTGGTTGTAAAGCATGTCATCACACCAGGAAATTACCATAGCAACCACACTGTACATTGATCAAAACTCATCTAATGTCACAGATTTTGTTCATTTGACAAAGATAAACACATGTGAACACCTGTATTTTGTTGAATCAATGTTTAAAGGTCAAAAAAGTAGTTTATTTGGTATAAATTATGCATAACCTTTGTCTCCCCAGAGTGATGTCATCAGTTTGTTTACTTCCTGTCATTTTCAACAGATTTTTCAACTTTTCTCCACAAATAGGGACCTGATTGGTGTAAAACTACAATTTATATTTACAAGCGGTATTAATGCACTGAAGAAAGTCAAAATTAGAAAATCATAAAAACCCGTCATACGCACTTTAAACATCTAATCACAGCTAAATTTGAATGCTGCAAATAGTAAATAATAAAAGGGTACAATTATATGTTTTCGGCATTCCAAACTGTTCAGCTTATTACTAACAGTGTCTCTCAAGAGCAGAATTATGATTTTATGATTTTTTTTTTTTTTTTTACACGAAACGTAATAAAGCAGGCTGCAGATTATAAACAGCAAACAAATCTGTTTTTAATAACGCATACTACATCTTTCTAAAATTCTGTAATATTATTCAAATGTTATTTTTAATATATTTAAACTTAATTTATCCAGGTAGGTCGATTGAGATTCTCATTGTCTTTATAATATTCAATATAATATCCAGGACTAAACATGGGGAATCAGCATTTCAGTTTTTTGCAGCTAAAATCTGGAACAGTCTCCCTGAAGATGTGAGACAGACGTCCACTCTGATAATGTTTAAATCCAGGCTAAAAACAGTTCTGTTTAGCTGTGCAAACGACTGAAAGATCTATCTGCACTCTTCTCTTTTAAAGCGCTTTGTTTTAAAATGATTCTGTGTGTCTTTTTGTGTTTTGTGATTTTAATGCAACTTTTCCTGTTACGTAAAGCACTTTGAATTGCCTTGTGTATGAATTGTGCTCTACAAATAAACTTGCCTTGCCTTGTTTATGCTCACTCATTCTGTTAAGTCATGAAGTAAACATTTCGTATCAGTTTTAAGACAAAAAAGATATCTCAAATTGACTTTACAGATTATTCATTGCCCGTTCTGTGTAACATACAGTTTTGAGATTTTCTAGCCGCTGCATTACACTTGTATGTATTTTTTGAGTCCAAAGGTATTCTGAATTGGTTTTGCAAACGTTATTCTAATGCAGATGAAGTACAGAAAGTCATGGTAGACGCAGACAATGGAAAAGAGAGAGAGTGTGCTGTGGAAACGCTGTGGTGCTGTACACTTTGTCCTTGAGTTTGAAGCAGCAGCAGGTGAACCGTGACAGAGCAGAGCTGAGGATCCACAGACGCTCCGGGAAGAGCCTGTTACAACACAGTCAGATTACTGCGCACGGCACTCGCACACGCAGCCAGACTGAGACTAAACCTGGACTACACAGGGACTACACAGGGACTGAACCAGGACTAGAACACGACCGAACCAAGTGCACAAGCCAGGACCAGAGTGAATGGTCAAAGTCCAGTGGGTCATAGGCTGAAAAGGAGCTGAGCATTTAGTGAGCAGTGAATGAACTGTGTGATGGGACAAAATATCTATACAAGGTCTTGATATCAGATTTCCAAATAATAAATATCAAAAATATATCAGAATCAGAATCAGAAACGGTTTATTGCCATTGTCAGTGATCAAAAATTCACAAAAGGAACTTGCTTCGGCGTGAGGTGCAACATAAAGCAATGAATAAAATATAATAAAATATATAAAAAAGGCATGTATAAAATTAAGAATAAAATAGACTAAGATAGACTAAGACTATATACAGAATGTACAGTTGGCAGATAGTGCAATGTGCAAATATGGTGTTATTACAGTTTTTTTTACTCATTTCAGACATTTCACATAAAAATAAAAATGAAAAATAACAACAAATCAAGAGTTAAATTAACCAAGAGAAGTTGTAAATCGATCTACTTTGATTGACATGTTTTCTTGGTCATGTCAGTATTTCATATGTCATATCTTAAATTGGACATATTATGTTGATTCGATTTTTCTGAGCTTTCAACCATGTTCTTTCCTCGCCATGTTCTCATTCAGAGCAGTATTTTGATTGATTCACACATGTTTAAGTGTCAGTACTGTCTTCCTTTTGAGACTTGAGCATTAAAAAAATCTCTGTTTTTACCCACCCACTGTCTCCACCCAAGAGGTCAGCAGATTTGAACAGGGAGTTTCATGTGTAATATTAGGCAATTTTGGATCAACACTCAAGTTTACAATGAAAAAAACCAACATAAAATAAGCATCTGTGTGTTGTAGTTGAACGCAAAATACTTGAAACAAATATATAATGATGCCTTGTTAAGTTTTTCATTATTGTCAAATGATAATTGAAATAAACTGCAGTGTCAGAATAGCCAACTTTTAGAAATGTAAGCAAACTATCAATGTACTATTATAGGTTTTATTTAATCATATAGTCTTTATTTTGAGCTGCATATCTTGATTTTCTTGCCATGTAGACGATGCAGCCGCTTTGGTTTCAGGGCATGTGCTGAAACATGCACACTTTCACTTCTAACTTAATAAAAGCTTACTCAAAAAGTCAAATCAGGACAGAGAAAGCGCCGTAACGACCAGGAGAACAGTTCTTAATGAAGTGTTTTAAAGCCGTGGCGCTATCAGACGTTTGTTTGAAAAGAGGAAGCGTGTGGGAGTCGGGGGAGGGATTTGAGCTAAAGCTATAAGACTGAGCGAGGGAGGAGGAAGAGACAAGGCATCCCAGAGGAGGTATCAATGTGCGGATCGATCTGTCCATCCAGCCGCCGTCTCCCCCTCGCCCCCTCTGTGCCTCCCCCCTGCAGCCTCATCAGTGCATGGGCTGGAGAATGTCCTCGGCGCATTTACATGGAGCAGGAGTACAAAGAGAGAGGGGGAGACAGGAGGGATCAGGAGAGAGGGAGCGGAGAGAATAAAGAGCAGACTAATGCAGGCTGAGGTGGAGCAGACAGTAATGAATACATGTATACGACGAGAGACGAGGGAGACACAGCCACAGTAATGATATTATGCCTACAGCTGAACAAGAGGTTTGGGTCACAATTTGGTGAAGCAAATTAATGTTTGCATTGTTGGTCTTTGGCTCATAGTGTTGTACTCGATGTTGATAATAATGGAGAGGTTCGATACTCTATACCACAATGATACTAAAAAAAACAATAAAATGTAATTAATTTTAATGCCAAGTTGTTTCTTTAAAGGAAAAATACTATGAATTTTTTGTATCGTTATTAGCCTTTAAACATGAGCTTGAGTACCTTAAATTTGCCATCTCATGTTTCTGTCTCTGCTTGTGTGTAGGTCTCTCCACAGCACCAAAGTACATCTCTGACATGTTAGAGCCATATGAACCATCTCGCACTCAGCACCACCCCAGGGAGCGGCCTCCTGCTGGTGCCAGAGTCAGGACTAAACATGGGGAATCAGCATTTCAGTTTTTTGCAGCTAAAATCTGGAACAGTCTCCCTGAAGATGTGAGACAGACCTCCACTCTGATAATGTTTAAATCCAGGCTAAAAACAGTTTTGCTTAGATGTGCAAACGACTGAAAGATCTATCTGCACTCTTCTCTTTTAAAGTGTTTTATTTTAAAATGATTCTGTGTGTCTTTATGTGTTTTGTGATTTTAATGCAACTTTTCCTGTTATGTAAAGCACTTTGAATTGCCTTGTGTACGAATTGTGCTCCACAAATAAACTTGCCTTGTCTTTCTGTCCTGTCTGCCCTGACACTTGCATGTGTATGCTGCCAGTAGATGGCGCCTAGCTAACTAAACACAATTTAGTTTGGTAATTAGCTAAGGGAGTGCGTGAGATGCAATGAACAGGTTAGCAGTAGCAGGTATCGTGTTCAGATGGCACAAATGCTCAGAACGAGTCTGGCGATGATTTAAGGGCTTAAAACAGTGGAAGATAAAGTCGGTCGAAGGAGAGGATTTTCAAACCAGCATTCCTCAAAATAGCATGGATGAAGCAAAATGCAACTTCAGGTATGGTTTTGATGATGGAACGTTGTTGGAACATGGCTCAAACCTTTAATGTTACCCTTGGTCTTAGTTCTGAAATAGATCAGAAGACAATTCACTCTTTACTAAAGGTCTAATATTGCTACTTGTTTGTTTTTCAACATTGTTTAGGAGTATGGTTTCCATAGGTCTAGGTATTGATTTTTTTTTTTACTTTTGAGTTTTTAAACATTATAAACAGAACACACAACATAAATAAAAAACAGAGCATGACCAGACAGAGCAGAAAAAAACAACAATTCAAAGAAACTGTCAAATTATTCACTTTTTAAATGAACCTGCACATGATTTTTACTGTTTCAAAATGTGAATAACAGAACTAGTTCATGTATCATGTAAAATCTGTTTTGTCACAGCACTGATATATTGTAAAAGCTTCTATTCAGGTGAAAATGTAGCACTATAATGAAACCTGGAAGATGAACTCAACATGGCGCTCTGTTTATCAATATGGCGTGTGCTCGATGGCGCATGACGCCAAAAAAGTTTTTTACTTCTGCATTACTTCCTGATATGAAGTCTGCCATCTTTGCTTTAGGGGCATCACACGACGACAATCCCCCATAATGCTTTGAGAGACGGAAGCGAACACACAACTTGCAAGTTTTTGTGTTAACATTAGCTTGTGTGACTGTAATTGTATTCTTCATATTAAATCATATGTGAAAGTGTCTGACATGAAATAACTTATAACTTAACTTAAAATACTTCCAGTGTCATTAGTCTAATCAATGTGTGAATCACTGCATCTGCAAGAGGTTATTTCTCTGATTCAAATAAACACAACTAGTATAATTTTACTACATGGTTAATGCTTGGATTAAATGTCTTTCCCCCAAAATGCATTTATTAAGGAAGATTGCACAGTTTACCAAACCAAATACTGTAACTATGGAAGACGGGAACAGAAAAAAGATTATATTGGCTGTTTTGGACCACTTCATCTGCACTTGTCCTCAGTCCATTAGCCCAAAGTCATTCACAGAAGGATCAATTAAAGCTAATAATAACACATTCATATCAGAGCAAGAGCGAGGGCTCTGAGACCGATAAATATCGACTGTCGTCTTCCGAAGTGGACCTTGCGACCACAGGGGGAGCCAGTCAAACAAATAAATCAAAATTCTATTTATGGTTAAAGGCTCACATTATAACTTTTATGGTGAGGGGTTCATGGAGATCTTATTGCTTTGCCGGGGATGTTCACAGTATTGCAGTAAACATGTCTATCCTGCAGGCTCGCCTCTCCAGTGTTGGGTTCCATGCTTCGTGGAGTCGTTACATTGACTTACGTTCATTTCCTGGAGACCAACCCTAACCTTAATCATAGTTACTACTTGCCTAAATGTAACCAAAACCTTACTTTAACCCCTGAATATTTAAAGGTCACAATTTATGTTTCCCAACATGGTGGGTGGAAACAGAGTCACAGAGCAGCAGGGGACGCAGGAGAGAAGCCGACACAACCAACCATTGCCATTTTGTTTTTCTACAAGTGCACTGATTCAAGAGAGGCTATGCTATGATACAGGAAATAAAGCAAAATATGGAACCTTTAAAATGATGTTTGGATCTTAACAATAAATAATCTAGGCCATGGGGACCTCCTGTTTGCCACCATGAAGGAGGCAGGTCCCTATGAATTGAGTGTGTGTTCAAATGAACCTGCCCACCAGACACACACAACACACGAGGCGAGGTGAGTGAAGAGGACACAACATCAGCATGAACTGTTCTGAGCTGGTCACTGTTGTAATCAGGCCTTTTTTCACTCTCTATTGAGCCTTGTTCCCGACCAACATTTCAAAAGCATAACTAGCGGATACTGGGTAAAAAAAAAAGCGACGAAAGACTAACACTAGCGTTGAGTGGATTCTCATATTAAACATAATAGACACTCCAAAGATCACATTGGACATTGGGTCTGTGTGCTGGACCAATCACAGCTCTGCATTGTGGTTTGGGCGGAAGTCAAAAGGACAAACCTTAACAAACATGGCGGTGTCAACGGACGTACTTCAGCCTATTTCAACACATTTACGGACTATTTTGCTTATGAAAACGTGCCTTAAAAGTGCTTTGTGGGTTTGAGGATGAGGATCCAGTTTCTCTCAACTGGATTTCTTGAGTTCTTGGCTTGTTCCGCTTTTGCGACGCTGCGACCAACCAGTTCAAATATTGATTATAACGTTACGCATTTTCCTGACAGAATTTGGCGAGATCCTTTCCAGACTGATCACGTGCATAACTAAATTCAGAGTGATACACACACTAATCTGGCATGAGCCAGGTTAGACAACAACAGCAGACACCAAAATATTAATAAATGTCATCTTACTGTAAGGACCTTGTATTGTGTTTGTATTAAGAGTGTTATTTGCAGAAGTGCGAGAGCAGCTCTGGGACTGGTCTAAACGCTGACTTCACGGAGCCTCTGCTGACTACAGACCTGAGCCAGGCCTTCAGCTGCTGCACAGGACCAGAACCACCTGAACTCTAATAAAAGAGGCAAATGTATGAAGGAGTGTAAGAGACAACACTGGAGTGTTTAGGTTCATATTAAGCAGCATAATATCACAGACACAACATGTCTTGTTAAACAACACCAAATAAAGAGCTTTCTCTGGCTCCTTGGGTTTTGGTTGTTGTTTTGGTTGCTCAGACCAATAGGGACTGAATGAATGAGTGAATCGGTTTAGTAAAATAGGAAAAAATGTAAAATGGTTCATATTAAGGTCTCAAGAAGATAATATTGAGTGCATTTAAAACTAATATAATTTCAAAAACAGACCTTGCTTTACTTGTCAAAAAGAGTGACTTTATGCCTCTCTCTTTCGATATTCAAAAATAAATAAATAATATAGTTAGATAGAACTTTTTAATTCATTTTCTGTTTACATTTTATTGAATGCATAGCAACCTCAACTTAAAGTGGACATATTATGCACAAACTTTAATGGACTTTTTAAACTTTGTTATACAATGACGTTTCCCCATCATTAGTTTAGTCAAAGTTGCATTCAGATTGATTCTTGCATGTTATAGTCCTATAATCCTGTGTCTTCTGCAACAGAGTCCTGAGTACAGTAAATTCCTGTTTTCACCTACCCCCCATCCCCACCCACATCCCTGTACTTAGCTGTGATTATATGAAAAATAAAGACTCCAAGTGTAGGATTCTAAAATGTGAAGTTGCCACTTTTCAAAAATAAAAAAATGTAAAAGACAATCTGCTGCTTGTTACAGTGAAATATCACTATGAGGAGGCGGAGCTTATCAGTTCTGTAGTTTTGAACAGTAAGTCAATGAACCTGTTTATGTTACCTTACATTTACAACATTTACAATGATGTTCTAGTTATAGAATGTTATAGTTCAATACTACATATCTGAAAAAGAGTCTCTTTTAAAGTCTTGAGGATTAGGTTGAAAATGTCTTAATTTTTGGTATGATGAGACAAACTGTTTCCTGGAGCCTTTGTCCTCAGACTGACGCTTTCCCTGTCTCAATTGTGCTTCTGAAAGCTGTAATTATTAAATATTTTATCATGTAAAAGGATGTGGGTGGCCTGATGTACTATCCTGGTGTAAAAAACAGGATATAACTAGCGTGGGAGAGTGATAAAACTGGATACGCAGCGCCTTTATTTTCCCCCTGGTGGTTGTGTGGGTGTACAGCAGGTGTTGTTTACCTTGGCAGGTGAAGCAGTGGACATGGAAGTGTGAGGATTTGACCCGGACCACTTCCCCACGACACGCCTCCCCACAGCGGCCACACACGATCGGAGAGCCGCCTCTTCTCAACACCGGAGAGCCACTGGTGTTGTTGTTTCCTCCATACAGGCCCGACTGGTACTGGACTGTGGGGAAAAAGATCGCAAATATGTCAAAAAATGTGGAGGGACTTCGAAATGAATGATCAAAAAGATTGTCACAGGATTAAAACTGACGGCACAGCAGTAAAGTACAGCGACAAAACATGATGTCTGTTGCATAAATCAATGAAAATATCGATGTTTCTTTTTCTAATGAGTTTTGCATAGTCACATGACCAGGGAAACAAAATGATATCCAATATAGCGATCAATCAAATCTATAAAGAAGTGTAGCGGTTACACCAGGGAAATTTGCATGATTTTACTGACAACAAATGTCCTCTTTGTCTTTCTGGCCTTCTGTCTGATCACTTTCATCTCTGCACATCTTCCTGAATAGATACTTTCCTTCTACAACATCACAGTCTCACCAATATTTTGCATATTTTACTTTTTATTCCACCACAACATCCACTAAAACACTTTCAGTCTAGATTGAAAACCATCTAAAACATAACGATAAAGCTGATATTTGGTAAGGAAGAACAGAGTAAGCAACACACGTCAAATCAAATCACTTTCTACCTTTTCATCGCTTTAAAAACCGTTCATGTTGATTACTTTTTTGATCTATACTTAGGATTGATCTGGATTATTTGTGTAAAAAATAATCAGACTTTCAAACTTTGCTTAAAACTTCATCTCAAGGCAGCTTTAGACAAGAATACACTTTCAAATCAGAGGCTTTTTATCATGCAGTGGTTTTGCATAACATTGAGATATATCTGTTGTTAGATTACTCTGACACGTCGTAATCTTGGTCATTTTTTTCTGCAGTTCTTCTTCAGCATCAACAAGCCAGTGAACTACATTCTTTCTTGCTTATTTTGCTGATTAGAAATGTGCACATAGAGGAATTAAAGTATCAAACTAACTCGTAGCTAATCAGTATAAGGTTATATGTCAAAAATGTGTCTTATCATATTCCCAGAGTAAACTAAAGACGTCTGCTGCTTCTTGGTGCTCATACTTCTCCATGATTGGTTAAATCCACCCGTCATTCACTCATAGCAAAATAGACATATGGAGTGGGTCTGTGTTTGACCATTAAGCAAAGAATTTCACTAAAAGAGCATCACATCTCAAGAATCAAACCAGTCATGTGACCATTAGACTCTTAACTTTTCCTTGTATTTGTGTTGCATGTTGTAATTTTTTATGTATCTGCCTGCCTAGGGACTACGGATGAAAACTAGCTTTGTAGCTATAATCTGGCATATTTACATCTGTTTTATACTGATGTTCATTAATGTGCATTGTCCCTATTAAATAAATAAATAAATCAGATCACAATGCAATTTTCAACGCTGTTTTGCTGAGCCCTGTGGAAGTGTTGTGTTACAATGTTAGGATCAGAAGTTTTAAACCTGTGAAGCAAAAATCAATCAAATCTCAATCTAAATCTCAAAACCCCACCCACTCTTGACAGAACTCAACGTGAGCAACTACAGTAATCCATGCAGTTTGTTTACAGTCAGTATCTTCCGTGTTACGCAATCTCCAGTATAAATACATAGAGACAGGCACAGCAGGCAGGTTTACCCAGTGACAACAACAACAGCACCACAGGGAAGACAGAGAGAGGAGTGTAGTGCATCTAAAAATGTTTGCAGATATATATATATTTTTAAAAAAGGACTAAAACTGGGCCAGAGTTGTCCCTAAATAATAACAGTGAGACGTTTGTGGAGGAGCTGGCAAAGCTGCAGCAGCAGATGGGAGAGCAGAGGAACAGGGACCGAAGCCACCTGTGAGAGAGAGAGAGGAGGGAGAAAGAGAGGGGGGAGAGGAGAGAGCAAGAGAGGAGAGAGAGAGAGGGGGGGGGGAGAGGGAGAGAGAGGAGAGGAGAGAGAGAGAGAGAGAAAGGAGAGAGAGAGGGAGAGGAGAGAGAGGAAGAGGAAAGAGTGAGAGAGAGAGGGAGGGAGAGAGAAAGGAGAGTGAGAGGAGAGAGAGAGAGAGAGGAGACACAGAGGGAGAGAGGAGAAAGGGAGAGGGAGAGAGGGAGAGAGAGAAGAGAAGAGAGAGAGGGAGAGATGAGAGAGAGAAAAGAGAAAGAGAGAGGAGAACAGAGGGAGAGAGGAGAGAGGGAGAGGAGAGAGAGAGGGGGGAAAGAGGAGAGAGAGAGGGAGATGGAGAGAGAGAGGAGGGGGGGGGGCAGGAGAGAGAGAAGAGAGAGAGGGAGGAGAGGGAGAGAGAGGAGAGAGAGAGAGGAGAGAGAGAGAGAGGAAAAGACAGAGGGAGACACAGATAGGAGGGGAGGGAGAAAGAGAGCACAAGAGAGGAGTGGGAGGAGGAGATAAAGAGGAAGAGAGGTGTGTGTGATTCCCAGCCCTAATTTTGGTTTAGTGGACAATACAAATACATTTTATAACAAAGACAATGGCTTTATCAAACCCAAATGTCAAAAAAGAATTCATGTTTCAGATTTTAATCAATATTACACCTTATTTGTAAATATTCTCTATCTAGAAGCCTTCAGTCAACGTATTTCAGACATTATTTGGTTAAAAATGTGTTTAAATCACAACGTACAACAGAAATAATCGTTTGACCAATCGAAAACATAATCGCTGACGAGTCAAACTAAAATAATTGTCAGTGACAGCCCTCTATAAATAAACAAACATCACTGAAATGTGTTTGTGTCAGTCCCAAGCCTGGTTGGATGGATAAGAGGGGCCATTCTAGAACAAAACGTATGTGAATTCTTTTCCAAAGCTGCCTAAGACGACAAAGAAAGAAAAGCGACCAACTTTTATTGGCCCAATTTATTCTCTGCTAATTATGCAAAGATTTATTAAAACACAAACAGCAAATTACCATCGACTTTTTAATTGCGCTTTCAATGTTAATGATTGTGTTAATGAAATATTGTTGTTTCCTTTATGACTGCATTAACTTATAAACAACAAACATCCAGTTACAGTGTTATCAGGACCTGCATGTTCTGCTGGTGTGTCTTTGTGCAAGACACTTCAGCTTCAGCAGAGGACGGGCAGTGAATGGACAATGATGTGATGTTGATCAAAGATGGCTGCTCATTTTTGGTTTGTGTCACTTGGTCGTTGCCTGTTTTCTTACTTGTCTTCACACTTTTTTGTTTTGGATCATTGCAACAAAAACATCCCACACAAGCTGCAGCTCTGGACATTCCCTGGAAAGAGGTGAGAGATGTTTGAAAAACTGATAATATCACACTTGTTGTTTTGGAGATGTGCAAAATTAGAATATCAAATAAAACGTCCCTCAAACAAAGACACAACCACAACATTTACAGACACATTTAAGCACATTCCTGATGCACTGTTCAAATATATCGTCTGAGTATTCACCTGATTCTGCCACGCCCACTTTTGCCACAGATACAAGAAAAGTCTTGCTGCTAAAATGTTACATAAAGTAGATTGATTTGTGTAAAATGTTTAATGAACACGAGCAACAACAAGTCAACAACGCACCGATTTCCTGGAGTCTGAAAACGTCTTTTTAGTCCGTGTAGAACTTATTTTCTGTTGAGCTCGTCTGCTCCGTGTAAACTCCGGCAACTTCCGGAATAAGGTGAATAGTCATTTTTGTCAATATTCCTTAACCTCACAACCACAGTGTTTATTCCCGTTAGGGGTCGCGGGTGACTGGAGCCTATCCCAGTGACTTTGGGCCTTAGGCGGGGTACACCCTGGACAGTGGCCAACTCGTCGCAGGGCTGACACAGAGAGACGGACAAGGACAGACAACCATTCACTCTCACATTCATTCACTAGGGACAATTTAGAGTTGTCAATTAACCTACACAGTCATGTCTTTGGACGGTGGGAGGAAGCCGGAGAACCTGGAGAGAACCCACGGTAACACGGGGAGGACATGCAGACTCCACCCACAGAGATCGTGTGATGTTAGGGTGGTTCGGAATTCGAACCCACGATCTCCTTATTGAGAGGCAGAAGCTCTAGCCGCTCTGCCACCGTGCACCACAGTGTTTAGTTAAAGTTAAAGGTGCTTTTACTGAATTTGAGATAAAATGGTGAATGATTTCTTGAAGACAAGCCAAATTTTAATATTGAGTATAATGTTTATTGAAAAAAAAAAAAAGATAAAAAAAAAGGAAAAAAAAAAGGTATGTTGTACATTTTAACTGTAAGTTTACTGTATGAGGTGATATTTCTGCTCTTTTGTGATTCATTTAGCAGCAAATAATATGTTTAACATGTTTTAACACATTTAACACACTCTGAGCTGATCATTGACAATTTGATTAAAATTGAATATCAGTTTGAGTTTGATTAATTGTTCAGTTTGAGACATTTATGAAATATTATGTCTTTGTTTGCCTTCTGAGGGACGAGGTAAACAATTTTAGAATACTTAAATTCAATGTAAAAGTAACTTCCGTCAGTAGAAATCTGGTAAATAAATTAACAAATTAAGCAAATCAAGCTTTGGTAACCGGGAATGAAAGAATTAAAGAGGTATTTTATAAACTTCATTGCTTTTTGTAAATGTGTGTGAGTAAATCTGTTGTATAATTTTCATAGCTCAAGTTTTGTTTACGCTTAAAATATCGAGACATTCCTTTTTGTAAATATCGGTCGTATAACGTTAAACTGACAACAAGCAAGAGGTGCCACCAGGACAAGTTACGGGACAGATCTGTGGAGAGGCGAGCCACAGTAAGAATGCATGGCAGATCAAAATCCTCACACACGGCAATCTCCTTTAAAGTCTATTATTACATGAAGAGATAATGTGTGTTATTTCTTGACAATGCTGTGCTGATCATGTAAACGCTGACCTCCCATCACCTCCAGTATCCACAGATCGCTCCCAGGGTGACGTCGACTTTGATTAAACTTGCTCTTGACGTCGTTGAGTTGTGGCCTTTTCAAAACGACCCCTGTGGCATTTTAAGGTTGTCCCGCCAGAGGACAGACCAAACACGGAAGGCAGGACACTGTCACTGTGGATCAGGCCACAACATCACAACAAGTGAGGCTTCAAGGGCGGACGGAGATTTAACACCATCAAATATTTATGGTGACCTGTGACCTTGCAGATAAACAGCCTGAATAAAAACATCAGTGTTCATGACGGGATTTATACACTCGACTCCCCGCGCGGGACATTTGGGGTGAGACTCTGCTGCAGGAAACGGGGGAGTTAAACGGCTGTGCATTACATAGTTGGAGGTAGAGCTGGGTGATACTGCAAATGACTTTTTATATACTATATATATATACTATTAATACACTTTTACCTAACTATAGTCACTTACTGTATATATCAAGACACTCAAGCCACTTTAGTTGCCATTCTACTGTAAATAAGAGTGTGCACTTTATACCTTATACTTTATATTGTATTTTTATTACCATGTTTAGTAATTATTTATCCTATTTTTATTGCATGCGCCTATTTCATTCATTCCTGTCCTAAACTGTGTGTTGCAACAGTGGAATTTCCCCATTGTGGGACAAATAAAGGATCTCTTATCTTATCTTATCTTATCTTATATAAATTCTGATCAATCACATGGCCGTGTTCACAAAAATCTGATCATTATCTGGTTTCTGGACCCAAAATCAATGTGAGGGAAACATGATCAGAAAGACATCACGTGGTTTTGCTCTTTACATATCATTTCAATCATATTAAATTACTTTTTTTCATGTAAACAAACGAAAATATTTTATGAATTAGACTTTTTGTTTAGGATTTAACACAGATAGATTACACATATTTCTTCAAAGCCTGAATTCTGTTCCAAACCACTTGCTTTTACTGAACGTGGATTGAATGAAGGCTTCTCTGAGCTGATCATTGACAATTAGATTAAAAATTGAATATCAGTTTGATTAATTGTTCAGTTTGAGACATTTATGAAACATTATGTCTTTGTTTGCCTTCTGAGGGACGAGGTAAACAATTTTACTAAACTTCAATTCAATGTAAAAGTAACTTCCATCAGTAGAAATCTTTGGTAACGTGGAATGGAAGAATTAAAGGGGTATTTTATCAACTTCATTGCTTTTTGTAAATGTGTGTGAGTAAACCTGTTGTATAATTTTCATAGCTCAAGTTTTGTTTTTTGTTCTTCAGTACAATATGAGCAGACACAATCACAGAAGATAAGGAAAAGAAACAGGAAGGAAGACTTGAGATGTAAGAGTCCAAATCTCAAACACGCCAAATGACTCAGCCACGAGAGAAGTCCACAAGTGTGAGCTTTGAGCTGTTTTAAGAGTGTTGTGTAATTACAGAGACAGAACCCTTAAGTGATTGTAATAAATTAGTAATAGGCTATAATCATGGCTTCAGCTCTGCTAACTGAACTATTGTCCTAAAGTGCATGTACTTTCACTGCACTCTTCTTGTTCTGTAAAGCACTTAGAATTCATTATGTGCACTATAAATACATTTTCCAACCTAAACTATCACGCAAAGACTATGGATTCTCAGAGTTTAAACTATTTATATATATTTTGGACAAGAAACCCCCACTTTTGAGTCAGTTTGGAGAGCTCATGACAAATTTAAAACGTCTTGTAAATGCATTTGTCATTTTTTTTAAACAGTTCATCTATAATTACTCATTTTGTGCCGCACCTCTCTAGCAATTCTACATTAAAAATCTACAACTGAGCCACTAATGCATCTTTACGTGGTCTCCAAACTGTTAATTTTATTTATTTCGCCAGCACTTTTGCCAACAACTATCCTTTTTACGCACAAAGCACAGCATCATTTCGTGTCGCGTCTCCCTCTCTGTTTCCGTACTTGTTCTGACAGACAGGTATCTAAACGCATGATAAAACACGCTGTCAATGGCGATACCACCGTAATCAATAACCACAACGGGAGCCTCAACTCTCTCTGAAGACTTATTGACCGCGCAACCACACGGCTCTTACCATTAGTGGAGCCACTCATCTTGTTCAAGGCGAAACGGACACAGATATTTGTATTTGGAGCAGGTCGTCCGGTGTAAAAGGCATCCAATCCAAACGTTGCTTTAAGAGTCCTTTCGTTTTGAATGGGGCTTTCCTCGAGGATTACTCCAAACACGCGCCTTTGCTCTGCGTAAAACCAAAAAAACCACACACACTCGCTTTAAAACACCAACGCCGAGCTTCTTTTTCCGCTCATCATCCCGGGTCCTTTGGCTCCACTTTCAGCAGCTTCACACCGGACCTGCGCGCGCCTCTGTGGCCGGACACATGCGCCCAACTCCCCGTGGCACCGGCGGCGTGTGACGGCTGCAGCTCCGCGTCAGAGTGAGGGCTGGAGCGGAGTTTGAGGGGGATTTGAGAGGAGTCAGGGCTGAGCTGCAAGAGGGAGACACGAGGAGGAGGAGAGGCACGGCAGCGACACCTGGTGGGTCGAAAAGGTATCACAGAGATAAGCAAATGCGATTCAGGTTTGGCACATTATGTAGAGCAGTGTTTTTCAATCTTTTTTGAGTTGTGGCACACGTTTTGGGTTTAAAAGCTACCACGGCACGCCACCTACCACTAAAATATTACCAAATCAGACCATTTAGTTAAAAATATTGTATATAATGAGGCAAATAATGTCTGTGGCACTGTCTAGTTCTTTAAATCTGGTAATTGTTATGGTTTTGTGTTCTTTTTTGGTGCAAATGTTGCTCAGGACACTCCAAAAAGGTAAATTAGTTAAATTAAATCTGTATTTGTGAATCTGTAAACTCAAACTGGACATTTTTCAAGGCACACCTAGCAAAACCTCAAGGCACAGGAGCGCACTGGTGGAAAATCAAGGATGTAGAGGAAGAGCACTGAATATGTGTACAGTGCTCAAAATTCAGTACTCTTCGCAGTACTCAATTACGTAATTACAAGTAAAGCTGCCAAAACTGCACTTAAGAAAAGGTTAAAAAGTGCACATGACAAAAAATAATACTAGTTACTTTTTAACACGGTTTCGATATAATTTTAGATCAGTAATTTATACAAAACATGATTAAACAAACAGTTTAAAGCTAAATTAAGTTTTGTAAAATGACAGTCTGCACATTCTGGCCAATCAGAGCAGGCGATAAAGTGAATTTGTTGTGTGTGTTTGTAAGTTTAGAGAGAAGTGGAGATCATTAATGATTTTAAATGTAAGTAATTACAGTTACATGCAGAAAATGTAATTACAAGTTCAAGTACACATTAAAAAGTTACTCAAATAAGTACAATCATCCAAATACTCTGCTCAATTACAGTAATGTATTTGTAATTAGTTCCTCCCCTGATTGTAACTTATATTTAGTTACATACAGTCCTGGCTGAAAGTGTTGGCGCCGCTGAATTTTGTCCAGAAAATGAAGTATTTCTACCCAAAAAGTATTGCAAGTCCACGTTTTTTGCTATACTCATATGTCCTGTTCCATATTGGAAGAATAAGCACGGAGAGCAGAAAGAGGAGAAGAGAACTGTCTGTGGACTGGAGAACCAACACTGTGGAAAAATATCACCAAGGCTACAAGTCCATCTTCAGAGATCTTGATGTTCTTTGTCCACAGTGTGCAACATAATGAAGAAGTTTGCAACCCGTGGTACTGTAGCCAATCTCCCTGGACGTGGACAGACGAGAAAAACTGAGAAAAAAAAAGTTGCAACGCAGGATAGTCTGGATGGTGGATAAGCCCCAAACAAGTTCCAACCATAGACTACAGTCTATGGTTCCAACGAAATTCAAGCTGACCTGCAGGCTCAGGTGCATCACTGTCAGTGTGAACTATCTGTCCAAATTTGAATGAAATGAACCGCTATGACAGGAGACTCAGGCAGACTCCATTACTGACACCGAGACAGAAAAGAGCAAGACTGCAGACTGCCAAAATGTATGTGAGTAAGCCGAATCATTCTGGGAAAACGTCTTGTCTTGTGCCATGAATAATAGAAAGTATAATCTCCATTTGCCATGATGTTCAGTATGGCTTGTTCCTAAATTATACTTGACAATCTAAACTGAAACCAAGTTGTAACAAGCGAAGCGTCTCTGGGATTGAAATGTAACGATAAAGAAAGGATTATCACATCTGGAGTAACATTACTGAGTGCAAATAATAGCGTACAATATAATAAATAACATGAATAAATCCAGAGTCTCAGCTGATAGAATCATGGTACATAATTACATTATTACAAGAAATATCTGAGCAGCCTCTGCTCACCCTGACAGGATTATTGGGAAAGCTAAACATATAAACATGCAGCTGGAGAAAGACGCCACAAGAGGGCAGTGTCACAGTAGTTAAATTGTTGGTGCGTCAGGTTTGGAAGAGATATTCAGAAAGAGTGAAGGCGTTTCAAATTAGCGATTATAGTGATGTATTAATCAGGATTTGCAACAGTATATGACTAAAATGAAAAAAAATAATAATAATAAAACACACACACACACACACACACATATACATTATATGTATATATTTCTGCGTCTGACCATAGCATTAACTCAGTATTTTAACCAAAAAAGTAACAGTGCTGTAAACATGTATGTCTCTCTCTACAGACCTCTACAGACTTTATAGAGGGTTTACATGGGAGCGGCACACGAGGTGAAACCATGACCTGAAACGTTGTCTCATCAAATGCAGTTTTGGAGTAAGAGTACAGACTGCAGCAGCCCTCATGATGTGTGGAGGTTACACAGTTTATGGTGCAGCCCTCCACAGATGTTTACATCAGTACAACAGCCTCGCCGTCACATTGGCCTGAAGCAGCTCTCACATTTTAAATATGTTTATACCATTAGTCTTCAGTGGTTCCTGGCCGAGCGCCCACAGCCTCCAACAATGTGTGCAATGTTTCCTGCAAACACTTCCTCACTGTGGCATGAGAATCAGAGCGGCCCGGCTTTGACATGTGAACGCTGTTTGTGGTAATATTACTCTGTTGCACTGAAATGTGTGTTTGCACTTCTCGTTTGGGGGAAGAGTAAGAAAGAGTATTGTAATTGCACCCTCAGTCAGTTTGGTCTGGTTTGGCCGGTCTCTCCCTCTTCTCATAAATAATCTCTCACTTACATTCAAATATGGGCAAGAGTGGCCAAGCTTGAACAGCTTACTTTTGGAATGATTTTCTTTTGAAGTAACAGTACACGTGATGTTTTTGTACTTGTACTTGTGCGTGTTGCTTTTGGTATTGGCTCTTATTTAGGTCAACAGTCTTTGGCCATCATTTCCATCTCCGATAGTGAGCTGTGACTAAGATGAATGCTCTATTGTAAGTTTGTCTAAAGGCACGACAAAGGTGCATTCTCTGCACTGATGACTTCTGCAGATGCATCACACGTACAGCTGGTGACACGGCTCGTGCAGAGGTACGAGCTTCTCTTCAGTGACCTGCAGCCACTTCCTGCTTTTGGCCTGGTTCAAAGATGCGGCGACATAAAATGTTGTTTTGTTTTTATAGGTCAAGGATCGAGTTCAGTTCAGTTCACAAGTTCATCATTATTAAAATAAAAAAATAAAAATTAATCATAAGAGACCACACGTGCCTTTATTGTTAGATTACTACAGACATTTCAACGAATTAATTACATATTTTAAAAAACATAATAATAATCATCATTTTTAGAGTGAAACTAATTGGTGGGACTTTTCTGTGGTTAATCAGCTTTGTAGTTACTACACACGGCCAAACTCCAGAGGGAGGTTAAATTAAATGCGCTGGTTTCATTAGGACTTCTAGATTCACTTTAAGTGAACATTTAACCAAGTTTATAATCTGTACGTGCTGTATTAAAGATTGTCACTTTATACTGATTTCCTGAAATGTGTGTAACATTGTGCTATGTGCTGCTGCCTCTTGGCCAGGACACACTTGTAAAAGAGATTTTTAATCTCAATGAGTTTTTATCCTGGTTAAATAAAGGTAAAATAAATGTATTTATTTATTTACTGAAGGCTGAAGACTGAAGACTTTTCGGCCGTCAATCAATCAATCAATTTTTTGCGTTTTAAAAGTAACATGGTTGGCCAAATGCTACATACACCAAAATTACTATCCGTATTAGGAACACTGGCCTTTGTCGTGCTTTTAAATGGTTAGTATTAGTTGCTTATATAGTATAGAACATTTGGGAAATGTTTATGGGAAAATTGAATAGGAAATGTACTTCCAGAAACTCATCGTGTTGGACTGTTGAGCTCAATAGATATTCTTACTTTAAAAGACAGTGTCAAATGAAGAGGACTTTTTTTATTCAGGGATTAGATGAAAAGAAGTTTAACACAAAATTTTAGTGCTTCCATTTTTTATGAAGAAAAATGTGGACATATTATTATTGGAAGGGCACTGAACATTTCAGATTTATAACCATCTTGGGGGCCGTGGAGCACAACACCAAAAATGTGCATGGACCCTCCACCTGTTCAGTGATTTGTGCTGTTTTGAGATCATTTACAGTGCGCCCTGTAATTCAAACTACATTGTGAACACTGTGAGATGAAGCAAGTGCAAGATTTATCACCTTAAAGTCATTTCTAAATTCCAAGAGTTGTTTTTGTAGTACAAAAGTCACATACGTAGTCTACTTCAGCCTGCATCACTGAGTGTCATTCATAAAAACTCTGACGCCTGATGCATTTGATCTTATTACGTACGCAGTCAGACTGTGATGAACCTTTTCAACAAATAAAAACATAAAAGAGGATGCCCCGGACCACAGGCGCGTTTTACTGACGCCGATGTGAGACTTTAACGCACAACTTCTTCTGAAACAGGAAAGTGGAGACTCAGAGGAAGCGAAAATAGCACCAGGGTTTGATGACATGCTTCTGCACTCAAACAATAACACGGACACATGTGGGTTTATAACAGGGATGACACGGGCTAAGGATGTTCTGAGTTTGTGTCATTCAAGAAATCTTTGTTCATATCAAGGTGAGACACTACAGGTGAATAGGAAAAAATGTTAAATTTAAAGATATCAATTGTAAACTTAAACTTAAATGTAAGAAAGAAATATATTACACATTTTTCATCATGTCATGTTTTCATGTAGAAATAAGGCATAAAATCAGGCACGAACTCGGCCTCAGAGCAGCATTTTTCAGAAGGCAAAGTGAATCTCCAGTTACCGCCCAAGCACAGCCAATCAGAACGCTGCTTTCAGCTCTTATTTCGGGGTTGACGAGACAGAAAATATTGTATTATTAGATGCAGATAGCACAACGATCTTGTTTATGTCACAAAGTGCAGATTTTACAATTCAAAAACTTTACTCAAATACAAAAAAAGAAAACGTTGGGTACCCAGCTTTAACAAAGCCACTGATTAACAACATGTTTTTACGCATTGGGGTAATTTAGGTCAAGAGTTGGGGTTTATGTTGAGGTTCGGCGAGTAGTATCGTCGTTAAGGTTAGGATCAGTCTCCAGGAAATGAATGTGAGTCAATGTAATGTTCCCCAAAATGCAATAAAATCTAACATTAGTCACATTGGCGTAAGAATAAATCACTCAATACTGCAATACTACATTTAAAACACCGATATAATGTATTCATTTCTTTACAATGTTCAAACTAAAACCTCCATTGTGAGTACTTCGTTTAGCAGAGTTGTATTTTTCCATATCGTTCATGACCTTAAGATCCCGGTGTTGGTTTAAACCTGTCCCTGTTGTTTTTGCCGTTGATCCTTCGTCACTTCAACAAGAAAAAGCAGAAGTGACGCCGCTGCAGCCGTTGACAGATGCGGTCACATGACTTTGATTTGGCAGATAAAATAATAAAGACGTAATGTCGAAATTATGTCGAGAGAGAGTGTGGACAGATGAGCGTGAGGTAATGCAGAGACAGCTCCTGCAGGCACGTTTTACATTTATATACACATTTTAAAGGCCGTACATGACCTCAGGGTTCATTTATCAATTACACATTACACATTCATGAAGTATTGCTCACCGAAAGTGCGTGCAGAACATTTCTATTCAGTTCTCCACAGAAACATATACATTCTGTGCAGTTTTTTCCGCATCAGTCGGTTAGTTTTGATTGAAAATGACTTGATTGGACTTGAATAAAGAAAGAAAGTGGCTTTGATTTCTTTTCTGGATCAGAAATCTGCACTCCAAGATGGTAAATTATTAAATCCATGTTTGATTTGAACTGGCTGAACGTCAAGTGTTTTTTTGTTGAGTTTCATATGCACTGTACACAAGAAATACACATTATATTTGTAGATAAAGACTGCATGTCCAAGTCCGACCACTTTCAGTCATTTAACTTATTCCTCATGAAGAACTTTCATTGATCTTTTGCCCATTCAAAAGATATAATATTGTTAATTGATATGGCAATGTTTAACCACACAGAAACCATGATTAAGACAATTTAAAAACCACAATTACTCATTTTTGACAGCTAATTTCATACTTGTTTCCTGTTTAATGCAGCTTGTCATTTCCATTCCTGTGTTATTTCTCAATGCAATGATCCTCAAACCTCCAAAATGAGTTGAAGTTCTATTAGGTTTATAATGTATTGCCTAACAAAAGTGATTTTTTCATCTATTGTTTGGTAATTTGGACATTTTACAAATTATTACAATATTATCAACATAAATCAACAACATTCTGCGTTCATATTGCACCTTGAGATCGGAAAAATCTGACAAAACATTTGGAAACAACACAAAAACGGACTCAAAAACACAAATCTAACAGAAATGATATAAATGATAACAGTTGCTCGTCGGTTCAGTTTGGTTCAGAGACATTGTCTTGTGGGTGTGTCTTTTGGGAAATGGTCGGGTCAAGGTGAGGTCAAAAGTGAAGGGAGTGGTTGCCACGGTTACCTCAAAAGATTACGGTGTCAAAGTTCAACCGTGTCTGTCATTGAGTTTTTGTTTTCAGGTTAATTTATTAAAGATAATTCAAAATACAAAGGCTCAGAAGGTCAGAGCACATGACACTGAACATTAAAATTTATTAGCACTATATTTATGCCAGATAAATCTAAAAGTGAGTATGTGCGTGCGTGCGTGTGTGTGTGTGTGTGTGTGTGTGTGTGTGTGCGTGCGTGCGTGCGTGTGTGTGTGTGTGTGTGTGTGTGTGTGTGTGTGTGTGTGTGTGTGTGTGTGTGTGTGTGTGTGCGTGCATATGTGATTTTGAAAAAGTTGTTTACCAACAGCTTAATAATTATCTTGTAATGAACGACATTTTTTATGTTTTCCGGTCAGGCTTCAGATCACACCACAGCACTGAGACAGCTCTTATAAAAGTAACAAATGACATCCGTCTTAGCTCTGATGCAGGCAAAGTCTCTGTCTTAGTCTTGTTAGATCTCAGTGCTGCCTTCGACGCTGTCCATCACAAGATCCTCTTACACAGACTTGAGGACTGGGTGGGCGTTAGAGGCAACGCTCTAAATTGGTTCAGGTCCTATTTGGAGAACAGAGAGTATTTTGTTGAGATTGGTCAGTGTGTCTCAGACCACATGTCCTGGACCTGTGGGGTGCCCCAAGGGTCAGTCCTAGGACCCCTTCTGTTCAACCTGTATATGATTCACAACAGTGGAGTGTCCTACCACAACTACGCAGATGACACTCAGATTTATGTCTCACTGACAGCTGGTGACAATGGACCAGTAGATTCACTCTGGCACTGCATCCAACAGATCAGTGGTGGATGCAAAACATCTTCCTCCAGCTAAATTCAGACAAGACAGAAATAATTGTGTTTGGCCCGCAGAAACAGAGAGAATGTGTCAGCAGTCACCTCCAATCTCTCTCCTTAAAACCTTCAAATCAAGTGAGAAATTTAGTTGTAATAATGGACTCAGACTTGAACTTTGACAGCCACATCAAATCCATAATATCAGCAGCTTTTTACCATCTGAAGAACATTGCCAAAATGAAAAATATAGTGTCTAACCCAGACTTAAAGCGACTTATCCATGCATTTGTCTCCAGTAGGTTAGACGACTGTAACGGCTTGTTCACTGGCCTCTCCAAAAGAGCTGCAGTACATCCAGAACGCTGCTGCTCAGGTCCTGACCAGAACCAGGAAGTACGATCACATTAGCTCCGTGCTCAGGTCTCTGCACTGGCTTCAGGCTCAGAGAATAGACTTTAAAGCAGCTTTGATTGTATTTAATGGCCAAGCACCAAAGTACATCTCTGACATGTTAGTGCCATATGAACCATCTCTCACTCTGAGGACCTCAGGGACCGGTCTCCTGCAGGTGCCAGAGTCAGGACTTAACATGGGGAATCGGCGTTCCAGTTTTATGGAGCTAAAATCTGGAACTGTCTCCCCGAAGATGTGAGACAGGCCTCCACAGGCCAGTATTTAAATCTAGGCTTAAAACTGTTCTGTTTAGCTGTGAATATGATTAAGGGAATTTGATCCGTATTTTATTGTTTCCTTTACATTTTAATGTATTTCTTTATGCTCTTATTGTGATTGTATTGTGATTTTTAATGTGTTTTTATGACTGTAAAGCACTTTGTGTTACTTCACACAGTTATAGCACATGAATTCATTGTTAAGAAATCATATTTGTTAAAACACAATTGAATCATTACAAAGGTTTTGTTTCTGTGCAAATGTTTTCGCAGAATTGATTCATTTTTGCTTGTGCATTTTTGTATCTGCATAAGCCTGTAATAGTAATAATAATTTTACAACAATGGGTTCGATCAGCAATTTAAAGTGCCTCTGACAGGTTGGACGACTCATTTGACAAAAATGCAGTTAAGATAAATATATTTCAAATTTTGTTAAAATACTTCACAAATTTTATCACGGTTTAGCAATTTTTTAGTTTTTTTAGTTTTACTTCCTGGTTGTAAACAATGACATCACACTAGGAAATTACCAAACAACTATCCTGTACATGGGGCTGAAACTCATTCAATGTCACAGATTTTTTAAATTTTACAAATAAAAATACATGTGAACACCTTTATTTTGTTGAATCAATGTTTAAAGGATCAAAAAAAGTTTTAGTGTAAATTATGCTTAAACTTTGTATCCCTGGTGTGATGTCATCAGTCTGTTTTTAATACTTACTTCCTGTAATTTTCAGCATATTTTTCAACTTTTCTCCACAAATGGCTGCTTGATTGGTGTAAAACTAAAATGTTATGTACAACTGATATTATTCCACCAAATCAAGTCAAAATGAGAAAATCATGAAAACCTGTCATACACACTTTAATATTGAAAAGAGCAGATTTTTACAAAAACAAAGCCATTTTGTTTGTTTGTTTTGGAACCTAGACATGTCTGCATTTCTTGTGAGTCTCAGCCCTCAAAATGCGGTGTATTTCATATTCCGTGTGAACAGACATGAAGCTGTCACGGTAAATGAACCTGACAGATCTGGTTTCCAGGAAGTACGTCGCATGTGGGCACCGTCAGTATCACACCACAAACACATACGACAGGAGCGGGACAAGGTGTGGTCACCAAAGACTAACAAACAGCAATAGTTTAGAAGAAGTAAAACCGGAAGTAATGACTAACAAAATAAGCTACAGAATGAGGCATAATATTTAAAAAAAAGTTAATTTTAACCTGCTAACCCATTGCTCCATGTTTAAAGTGCACAGAAATGCTCATATTCTGCTTTTCAGACACAATTTGCAAGTGAAAAGTTTGTCATTGGTGTCATCATGTCAGCCATTTTTCACAGATGACGACAATGACCGAGATAAGAATCGTACCAGAGAGACCTGTGTGAACATGTCAACAGGTTTCTCATGAATTTAACTGAGTGCAGCATAATGACACCATTTTCACTCACAAATATCAGCATTATCATTATTATAAGACTATTATTATGACAATAATTGTTTTGGTGAACTCTCTTCTCTCCTATTATTAATATTTTTGGTTATGAAATGAATGAAATTGCTTTGAGTTCCTGTTAGGTGGAAAAGTGCTCTATAAATAAAAATTATCATTATCATCATGAAAAATTAATTAAGACATTGTTTATTACTTTTATTTTTGTCTTTTTCACTAATATTGATGTAAGTGCTGCTAAAATGTACTCAAATCGGAGGGAAAAATGCAGAAATTGTTACTGATTAATTGTGTTTAAATAACGATATATAACATAACATAAAAAATTGTAAATTCAAAATAAAATAGAGGTAATTTGCAAAAATACTGTCTGTCTAAACCAGGGATGTCACAAAGGCCTAATGCTGCTCTCGGACAATCTTCATTTTATTTATTTTTTAAAAGAGAAGCAAAAAGACTGAAATACTTTTGGAGGCGTGGAAGAAGGCTTTCCCCAGAAAATGAATGACATAAACTGATCAACGATCAAAGACTGGACTGAATGAGTATTAGACACTGGACAAATGGAAAAAAGGACATTCAGGCTAAATTTGAAAATGGACATCATTGATAGACATAGGACATAAGTGGTGCCACTTTGTGTATTTTTTTCTATACTTTATGTGTTGTATGTTTAAACTAAAAAATAAAAATTTAATCAAATAAAATAAAAAATAACAGATTGAAAGAGTCAGGCTTTACTCTTGTTATCCAACATTTAATGTATTATAACCCCAATAACATCATAGCATTGTGATAGAAACCTAAAATGAGCATTTCAAGCCTTATTAAAGCAGCAGTGGCCCTTTCATTGCTGTTTAATTCTCCCATCTGAATGACCCGCTGTATTACCTTTTGACTGAAAGACAGTTTTTATCCTCAAGCTGGAAAGGTAATGTCTTTATCTGAAAGCCTGAATAAATGTGGCCATTTTTTTGCTTGACCAGGGAGTCGCTAAAGTGGATTTTATTGTTTTTTCCCTGACAATGACATTTAAATTTGATTCTATATATTTCAAAATGTGACCCTCGGAATAAAGTCTGGACAGCCCTGGTCCAAACCCTTTGCAAATCCAGCTCTGTTTGAGCAGCTGTGTTTGGACTGAAGTGTAAAAGTAGAAGACAGCCTTATACTGTAAATGACGTCTTCACCTCACCACAGGGTCAAAGGTCAACCGGGTCATGTGACACTTGTGTGTTGATTTGAGTGACAGGTAATGGCACTGCATCACGAGAGTGCAGTCAGTTATACAAAGAAAGAAGTGTGCGAACATATAGAAAGCACTTATCCACTCAGACATGATTTATTTAATGAGAAAATAACAGTACTTTGAGCTTGAAGAGTCTCCTGTCTGTCTGGACATAAACACACTGGAGAATGTGCATTAGTGCGTAAACATTTCCAAACTATTCTGACTTGAAAAGAACATTTTGAGACGTATTTTGCATTTGATGACGACTTGAGAATGTTTGGCCGGTCGTACAGTAAAAGCACTTGTAGTTGAACTATTCTATAGCTTTTCTGGCATTGAGGACAAACGCATTATTACACTGTAGTGTTGGTTTTATTGTCATTGTGACCTTTATCCATGAAATCATCAAGTAAAATGTTCATTCAAAACAGAACTTTATACACCTTTCAACTTACTAGACTAGAATGTAGTTATTTCTGTACAGAAATAACATTTGCTAAATCATTATGAAGAATTAGTTTGCCTGATCAGCAAAGACACTTTGACAAATCTTTACAAAGACGCTTTGGTCTAGACATATGTACTGTTTGTATCCAAACAAACATGACAGTTTACAAGGAAAAATAGAAGAAAAAATAACACAGAGGACTGAGAAACAGTGCATTTCTGCAGAATGAAAACTGTAAATCTGAGGATAAAGGAGTTATATTCGTTGTTCTGAATGATACAAGAATATTCAGAGGTGTCTTCTGCATTTGAGAGACACACGCAATAAATTGGTAATTTAGCAGAGGTTTTTTGACACCCTTCATGGTCCGATGTTTCCAGATCCTTCTGCATTCAAACAGAATAGAAGGGACTGTCTGTCGGGCAAGGAATTTGCAGCTTCAAGATATAAGAATATAATAGCCATGTTTGCTCATCCTCATTTTTTAACCATCTTTAGTCACCTTATTCCAGAAGATGCCGTACGCTCCGCCATCTTTTTCCGTTGTAGTTTACACGGGGCAGACGAGCTCAACAAAATAATAAAGTTCTACATGGACTAAAAGCCGTTTTCAGGACGCCCAGGAAATCGGTGCATTGTGACTTGTTTTTGCTTGTGTTCATTAAACATTTTACACAAATCAATCTACTTTATATAATGTTTTAACTTTTCCCTTGTTTGCCGTTTGCGTGAACACTGTTCGCGTCAAACCGGAAGTCCTTTTACTAAAAGAGTGCAGATTATAGACATAAAAAGAGGCAAAAGTGGGCGGGGCCGAATAAGGTCAATACTGCATGGTGCAGTTACAGAGAGACAGAAAACCCAGAAGGACTTGAGAAATAAAGACTTGACAAAGGTTTTTTGTTTTTTAACAGAGAAAAATCTTCTTAAAATGCTTACCCGGGCATTTTAGAAGTTAATTCCAGTGCACGAGGAAGCACTGAAATTGTGTATATCTTTGACGTTCCTTCAAAGATATACACAATTTTAGCATGTGCTCTAACCCTAACGCTTTTATTTCTTAACCTTTATTTAACCAGGAAAGTCCTATTGAGAAGGGAATCCTGGCCAAGGCAGCTGCACAGCTCAGTCATAACATCAACACAGTCAGAAGAATTTGTTAAAAGCTAAAAACAGGTACAAAACATAGATCCATTTCCAAACCTTTCAGCACTGATTTAAAGAAAACTATTGAAATCTGTTATTTACTGTACGCTGCAAGGCACTTTCAGAACCTTTCCTAAACTTCAGGTCGAGGACTTTGACTGTGCTAAATCACTCCTGGTCAATAAAACAAGAGGAGATTGGAAATATGCTTTCATGGATGAGGAAGACGGAATTTCAACTTCCTGCTTTGTCCTTAATTGTGATTGTCCAACAACAACAACCATCACTTTGACATGCTTTTATTGCCTTGTTTTGATCTCTTTTGTGTTGTCGTGACAGGAACTTGAAACATTA
Organism: Rhinogobius similis; assembly: GCA_019453435.1. NCBI lineage: Eukaryota > Metazoa > Chordata > Actinopteri > Gobiiformes > Gobiidae > Rhinogobius > Rhinogobius similis. The sequence continues at coordinate 22,905,351 of CM033637.1, forward strand.
ACATCAGATAATGACACGTTCACCCGTCGAAAAGTCTGCAATATTTGTATAATGAGACTGAAAAGTGTTGCTGGGAAATGGGTGTCTTAAATCTCTCCTTTGATGCCTCAAACCCCATTAGTTTGTTCAACGGAGACTAAAACAAAGCGATTACCAAAACAAATGAGCGTCTCTGTTGTGTGCGTGAAACCGGCTCTTAACGGAGAAGCTCAGGGTTGTCAGTCAAATAATACAAACACTGATACTTTGTGAGATCTTTACCTTATATGGCAATGCAGCAAAGAAAAAAAAACTAAAAACACAAACAAAAAACAAATAGAACAAGACACAGAGAGTGAAAAGACAAGGAAGTCAGCCCGGCATATGTTCCCTTTTGTGTCCATCCCTTTTGTGTTATCCCAATGTCCAGCAAATTTATCCATTTTCAAATTCAGTGCAATTTCATTTCAGTGTTTTCATTTGATAAAGAACTGATGTTATTTCAGTCCAGTCCTTGACACTCGGATCCATCTCTGTTATTGTCTTTTTAGCTGAAGACTAAAGTGCATTCCACAGGCGTCCATAACTGTTTCCCTGGTTGGTGTTTTACATTTGAAATATACTGTTGTAAAATCAAATGGACTGTCAGTATTGAAGACAGTTTGCTGTGCCTCATTAAGTTCAATCTTTCTGAATAATACGACTGTCCAATTAAAAGGTTTTCAATGTCTGTGACGTGAAAATGTCAGCAGGAGAAAGTGTATCTCGCCAGTTTCTTTTACCTCAATGAAGAAAACATGTGGCTTTTTATTGTAACAAGCAGAGTTTCTAAAAAGTAAACCCTGCGTTGAGTTGGCCGCTGTCCAGAGTGTACCCCGCCCCAGGCCCAAAGTCACTGGGATAGGCTCCAGTCACCCGAAGAAAATTAATGAATAAATGTTTCTTTAAAAAATGGTTTCACGACATTTTTCAAACAATTGCAAGTGCAGAGCCTCCGGCATGGCTCAGGGCAAAATCCAGTCTGTTTATTATAAAAGCTGAGAGACACAAATACAGCTTTTAATATTAGTTTTAATAGAGATTCCTGTATCAGCATCAGGGAGGGAGAGGTCTTGATGTTCTAAACTTAATGAACCAGAGAATTTACAGCTGCTTGTCCTGTTTGACGATTGTGAGGACAAGGGCCGTCTTTGTGAGTCCCGTCTCCTTTTGGTTTGAGTTATGGGACCATCAGTAATAACAGGTTTGATGCACTTGTTATCTGGAACAAAATAAGGCCATAACAACATAAACCTCTTTAGCTATTAATTATTTTTATTAAATGTCATCAAAAACGTTAAAAAAGAAGCTGTGGAGACGTCCTTGAACTGCACGTGCCACAGCTCAACTTTGTTTGACATTTTTCAATAAAAGGTGCACTATGTAACTAATTTATTGGGTGGGCTCGCCAATCCACTGTGGGTGGTCACCTGCTTGTCTCCATGGTAATACAAGGGGTTTGGCAAGGGGTCGAACCTCCAGCAGAAAAATTACATAGTGCACCTTTAAACTTTTTATTGTTTGTTTCAGTCGTGTAGACAGTTAGTCTGTAATGTGAGTCTTATACGTAATATCTGTTCCTTATTCCCTTGCACTCTATATTATCTTATAGAAAAACACATTTTACATAATTACACTAAACATTTTGTACATGTTTGTTATTTTGTTATCTTTATTATAACAGCCAAACACATGGCTGGCTCAGATCCTTTCCCTGGCCGGTCTTGTGCTCCCGCAGAGTTCTGAACATGTTCAGTGGCCGTGGCGGTGATTTTAATCCTGTCGACTGAAAGGGCAAATCTCCACAGGCGCAGCCACCAGGACATTTCTAAACACTGCCATGTGTGCTTTTGTGTTTATGCACCTGTGGGTCAAATTTATGACAATTGCACAGGTTTTAATCTTTTAATCTCTTTTTTTTCCAAATTTAAAAATTCAAACACATAAAACACGACCAGAGAGCAAAATAAAAAACAAATAACAAATGTAAATAAAAAATGTAAATAAAAATACCACTGAACTTTTCATTGAATAAAATAAGTAAAATTAAGGCACTTTCAGACAAACACAAAAGTCCCACTCAGTCCAAAGTCTGACAAAAAGGTCCATTTTCAAATGAATTGTGCTGCGTTTGGGTCACTTAGACCCCGTCTAGATTTTTTTATTTAATCACTTTTATGGGTGGTTCCAAACATCCCTCAACATATAGTTTATGCACACGTTTAAAATAAAATAAGTGTTTTTTCCTGATATGAAAAAGTATATTGCTCTGTGACCAAATGTGCTTAGCTCAAACGAAGAGAGCACGAAGTCCAACATGACATTTTTCGAATTCCAGTCATAATTTTCGTCCAGTCCTTGATTGTTGGTCCAGTTTGTGTCATCTGTTTCTTCGTAATGGCCTTCTTTCCCGCTGCCAAAAGTATGATCCAAAGATATCCATTGATTGTGTCAATGACGGGAGTTTTAAGGCCTAAAGGGATGACGATGTCAACGACAATGAGCTTCGTTGATCTCAATCCAATATTTCTGAGAAACAGGACCGTCCCAAACACATGGCACACACATGATGAGTCACATGGTAACCACAGTTTGTCCTGCAGTTCTCTGTGAAGAGCGGACACTTTGACACGCTATAAAGAAACATGAGATATTCTTCCAACAGAATTATTTCCAAACATGTGATATAATAATGCTAATAAAACTAACATTTTTATATTATTGTGTCATTGTGATAAAATATGTAATTGCACGTAATTTACAGTCCTCATCTGATTAGTGAAATGAAATTAGTCTTTTTACTGCAAAGTAAACATTTTCAGTTTGAAGCACATGTATGAGCACAGGTATGAGGCTACACATATTATATATATATAGTTTTTAATCAGAGCATTTCAATTGGTTGTGATTGGCTGAAACTCCGCAAAGAGTAGCTCCTCGTCCCGAGCGATTTCAAAGGGTTCCATCCAGCTTCTGACTAAACCATAACCACAACAATCCCAGGAGGAATCTCTGTCTGCTGCTCTTTGAAACGAGCAAAGAAAATAGGCCTGTGGATAAAAGGCAGAGATGACAGATGACAGAGGGTTGGATGGAGGCGTAGAGAGCGGAGCGGCCCAAGACAAGCAATCACAATATGGAACAGATGAGCTGGAAAAGTGATGATAAGATCTGGATACATGGAGCAGAAGTGGAGGAAGATTACCGTACTATTTTTCATGTGGTTTTTGACAGAGGTGTAGTACTGGATACATTTACTCAAGTATAATTTGTGACCTTTTTAGCGAAATTGTAGTTCTCAGAGTAGTTTTCGGACACCATCTTTGTACTTGAGCAATTTATTGTACAGTGAAACTCTTGCCTGAGAGTTTTGCGTTGGCACAATCACCACAACAAAATAGAAACTAAACCAAGACTAGACTAGGTCTAGACCAGATCGGGACCAAATCTATACATTAGGACTCAAAGTGGGCTCAAACCAGGACAGTATTAAATTATTTGATTATTTGAGTTGAGTTTCTTGCGCTGTCTTGAACCATACTTTGTGCTTCTACTTGAGCAAGATATTTTAAAGGTACACTTACTTTTGGCCATTTGGTTGTGTAACGGAGAGCTTCCACGTTTGCCTGGAGCACTTTCCCCTGATCGCCAGCCCAAATGAAAAATATAGTAGACAAACACTGAGAGGAGAGTGTTTTTCTGTGCTCTGTAAGTCTGTCACGATGCTAGATTTCCATTGACGTTTCAGGCATTTTCATCTGTCAACGCCGCCACGAGACGAGGAGAGGACGAATCAACAAAATGGAAGAAATTGAGCAGAAAATATAGGAGCAGCAATGGACAGGGAGTGGACTTAAATGTGCAATTTCTCTGAACTGCAGTGGTGAACAGCAATTGAACACAGAAATGTACTTTTCTTCAGGTTTGTCACGGGTGCGGTATAGACGGCAGCTCTTAATTCTTCGCTCTTAGTTTAATAATATGGAAAAAAAAAAGTATAATATTAAGTTGCTAATATCAGAAAATCCAATCACCAGACATATGTAATAAATGTGAATTTGTATTGACTTTATATCTTTGCACAGTGTAATTGTCCTCTTCCTTTCATCAATCTTTCAATTCCAAAAGCAAAGGGGAATGGACAGTGTCCAGGGACCACCAAGAGCAACTAATTAGGTTAATTCTTCAACTGCAACACTCCTTATCAATTTATCGATCAGTCTGTGTATGTAATCACATGGGGTTAGACAAGTATTTTGTGTAAAACATGTGTTATGTTATTTCTTACTGATAATTAAACAGAAACAGATAATAATAATAAAACACTTTTCACTATTTGTTTTTGTAATGGCACAGATAACACATGCATGGGATCAGAGCAGAAATATGAACAGATGATTCACTGTTTGATCTACCAGACTCTACTGCTTGGACAAGAGGTTTGAGACCTGTATCAAGAAAGATAAGACATTTAACCAGCAAATAACCTCAAGAAAAGGAGGAAAAGTTGTTTGAGTAATGATTAGAAGCACTCAGGCTAAAATCAAGTTAGAAAGTTTGGTGTTTTTTGATGAGATGATAACTGTGGTTTCAAACTTATAATATATAACAGAAGTGACAGGGACTTGGCAGTAGACAGTCGACTAATTTTTTTAAAATTTGTGACAAAGAACTTACAGTAATTGAATTACTTTACGGTCATTCGTAACTGCATGTCTAAAATGAGACACGCTTTTGGCATGTTCTTGTTTATTGTTCGGATGTCCTGGATGAGACACCCTTCAGTTTGCCTGTGGCTGGGGGTTGGGGACATAAAGGCACAGATTGGCACAGATTTGCACTTCTGCATCAGAACTGTAGAAAAACAACAACAAATTGAAACAATGTATTACCATCCTTGTTCCTTGTATTGTTGTGGTCAAAGAAATTAGACACTCAGGAGCCTCCATAATAACTGTTAAAGATTGAAGTTCTTGTCCATCATACAACAAAAAGTCACAAAGCTGAGCTAATCTGTAGCTGATGGTGCATCGAGTCCACCCTCAGCTCCTGTCACTGTGTGGCGTGCCATAGAGCCACTGCCAGGGACAAACACAGACTGCAGCGTGAGAAAAATAGCAAAAATGGATCCGAGGCACTCTGGTGCCGACACCAGGGTGTCTTCATCAGGACATTCATTCAAATAAATCTTGTGTGCCTCCATTAAAGGAGGTGGAACAAGGTCATGTGACCAGGACACGTGACAAGTCAATTTACAAAACAATGTACAAAAACAGCTGGAAACCCCATGAACCCCACAAAACACAAATCTAAAGCTATCGACCTTATCCTCGAAGAGCACCTGGGTATCAGAACTTTTGGACCACTTGTTCTCGTCCCTGCACAGCATTCACTCTGTCTGCTTTTATTAGAGACAACAGCATATCGTGCGCTCTGCTGAGAAGGCGACCATCTCTCCAGGACCTGTGTGTTTCCAGGACTCGGGGACCAGCAGGTCGGAGCTGCTGACCCTGAACATGGACTACGTGAGCCGCTCCCCACAGTTCCTTTCCCTCCACTGCTGTCTAAGAAAGTTTAGTTTCTGAATTTTGTTCACTAACAATGGCATTAAAATGTATTCTGATTTTTATATGAATGTTAAAAAGTTTGGTCTGGGTCTCTCACTGAATCTTTGACTTCAAGTCTCCATGGGTTTGGAAATGTCCATCTGAATTAAGTTCTTCACCAACCAACTATCATGCAGTCATCTGAGGCCATCAGAGGTCTCCTCACTTTCTTGTACTATAGTTTGTTGATCTTCAGTGTTTATGTGGGACACATTATGCAAAATGGACTTCTATGAGATATTAAGAATGTTATAACGGTGCTCGATCATCGTTAACTACTCAAAGTTGATTGATTTATGCATGTTTGAATAATAATGTATTGTCCTGCATTTGACGCAAAAAAACATCTGTTTTTACCTGCCCCCTGTCTCCCTGTCTCTCGTGGAATGCCACAGTTCTATGATTTTGAACAAGAAGTCATATAAAGTTAAGTTAGTGGCAGTTTACAATGACCAACATGTAAAAATAATGATATCTTATAGTTTAATATTAAATACATGAGTATAACTTTATACTTTATACTTCAGTCTGTTCAAACCTTTGTCTTGTCATCTTTCCTTAAATTATTTTAAAAAACGGTGTCTGTTAACAGAGTATATTAGAGAAAGACAATGTGCTGTCAGGAAGAGAGGAGACCATGTCCAATGCCACATTTAATCCCAGAGGTAACATAACATGAAGACAAACATCTCTTGAACAGACTGTGATGAACCCAAAAAGTCTGTTTCCTCTTTGGTCTGATGTTTTTGCACCTCGCCCCAGCAGCACACCGGTTTCCTGTGCGGCTTTCTCTGTGAAGTATTTCTTGTGGTTTGGTAGCAAACCATACCTTTGCCAAAATGTGACAATGTTCCCATCATGCCGCTCAACAGGAGGGCAAAACTCCTCTCTTTAAATGGATGCCTATAGCTTTACTCTGAAACACTGATCTCTCTATGGGGAGTTCAAGGGCTGTGGGACTTTTGAAAGAAATTTATAACGACAAACAGATTGATAAAAGAAGACGAGGACAGAGAGAGAGAGCAGAGATAGAGAGAGAAGGGAATACCCACACGAAGAGTTCCCACACCAGTTTACATTTTTCTTATGATTTATGTTTATTTAAAAACTCTACACTTCTATAGCATCTGCATAAATAATTTAGTTTTATGGGTTAAATGAGTCCCTTTATTATGATTGTGCAACTTCTAGGAATAATAAAATGCATAAATAGTTGAGTTGCATGACTTTTGTAATAGACAAGAAACATGCCCAATGTGGAAAGTCAGGTCCCTTGATATATTAAAAAAAAAATGTTGTTTTAAGACTTGTGATGCCTGGTATAATTATTTTGTTTGTCTGGAGCAAATACAAATTTCAGCCATGCATTGCAGACATTACTAGACAACAAGAGAATCACATTTTATTGTTGTTTTCTCTTGTTGCAGAAAAGCTTCCTGAGAACATGTTTCACGTTTCATACTGACTCAGCAGCCAATTTAAGACTTTGTGTGACAATAAAATGTGACAATAACAACTTGACTAAAAAGAACTCTGTGTTTTCTTTCCAAAGTGTATGTTTTTATGTGCAGTTTTATATGTTCTCACCAGGTCAGGTTTTCTCTTTAACCTGCACAGCAGGCTCCACCTCCAGGCTCAAGAGTTTGAGAGTCGTCTGGTTTACTGAAAAACTAAATGAGAAACTAAAATCCCCTCTGAAAGGTTTTTTGTATCTACAGTGTGTACAAAATGAACCAAGAAAAACTTGGTTCTGTTCATTTTTCAGATTTAAATGTCCCAAATATGTGCAATTTTGGCCATTTTTACACATAAACTGCCTAATTTCAACATGAAAACATGACATGATGAAAAACTTGTAATATATTTCTGTAATATATGTCTTATACATATTTATATTCTTACATTTATGTGCCTAAACTTCAGGGGAAGTTTCAAATTGAAATCTTTAAATTTAGGATTTTTTCCTATTCACCTGCAGCGTCAAACCTTTGGTCAAAGTAAAGGATGAGCTTGTGTTTATATGTGTATTTATGCTGAATACATACATGAGAATGGGCACTGGGCTTCGTCAAGTCCACAACAAGATTTAGGAATGTTCTGAATGAATTTGGTCAGCTGCTGTGGAATATCTCTGGAGTGGTGTCTTCTCAGAGCTCCCTCTGAGGACAGTCATTCCAGTAAAGAAAGAGCTGAGGTGAAAGGTGAAGCTCTGGACCATCAAGCTACATGCCTCCCTCACCTGCGGTCATGAGCTTTAGGGAATGACGGATACAAGCGGTTGAAATGTGTTTCACCCACAGGGTGGCTGGACGCTCCCTTAGAGACAGGGGGAGGAGCTCAGAGTAGAGCAGGCTCCAGACGCCTCCTGGACACCTACCTTTGGAGGTGTTCCAGGCATGTCCCATGGTGAGGCGGTGTCCTGGTTTCCTGGTGTCCTGGCGAAGAGAAGGTTGTTTTATTGTATTAGATTCAAAGAACCCCGCCCTGTACACATCCAACACACGCCATCCAACAACATGGCCAACTTGATCATGGTGGCGAATACACCTCATACAACTGACCACCAAAGGCAAAGCCAACAGTTCCCTACACACTCAAAAACACAGAAAACAAAACAACACATGCTCCTGGAACCACAACAAACTACAAATGTCTCAACCGACAATCCAAACATGAAAGAAATGGACATTACCCAAAAATCCCTTCCCCAGGTCACGTGACTACATCGGCACAAGTGAACCTAGCTGCGTACGCTACAATATGAATGGATGTGTCTGTGTGGCCACTAACGTGAACACAAATGTATACAGAGAACAAAAACTTTGTCAGATTATCAGATTATTTGAAGCCACAAATCATAAAGCATATGTATAATTAGGCATAATATATTTTGTATGTATATATATATTTTTTTTTTTTTTTTACCAAACATAACAACGACATAAAAAAAGTGTTAGCCATCAAAATAAACTAAGCTAAACCTAAGCATAAAAACCTAAATTTAAGCAATTGCAAGTAGTTTGATTGTTCAGCCAGTGCCAAAATTTCCTCCAGTTTTCCCTCTGCACCGTTTTTAATCATGGTCTTTCCACAATGTCAAGATGAGCCAGGCACGAGTCGCCAGGAGCTCTTAAACTGTCTCGCTCTAATAATGTCCCTCGTCCACTTCAGACTTCAGGAGCTGTAATGAGGTCTCCTGCTCATGACAGGTGACCCCAGAGACAGAGAAGGATGGGTCAAACGCACAGGACAAATCCCCCGATCGGAACCATCAGCACCTTTAACCAAGCCTTTTTTTGTTCTGTTGTTTGTGGGTTCAGAAGGAGTCCTGTTCACCTTATTCTGCCCCAGGGACTTCTGGTTTGATGCGGACGAGGTCTCGCTAAAACATTATATAAAGTAGATTGATTTGTGTAAAATGTTTAATGAACAAGTCACAACGCACGATTTCCTGGGGCCTGAAAACGGCTTTTTAGTCCGAGTAGAACTTATTTTCTGTTGAGCTCATCTGCCCCGTGTGAACTACAACGGAAAAAGATGGCAGCGTGTACGGATAAGGTGAATAATATTGTTTTTTACGATTCACACAGGCTTAACTTTGTCATTATTTCTTTGAGATTTCCCCCACAAACATTGTAATATATTAATCTGATTGCTTAAATCAGAGAAGAATCGTGTCTTTGAAATTGAAAAAAACACCACTTTCTGAAGGTATTAGTGAATAAACAATTTCCCTTTTGTTCTTTAAATAAGTGCACTAATTGCTATCAATCGGAGTCATCCCAGAGTCAGATACCACAGTCAGCCGTGGTATCTTTTCAACCAAAAAAGTGTGCCGCAACTCAAAAAAGGTTGAAAAACACTGGTACAGACAACCTTTGAGGGCCGCTGAAGTGCCTTGTGGGCCACAAGAGGGCCCCGGACCTCACATTGGGAACCTCAGCTGCTATAGTGGAAAAATACATCTTGTTAACAGGCTGAGCAAATAAAAATCCTACCCCTATAGTAGACTGCATAGGACCAGTGCAGTGCAGACTACCCGGCCCGTCCAAAAGCTGCTCTCTGGCTCCTGATTGGCTGCTGTGGCCTGTGATGTCATGGGGCTGAGCTTATAAAGAGGAGGGGGCGTCCCGGCTGCTGCAAAAGGCTCGAGCGGCTCAGGGCTGACACAGGGCTGGCACAGGCACACGGGACAGTGCGTGTGGAGGAGGAGTCAATGGAGCCTGAAAACACAAATAAAACAGAAAAGAAGAGGAAGAGCCGGCCGACAGCACTTTAATATGAGACTGTGTCGACGAGTCTGGATCGCTGTTGAATTTGTGGATTGGAAACCAGAGCTGACAGGTAAGAGCTCTGTTCAGTGTAATGTTCCTTTACAGTTACTGAGAAAATTAAGAATATGATTTAGTAAAAGTTAAAGGATTTCATATTATGATATAGTAACATCTTCTATTAAAAACAACTACTGCAAATACATTTAGCAAATTATTATTATTAGTTAAGCAAATAGTACAGAAGAGCAATTGTTAAAACTGAAAGTAAAATGTTTAGATGCTGTGGTATTATATTTCAAGATGAACCTAAAAAATTAAATTGTGTAATAGTTATGTTGGTGACAAAATAAAACATGCTTTGTCAACATGTTTAAATGAAACTAGAAATTATTATTAATTATTATAGGAAATTATTTGTAGAGAAGGATATTTCAGAGTCATTTTCAAGATTCAAGAAAATGTTATTCCAAAATATAAAATCTGAATATGCTCGATGTGTATAAAAAGCAAATGTAAACATAATGAAATATACAAAAGGCACACATTAAATATATTTTCTTTGCTGTAGAAGAAGTACAGAGCATTAAAAATGACAGATATGTTGTATGTTATTGATGATTACTGATGCAAAGGCCTTTAAGGTTGTGCAAAAAACGGTGAATGCTTTATTGATTATTTAACTCCATCGTCTTATGCAGTTTAAGTGATCTGCATCATCCTGACAATACGACAAATCTGCTTTTACTTCAAGACACCAAATAGAAAAACAGCAATCATCAATTTGTTCCTTGTAATTGCACCTACATGTTTTCTTTTCCCTTCCATAATTTGTCGTTTGGCGTTTGATCTTGCAGCCAATTTATCCCCTGCTCCAAGGCGGACAATTCTAAAAAGCCACCTTCTGAATCATCTTTCATCTCGTGTGTTTATGATTTTAAGTGCCGCTTTTAACAAACTGCCCCTCAGCTCTGCATCGGAGTCAAGTCTTTGTTATGACTCTTTTCCCATGATGCTTTGGGGGGCATGAATTATTGTAATAGCACCTGGACAGCTGTGGGATTCTCGCCAAGATGTTTATGCGGACAAAAGATGTGGAAAGCATTGTTATAATTGCAGTAGTAGTCGTTGTAGTCGCTGAATGGTTAACGGTTCTTTATATACGTGTTTTGTCAAATAATATGTTATAATACAGTAAGAATTGTTCGATTCTTTGTGTTACATCCAGTTGTGTTTGTCTACGTAGTTATCAGTATCAAAGCCATTTAACAACTTGATTACGGTTTGATTAACGAGGCTAAACACTCTCTGTTGTAGTCCTGTGTTGAATTTATGACGCAATATTGTTTGTGAGCGCCACCGTTCAGAGCGGACAGTGCTGCGTTGCCAAAACTGTTCCAGAATGAGATTGAGTGAACCGCTGCGACATGAGCGCACGGGGGGAGTCTTGGATGGTCACCTTAAGCGTATGCTAATAGATGCTTATGCTGGGAACAGGCCCGGCTGAAAGCATGTTCTGGCAGTTTACTAACGCTCAATATGCTAAGCAGCGCTGGGAAATTTTACATCAAGAGAGGATAGAAGAGAGGTCATTTACAATATTATCGATGTGGAGATGCTTTACACATACGACTATAAGAGATCCATCTGTGATTTAAAGGTGAATACGTGGAGCTATTTGCATCAGAAATGAGAATAGCCTAAAATTGTCCACGAGTAACCTTGAAAGGACATAATCATTGTCAGGAACCAGAAAACAAGAGCATATAACTTAAAATGTTATTGTTTGTTTGTTATTGTTGTAACTACATCTCGGACCTCATCCAAATGTATCGCCCCCGGCGCGCTCTGAGGTCCGAGGGCCAGCTCCAGCTCGTGGGGCCTAAGACCAGACTTAGAACCAGGAGGAGGGCTTTCTCTGTGGTCGGCCGCAAACTCTGGAATGCTTTGCCCCCCCACAGTGGAGTGTTTTAAGTCTCGTCTTAAGACCCACTTTTATTCTCTGGCTTTTAACACCGTGTGAGTTGTGTGGTCCGCTGTGTTTTATCATTTTTAAATGTATTTATTCTATTAAAGCGCTTTGAGTGCCTCGAAGGTGGAAAAGCGCTATATAAATATGTGACCATTTACCATTTACCATTAATTTATTTCTATTTTATGGTTTTATGATTTTGCTTGGATTTGATTTTACTGGTTTTACAAGCAGTAAGATCAAATTGAGTTGTTATTATATACTTTTTTTTTTGCCGTTTTATGTTTGTGTCTGGGGTGCACGGTGGCAGAGCGGCTAGAGCTTCTGCCTCTCAATAAGGAGATTGTGGGTTCGAATTCCAGACCACCCCAACTTCGTGGTTTCGAATTCCGAACCACCCTAACATCACACGATCTCTCTGGGTGGAGTCTGCATGTCCTCCCCGTGTTACCGTTGGTTCTCTCCGGGTTCTCCGGCTCCTCCCACCGTCCAAAGACATGACTGTGTAGGTTAATTGAGAACTCTAAATTGTCCCTAGTGAATGAATGTGAGAGTGAATGGTTGTCTGTCCTTGTCTCTGTCTCTCTGTGTTAATCCTGCGACGAGTTGGCCACTGTCCAGGGTGTACCCCGCCTAAGGCCCAAAGTCACTGGGATAGGCTCCAGTCACCCGCGACCCCTAACGGGAATAAGCGGTAGAAAATGAATGAATGAATGTTTGTGTCTGTGCAGCAGTTTGGAAACAGTTCTGTTTATAAAATGTGCTTTACAAATAAAGTGGATTTGGATTTGGAGTTTGCAAATATAAAATGCACTTTGCCATTTGGATTTATTAACTTAAATTAACCTACGTTTCAATATTCTAACCTTATGACATCCATCTTGTTGACATCGGCTTTTATTTCCATCAATAGTTGCTCACCGTTATCTCTTTGATCTCTTTGATGTTGCACCGCTGTTGCCACTACCGTCTGCTTCACCACAGAGGTACAACATACAGACCTTTCACACAGGAGTGGTTTGGTTTCCTCTTCAGGGCAGAGAAATGTCGAGGTCCTAATCACTCAGGAGGATCTGCAACTGTTCCTCCTCCACAAAGACAGGCGCCAGCTGAGGTGGGCAAGTGTTTGCCAAAAATGTGTGGTTCTTTTATTTGTTTGTCAGTTCATGTTTCAGTCTTTTTGTCCATTTTCTCGGCAGTGTTTAAATGTGAACTTTGAATAGAACATCATTAATAAAACAGAAATAGCAAATCTAATTGTAATTGCAGTCCTGATCAGGAAAAATAGCGTTGCTCTAACCTGCATTGTCTTTCTTCAACTGAACTTTCTCTTGTTGGATGCCCTCCTTTTTGTCTGTACTAGAAAGAAAGAAATAGAGAGAAAAATAAAGAAAACAGGCATAAGAAAGTGAAGCTGAAGTTTTATTCAGACTGTCAAGTGTGAAATTATCTTTTACGCTTGTGCTCTGATAAAATCTGTCCCTAAAACTCATCTGGCTCAGCTCATTTGTGCAAATTAAAACTGCCTTTGAGCGAAAAGTGATGAAAAAATGTTTTACTTAAATGACTTTGGGGAGATCCATTAACTGATTAATACTTTAACAGTTCTGGATCTTCCACCACAACAACCACTAACACTGCTGCTCCAACTGCTACTAATACTACAAAACGTTTATATGTAATGATAACAGACCGAAGTTTTGCAAATCACTTTTAAAATTGTGTCACTTTCACAGTCAACAAAGTCCAAAGTGTTGCGTGCCGACAAAACGGACTGGTTTACTCCGATTTTCCAAAGCTGCACTTGTGTTTTTTGCTGTGGCACCTGTCAGGGCAGCCTCTGGTCCTGATCTCTGTGGACAGGAGTTGAACCTGGTCCCAGACGTGAACAGTGCGGGGCTTTGACCACAGGGAAACGGCCCGAACACTTACGAATCAATGCTGCTCTTCACCGGCTCTCAAAACGTGTCTGAACCGCTCTGAACCACAGCAGCCCGAGGGCTTTACGTGTACAAGTGCGCAGAAATGTCAGGCTGAAGAGCAGGACATGATCACAGCGCTCGTTTGAATAAAGTGAAGTGGGCAAAAAAGATGTTATAAATTATGAATGTTGAGCTCATTGGCCTTTTTAGCTGAGCGTTCTGTAATTGACCTGTCAGCACAGGTCAATTAAGGACAACACGGTCACTGTTGCACAACGCGGCTCCGGCAAAGTAGGTCTGCTGTTACTTTAAGATCGTGGTACTTCAAAAGAAGAAAGAACTGCTACTGTTTTATTTTGATAATGATGAGTACAGCAGTTGAAGTAGTAGTGGTATTTGTAGTAGTAGTAGTAGTAATAGTAGAAGGAATAATGATAGTTGTTGTAAATTTAGAGAGAAACAGATAAACTGATAAAAAATATTGAACTGTGCCATTATTTTGTAGATTTTTTTGAGAGAAATTTAACAGTAAAACTCTCTCCCTTTCCCTCTCTTCCTCTCCCCTTCCTTCTCTCTCTCCCTCTCTTCCCCTCTCTCTCTCCCCCTCCCTCTCTATCTCTTTCCCTCTCCCCCCTCTCTCTCTCCACCCCCCTCTCTCTCTCTCCTTCTCTCTCCCTTTCCCTCTCTTCCTCTCCCCCTCCCTCCCTCTCTCTTTCTCTTTCCCTCACCCCCTCTCTCTCCATCCCCCTCTCTCTCTCTCTCTCTCTCTCCCTCTCTTCCTCTCCCCCTCCCTCCATCTCTCTCTCCCCCCCTCCCTGCCTCCCTGTCCCTCTCTCTCTCTCCCTCTCTCTATATATACATATTCAATATTCTTTTTTATGCTTTTACTTTTAGATTGCTTGTGTCTAAAAATCGAAGGTATCCTTGTATCTTATGGTTGAACTGGTCTGAACTCGCTGATAGATTTTATTGGTCTTAGCTCATCTCGTGTTGGAAACTGAGCTCATGAGTTTTACCAGCTGCAGCACCACATGTTTGACAGTCGAAATGTTGGCAACTGTCGCTGAGAAACAGGGTCAATCCTTTAAGACACAAACATTTGGTATTCATTGGTTAAATCAAGCATCTAGCCGTTTTCTGGGGACCACACAGTTTAATCTTGGTCAGCAGCCGTCAGACGCTTCACTCTGATAACGTGAGAATGGCACATGTGTTTACGGCAGATTATCAAAACGGCTCAACCTTTGATACACCAAGCATGATGTATAAGCTATGCCCAAACTGTATCGCTAAATATTATTTTTAAATGAAATAAAAGTGACCTGCAATCATGTGTTTGTTGTTCTTTTTCAACATGTGTTTTTTGTCCATTGAACAGTTTGTTTCTCAATAACTGATCAATGGTGGATTTTCCTACTTTCCGTTGGTAAAATCAACACATTTGGAAAGCCCTGTATCACCTGCAAGACAATTGTTCTGGTGATTTCTGGGTTTACAAAATAAATTAAATTGAAGTAACTAAATGCACATGGAGAAAAAACACATTTGTTCAGTGGTTTTAAGTCACTTTCCTAAAATAAATACTGACTTCAAACTAGGTTATGCTACACTTTAAATGTAATTTTTGTTGACATTTTTTTGTTTTCTTACTCATGATTAATAAATGCATAAACACTGAGCATAAATTTAAAGCTTTTTAATAGTTTTTTTTTTTTACATAATATTATCAAATATAATGCTACTTAAAGTGAAAGTATTCTACGTGCACAGAATACAGAACTCTGATTGGACCATGTATTGCACTAAAGCAGTGTTTTTCAACCTTTTTTTGAGTTGTGGCACATGTTTTGGGTTTAAAAGCCACCACGGCACACCACCTACCACTAAAATATTACCAAATCAGACCATTTATTTAAAAATATTGTATATAATGAGGCAAATAATGTCTGTGGCACTGTCTAGTTCTTTAAAGTTGATAATAGTGATGGTTTTGCCTTCTTTTATGGTGCAAATGTTGCTCAGGACTCCAAAAAAGCTAAATCAGTTCATTAAATCCGCATTTGTGGATCTGTTAACTCAAACTGGACATTTTGTCAAGGCACAACTGGCAAAACCTCAAGGCACACTTGTGTTCCCCAGCACACTGGCTGAAAATCAGGACACTAAAGTACACAATACATATCAATGCCGGTATTCAGTTCTCTGTGACTATTTCAAAGTATTCTTGCCTACAGTACACAAAATGTTACTTGTATACACACATACTAGGAAAACTGTACTATAAGCTAGCCCAGTTTGTCAGTTTTTTAAAATACAATTGTATATTATCATCACTAATCATATCTTAACTGCTTATCACCAAGTTTACAAAGTCTGTTCTCTTATTTTACAGACGACGTTATAGTAAAGCTGCTACCTTTAAACTACATGACCTGATACAGTCGTGCATATGTAACTAGGGCACAGGGTAAAGCATGTGTGAATTGAAATAGGAAGGATGTCCAGGGTGTGAGGCTAATGTTATGTTCAGATCTTGAGGCTTGTGCGGAGACATCCTGTACTGAAGACGCCGTCTGTACACGACGTCTGTAACAGGAACCCGCGGCACTACATTGTGTTTGATGGTATTTATTGGCCCTACAGTTGTTCCAATCAGTTTGTCAATGGAAAAGCCGCCTGAAATAATTGAGCGTATGCATGGGCGAGATGGAAGTGTGTTTTATTCAGTAGTACATGACATGCTGTACAGTTCTGGCACCACACTGGGAAATAATGACAATCTTAATAAGACAATGTGGGAATAAGTGCTTGGATTTAGTCATAGTCATAGTCATAGTCGTTTTTAAGCGCAGTGTCTTTTTTTATTTCTTTTTTTGTCTAGTTTTATTATCTTTAAATTAGATGTGCAAATGGAACAAGTTGTTTTTGCAATAGCTTTTTCTTTTGCTCATTTTAAGGGAGAAAATGCTTGTCTTCTTCTTATCCCACCTAAATCTATACATTTTATGCTTGTTCCACTGGCAAATCTTAATTTAAATTTATATAATGACTTATGACTTTAAGAAGAAGAAGAAGAAGAAGAATTTTTATTTATAGAGCACTTTTCCACCAACAGGCACCCAAAGCGCTTAATATACTCAAATCAAGATACATATTTTATCCTGCGCAGATATATGGATTTCTTTTCTTTCTAATTAACTTTGCCCATATTGTAAATTTAAAATAGAGAAACGTTTCCACACAATTGCCTTTTGATAATATGCTCTCATAGTAGCCTTTTTGTTAATACTTTTGTTTCTGTTAGAAATATGGAAATTAAATTCGTCAGGCAGTGTTGAAATTTCATATTTATTATGACTAAATAGACAGAGCGTGTATAATGTGCCGCTTGAGTCCACAAAGCTTCTTCTCACAAACTGTTATAAATTAATCATTATACAGTTATGTTTAAACAGTACTCTCATCTAGAACTTTATATTTTTCTGCAACTTCTTTTTAGTTCGTGGTACTTTTAGTGTTTTGTAACGTATGTCCATTGTTTACTTATGTGGCAGTTTTTTATATATATCTTTTACTGTGCACTTTGAGCTTTCTGCATGTTTTCCAGTGTGGTCTTTAAACTACAGAGGGCAAATAAACTGAACTGAGCTGAACTGTCTATACAACAGCAGTAAATAAAAGCTTGTGTGGGGTCTTCCCTTTGCCGTGCTATAAAATGGAATATCCAACATTGCATTCAATGTAAAATCAATTATTCCACGTGTGCCTGAGGGGAAG
The DNA here is from genome assembly GCA_019453435.1 of Rhinogobius similis. NCBI lineage: Eukaryota > Metazoa > Chordata > Actinopteri > Gobiiformes > Gobiidae > Rhinogobius > Rhinogobius similis. The sequence goes on from CM033637.1 coordinate 22,922,917, forward strand.
AAGAATCGATTTTTAATCAGTTTTGTGTTGAAAGCAGGAAAGGGAAGAGAGGCCAATCCAGTCTATTCCTAATATTTGGAATCAAGTTAATCCCCCTGCCAAGGAAAAACGTTTGGGCACCCTTGAATTATACAATATTGACAATTTAATTAACTTGTTTTGTGCTCATAGTAACGGCCCTGATTTATATTGTGCTTTAAGCTTTTCAAAAGAGTCCAAACAGAGTGACCTGTAGGGCTGTAGTCGACTTAAGAAATTCTTGGTCGACTAAAGACCAGCCCCATCGACTGATTAGACTAAAAGGGGATGTGGCAAAAATATATCAAAACTATGAAGTATTTCCATTTATCTAAAGAAGACAACTGTAGAGGAGTTCATGCAAAAACAGAACAGAAATACAGAAAGGTACTAGGAGACTGTGTATTTATACATTAAGACTTCAAAATCTTCAGCTAACTCACCTCATACCTTCTTGTTTTTGCCGTATAAATCATTTTATAATAATTGAATATAAATAAAATGATTAATCAACTAATAAAATCTTGGTCGACTAAGACACCATCGACCGACTAATCGACTAAACGACTGAAGGACGACAGCCCTATTGATTTGCTACTATTGTCCCAAGAAAATTGACAGAAACCTGACAGCCAATCTGTGCCGATGGCCTCTGCAACTATCTATCACTCACACATTCACAGAGACAATGTGGGCGAAGCACGATGAACAGGAGTATAATGAATGAACGAATTACAAAATGATCCACTGTCTCCTTGTGACTTATGTATTCTTCTTAACAGTCCTTTATGAAAGCCTTAACTGTAAATGTACGTGTAGAAGCATTTGGCTGTGCAGGTGTGTGGAGGTCTCTGTGCAGCAGGCTCTTAACACCTGTATTTATGCCATTCATCAAAGTTAAAAGAGCTGATGACTTAAAACAACACGCTGAGTCCAGATTTACTGCTCTGCCTTGAACCCGGGACTCTGAGGGAGTGAAGACAAAATATGAGCCTGTCCGAGACCACGGCTAAACATTTAGTCTGTGTTGTCAAGTTAATCTGCGCTCACAAGGCATCCCCACATTCCTGACATAAACGCTTCACTAAAACCCTATCTTTTTTGCCTCTAACACATCACTTAAAGGGGATGACACTTTAAGGTTGGTTTTTTTTTTGCCAAAAGCTTGGACAGAAGTAAAAGTGTAATGCGGTTGAAGAGCGGGGAGTCAACAAATTCACGCGGGTGTACTATGCATCGTCATTTGCCAACTATGTTCCACAATATGGCATTAGACTTGTGTAATTCCGATTTAATGGAGCACTGCAAATGATCTTCAACATCAACATTCCTCTGGACTTTAAAACTAAACATCTGGGACTTCAAACTTCGTCAATGGTAGCAATTGATGGATACCTTTGGAATGTACTTCTGGCAATATGGAAAAAAGCCCATTGCAAAAAAACCCCAAAAAAAACAGGATGACAATGAATGAACTAACTATTGATACCAATGCAAAAAGGCTAAATATGTTGACCAGAATATGCCTTTTTTAACCTTAACTTTGCTTAATACTCTTGTTGTTTTTTTGTTCTTTATCATTAAAACAACACAAAAACTACAACAATAAAATGAAAAAGTCAGATCTATGAAAAGGAGGTAAAACAGTTCTTCTCTGTCTCCATGGAAACAAGCAAATGAGACAATCAACCAGAAAACTCATGCAGTGCAGATTTACAGTAAACAGTGACTAATGTAAGGTTTTGCTTGTCATGTTTATATTGTTGTGTCTTTATTGATGATGTTGTATTTTGTGCACAGACAGAGGACCATGGACACAGGCGTGAGGGGATCTAATGTCTCCGCGTGGAACACCACGTCGATCCAGGGGGCGCCAGAGTACAGCGACGCCGAGCTGGTGCTGCTGGGCGTGGCAATGGCTGTTCTGGTGGTGGCCATTGTGTTTGGTGAGTAAATCTAATGTAGTGTGCAGCGTTTGGGAATGGACACAATACAACGGGCTTATAAACTGAACATCTGCTGTATAATTCACAGTATGGGACCATGTGTACATTAACAGATTAAAGTTTCTAAACTATAATTTAGAGCTAAATCTAACTTGTCTCTCCTCACATTAATAGTGTTGAGCTCTCACTGTTTCTGCAAAAGTCTGAGATGCTGCTTGATCTTATTTTTGTTTCTTGTGAGCCGCCATATTTGTTTTGATGGACAGACCGAGCGTTTGTCTGATAAATTAACCCTCCTGTCAAGCACATTGTAAATATGAAAGATTAGTTAGAGACTTTACATAATGGCTGTAATCAACTAGACATTCTTGGTCGATTAAAGACATGGACTGTGCATTGATTCATGGAGTAAAAGGGGACACGGCGTGGAGCAGGCAAAGCTATAAAAATGATTAGGATCTTGTGCAAAAACAGCTAACAACAAGCAGCATCTTCATAATTGAAAAGGCAGATTCAAATGTCCAGTCACTCCTGAAACTTCAGCTCAATCCCGGCCATCCTCTCTCTGCTGTGGTTTATATAAATCCTTATAATCTTAAAATTATTAGTCTACTATTTAAAAATGTGATCAACTAAGACTCCATCGATTAAATAATCAACTAAACGACTATAGATGTACAGACCTAAAGTCAAATCAGTTTCAGTGCACAATAAAATGCTGAATTGATAAAGTAAATCACAAGTACTTTTGAATGTGATAGAAAATGATGTTTCACTTGTATATAATCTTTAAACCTGGATATTTACAGCAGATTTAGTAAAATAAAGGAATAAAGCTGTAGTATGCTATCCCAGGCCTTTTTCTAGCTATAATTGCCTGGAGAAGACTGATAACACCATGAACACAGTTAAACGTGATTAGCAAAAATCAATAATCTAAACAAATGTGTTTGTTGTAGCTTTTTTAATCACACGGACTAAGCGGTATCCACGACGACCACACATGTAGAAATCATCAAATTTGGTTGATAATTGGACCTGCCAAATTGCTTTTATGGCTTTTTTGTTTTGTTTTTCAAGACCCAAACACTAATGGCAAAACGATTCCTGCATCTGAAAATGTAGTGCATAAAACTATAGCTGAATGCTTTATGATGTTAAATTAATCACATCCATCATTATTTTCAAAGCACAAAGATGTTTTTTACCATATTTTCCCCACATTTTTAGGTTCATGAAGAGGAAGTTGACATATTGCTGCCCTTGTTTTAAATTAAAGCTCAAATACACTTAGCCTTTCTGATTTGCTTCGGGTTAAGTCGAGTCAATAACAATTGCACAAATCGACCCGTGAGACCCCGGCCGTTGGGCTGAATATCTTCTTCTTGGAAAACCATTTTGAAGGTTGTTTTTGTTTCATTTGAAAGTTGAATGACTCTAAATTCAGCAAAGGGACCCTGTAGTTATCTCGGCTTGACCTTCGTCTGTCCCACCTGGAGTGAAAACCAAATATGTTGCTCGGTCTTTTTCATAATTTTTCTACCTTGTAATTTTCACGACTAACGTCAAATATGTTTTACGCATCTGCCACACCTTTCCGCAAATAAATACTCTTTCTTTGTTGAGTGTGCCAATAAATTATAATCCTTAATTATAGTATGGTAATTACATGTTCATAAAACCAGGACACATCTGTCATTCTACAATTTTTCACGTTAATTTGATTAACCCTAACCCAGTTTGAAGACAGTAAATAAGTAGGAAACGTGATTAGCTTTTTCTGTGTTGCTACATGAGAAGGGGGTGTAACATTAATGTATCCCAGTTATCCCAGTTTAATCCCTGCTATTTCCAAAAATCTCTAAAGTTCTTATTTGTTTTGATTATCTTTGTAGATTACTATTGTATCTCATTATTCTCTGATGTTGATTTTTTGTATTTTATTGATTATTAGTTATTTATTTATGATTACATTACATGAAATCAAAATAACCAAACAAAACAAAAAAGAATAAGGTTAAATGGTTTGAATGAGAAGGTGATTAATTTTCACTCATGAAAACATAGCAGTAAAGTAATACAAACATAAACATCTTTCATTCTCCATGTTCATCCTCCTAAGCCACTTCCAAACAGATGCTTCCATGAACCGTGTTTGTTACGGACCACTGCAGATCATGAACACCACGCAAGTTTTGGAAATGCCCTCACGCAATCATCAAGACATCACGATTTATTTCTTGTGACAGAAATCCTCATTTGCTCATATATAACAGGCGCCAATAATTAAGATTTTAGGTCAGTTGTAAACCAATAAAGACTAAGATAAAAGCATGTTCTATGTCATCACAGGTGCTATTATTGCTCAAAAATACCTTGAAAATTATGCATCCTTAATGTAACTGTAAGGTTCGCCTCTCCACAGATCTGACTCGTAATTGACCAGCTAACAGGCAGACTTGTATGTTTATTGGCTGAAATGTTATGCAGTGGGACTTTAACTTGTCCGTGGTTAGATTTCTAGAGACATGTGTCTGATTAACAATTTTGTATTTCGAACACAAAGTACAATGGATTAAAATAATAATACTGTAATAATATTTGAATCTCTAACCTTTCATTTTTTTGTGTCCTTGTTAATTGGCTCAAAACATGCAAACATGCGAACAAACAGAAAGGAGTACTCACATCAGACGTTACGGTCATGACATTTCAATAATCTGACAACTCCGGAAGTCCGATAACGATCAGACTTTTGGTGTGAACATGGCCACTGTTATTGCTAATCACGAGTTTCAGTTTGCTGTTGGGGCACCATTTAAGGACTTTTTATCGTTTAAGTCCATGAACACATCTTACCTAATTCCTTTGCAAATGACATATGACTGAACCTCCTTCTTTGTTTCCAGGTAACGTCCTTGTAATCACGGCCATCCTGCGTTTCAAGCGCCTGCAGACCGTCACAAACCTCTTCATCGCCTCGCTGGCCGTGGCGGACCTGGTCATGGGCATCGCCGTCGTCCCGTTCGGGTCCACGTACATCCTCCTGGGGGCGTGGCAGTTTGGAAACTTGATGTGTGAGTTCTGGACGGCCACCGATGTCCTGTGTGTGACCGCGAGCATCGAGACTCTGTGCGTGATCGCTCTGGACCGGTACCTGGCCATCACGTCGCCGCTCCGCTACCCATCGCTGCTCACCAGGTATGAACCCGGCCCGGGACGATAGAGGAGGCTTTATCTGGAGACAAAAGGGCCACTCAGGAGCCAGCGGTATCAGACAGTTTAATTATACGTTTCATTTAAGTTCTTTAGGAGACCGTTGACTTTGGAAATTTTGAGACAGAAGTGGAGGCCGTGCTCACTATCTGTACAAACAAATATTAATAATACTTTAGCCACTGCTGTTATATCTGGTACTAGAATTGCACAATGTGGAGATAAAATCAAATTGTCATTCTTCTGACAAATGAGATTTCGATTAGATTTGTAATATACTGTAAGTTTAAAAAGTAGGATGTGTAAACAGCATTAATATTAGAGAGAAGACTGAAATATGAACTGATAAGCTAATACAATTTTACAAGTGTTTGTTGAAGTCTAAACCACAGAAACAAATATGTTTTATTTAGCTCTTCACAGAGGACATTCTGTTTTCTTTAATTGCACCAAATCAAATTGAAATTTTGATACGATTGCTAATGTGCAGCCTAATCTGATTTTACTTCTGAAATTAGGATGCCTTTACTGTCAGAAACTTACTTTATATACAATATAAAATCAAAATGTGTAATCCATAAAAAAGTGTGATGTCATGATCTCATTGCTGCAGTTTTAAAGTGTCAAACACTGGAACATTTTCAGTTCATGCACAAGCTTTCCCTGTCGTTCAGAGTCTGACCGACCTTTAGAGGCTGAGAACATGCTCTCACCATCCAACAACAAACAAATTAGTTTAAGTTGTCTTATTTTCCCCAAATCCATTTAGGTAGTTGTGGTAAATGTTGCTATTAAGCACTTTCCAAAACCAAATGACTTGGACGTGATGCATCAGCGACTCGAGGACGGGACATTAAGAAACAAGCAGTTCATTCATTTTATTGAGCCCAGTGTTAAAAGGCTGGATTCAGCAGATAAGCATTAGCAATGTGACAAATTTAACTTTTTATTGGCTATTTAGAATACATTTTGAGTAAATACTGGTGAGAAGTGAGTAGAGTAGCCAAATGTTCTACTCAAGAGCAATAGTAGTGTAGAAGAGGACGCGCACATCCAATTATATCTGGCCTGGGTTCCAAACCAGAATCAAAGTAAAGACACTGGGAGCTCCCAGTTTTTATTTCGCACCACATGCTGTGCAGATCCTTTTTTCGTCTTTCTACTAAAGAGCAATGTCACTTTGAAAAATATTATTCAAGACTGAAAAAATTACTCAAGAGAAAGAATTTATGGGAAATACTAAAGTAAGAGGAATTTTTGTTGTTGACGTAGCATTTTAAGTTGTAATTCATTCTGAATGAGAGATGCAAAAAACAAATGTTCAAATCATTTGATATTGTCAATATAAAGCTTTGGTCACTTGTAGACTCCTCAACCTTAACATGATTTGTTTTTGACAACTCATTTCACCAAAATGTAGTTAAATATGTTAATTTTTCTTAAGAATTCTACCTAGTTTAGTTGAGTTTGAAGTGTATAATTTAAAGTTCTGGTTGGACATCAGCATTTGTCAATCTTAATATAATATCAATATATCAATATAATATCAAGTTGACTGATAATAAATGTTACAAAGTTCTGCCTTACCAAACAAAGTCATGATCATTTTGCCCCATAAGGACTGCACTGGAAATATTTGTGAGAAATCAAACCTAAGCACCCGTCAATCAATCAATCAATTTATGGAACAGTTTGTATTGTGAACCTAGAAGATGCTCAAGTGCTGAGCGTTCTATCTGTGCGGTTTGAAAGCTGTGGAATGTGCATGTTAATGACAGTAAACCTAACTAGCTTTCTCAGTCACGGTAGCAATCATTCAAAGGAGCTTTAAATATTACTCACTCAATAGAAAATTGTCTCGTTATGGGCATTTTGTGTTAGCGTGTTTCTGTGACGTGAAATGTTGCTTAGCTCTTCTTTCTTTTAATAAGAGCAGAACTTGGGTTGTTAACCCACCCAAAGCCATTTATCCAGGCGATGATAGTTTTTGTGTAAAAGTGAAGCGATATTTCCTGCAGAGTCTTTGTTGTACAGCGCCTGGTATTCAACATCATCAACACAATCAACTGCAGCAGGAAGTGCCTCGCTTCCAACTCATTTCCACCGAGGGGCGTGTGTTTACAAAACCGTATGTCAATCACATCATACAAGCAGAATTCTTATCACGACATCATAATAATTAAGCCGGTAACTTTGAAGTCAGGCTAGGTTCATATGCTGTGATGCAGAAAGCTATATTGAGTCTTGTCTAGAATATAGTGGCCTTTTGTTGGATAAAGACCAATTTGACAATGCTGACATTTCATAGTGATATTTCAGTGCCTAAGAAATCCAAGAAAGGAAGGGGATATTTATTTTTACAACAAGGCATGCAATAACAGGAGATCCAAGTTTTAGCATTGTTCCTTGGTGCATTTGCCTTTTTACTCCCTTTCTACCCCTTCTACATATAGCATTTTACGCATTTTGTAACTCAGAGCTAGGGTCACCCTTTTTATCGATCCTTTTTATCAGGTAAGTTTTTCACAAAGAATCATGGGTAAACTCATGGGTAAACACTGACTCTCTGTCATGATTTCCAGTTATGATGAGTGCCAGAAAGGTTAAATGTAGGCAGAGATTGGAGAACTATATGGAAAAAAACTGCATGAAACAGGACAGACCGGGCGAGGTGAACAGTTCAAACAAAAACATGTTCCTGACTCACGTTTCAAAATCATGTGCAGGCCCTTTAAGCAATCTTCAGTCCTTAAATGTTCTTGGAAGAGCACAATTGTTGGGGTGGTTCGTGTTTGAGGAGTTGGAGTATCGTAACTTGCACTGATAATTTTCTAATCGCCGTCTTGTCTTTGCACAGGGGCCGTGCGGTCGCCGTGGTCTTGGCTGTGTGGATCGTCGCCTCTCTCATCTCCTTCCTGCCCATCCACCTCAAACTTTGGGTCTCCAGTGACGCCAAAGCCACCCAGTGCTTAGAGAACGAATACTGCTGTGATTTCAACACCAACGCTGCCTACGCCATCTCCTCGTCCATCATCTCCTTCTACCTTCCACTGGTCGTCATGATTTTCCTTTACTCAAGAGTTTTTCAAGAAGCTCAAAAACAACTGGAGAAGATTAGGGGAAGGGAACGTCATTTATTGAAACTGCAAATTTCTCTCGCTTATTCAGAAGAAAGCCCATCGGAAAGACTTCGAAGGAATGCGTCGGACGATAGGTTGAGCATGCAAAACGAGAAACCGCGGACTGAAAAGCAATCTACAACGAGGCGACTCAAGTCTTGCCTGAAGGAGCAGAAAGCTGTCAAAACACTTGGAATTATCATGGGGACATTTACACTTTGCTGGTTGCCATTTTTCATATTGAACATTTTGATGACTTTTTCAGACCTCGGTGACGTCAAACTTTTGTTTCGACTCCTGAACTGGCTTGGATACTCTAACTCCGCTTTCAATCCACTCATTTACTGCCGTAGCCCTGATTTTCGACACGCCTTCCAGGAGATTCTTTGCCTGAGAAACTGTGCCGAGAAACTGCGCTTCAAGAAGGCGTGGGGCTGCTGTAAAGACGGATATCCCAAACCACAATGCAGGACAAATGAGAGCAAAGAGAAAGGACAAAATTTAGGATGGGAGGGCAATGTTGACAGCTCACTACGGGACAGTCCGATGACCATAAGGGTACCCACGCCTTTGCCAGAACAGACTTTGGAGGTGGCGCCTGGTTCGCTGTCGACAAGTTCGTGCAATGGGAGCTGCAAGGAAAGTCTGGCGTCCATTGCATAGATAGACTTCATACAAGTGTTTACAGACTCTACAATGGAAATCAATTTGAACTGAAGGTCACGGAGATGTTTGGGGAAATGATGGAGAGTCATTTGCTTAGTGAAAAGGTTAATAGATTTTGTGACGTCCTACTTGTGTTCATGCAGGTGTGAGTAAGTACTAAATGGATTAAGTTACACATTTACAGGCAAATAATATTTCTTCAAACATTTAGCATTTTTCCTTTCTACTTTCATTATTACTGGATTTACAAACTTAATTATGACAAACAAATAAAAAATGGAATAAAAAAGTCAAGACCAGACGTGCCTCAGAAATTCATAGTTTTTCAACCCAGTTTCGTAAAACGTGCATGCATTTGATTGTCTTGTCAGCCCATGTCTTTAGATGGATTTCTTAAATATTTATAAATATAAATAGTAATTATGTTGTTTTTTTTACCCAGTATTAGAAAAGTGACAATAAAATTTGGTATTTTAAGGTTAACAGGTCTTCCCCACAAAAGACTGACATAAGAAAGTCAATATAAATACATTATTAAATGTGTAAATAATGACTTTAAAAATATCTCATTTATTATACATTGAAGGTTACCATTGACAGCCTGACAGTCTTAATTGAAAAAAAAAAGCCAATACACATGTAAATAGCATTTTAATGGTAGGAATGTTACTCAGATTCATTGAGTAATCAGAGAAATACACACATTTACATTATTTGTCCAGGATGTGTTACTGATCTGCCACAGACATGAATAGTCTGTGGTGTACATTAATTCCTTTTTTTGTTGTTGTTGAGCAGTAAAAACAGACTGACTGTTGAATGTCCTTCAGCTGCCCTGAGCATGCTGGAGACTCCTTTATCAGAGTGAGGAGTGACTGAGTGCAGGTCACGCCCAGAGGTCAGATAAAGTCATCCAATCACCCTGCAAGTGACAGTGCTGATGAATGTGTTTGAAATAAAACTCATTAATGTGAGAGAAAAAAACTGCTCTGTTGTGGTTTTATAGATTGTTTTATTTATTGTTTTTTATTTTATTTAATAAAGTGCACAATTCTACAATGGCTCATGTCATTAATGTAACAAAGGATACAAAAAAAGAAAGAAAAAGTGTTTTTTTTTCTTACAGACTTCAAGGGAAGTGACATGAATTTATTTTGTAAAGCCATTCAAATTGTGCATGTGCTGTTTTTAGAGCTCAAGTACACGTTTTGTATCTGTATTGATGATGTTACCGAGCAAAAAAGATGGTAAATTTACCCTGCTGTCTTAATGTTGTTAAATTTGCAAAGTTACACTGAGGAGGATATTTATAATATTGTGAGTACTCCAATCTGTAAAAACAATCAATCTATGGGGACACTTTCTTTGTGGGAACCCACAGTCGTGTCCGAGTGAGGCAAATTCTTCAATACTATATGATCAATGTGGTTTAAAGTTAAGATATGTATTATACACAATATTTTACTTTGTGTAAAAGTTAAGGTTTAGGCAAGAAATAAATGTGGTTATGGTTAATATCAATCTCCAGGAAATTAATGTAAGTCAATGTAATGTCCATAAAGCATGGATACCCAGCATGTATAGATGCCATTAAAGTATAATTGAAAGATCAGAAATGATAAATAACTGAGCATTGCACAGATTTATTGTACCAGTTTACAGACTTTTGGCACCGGGATCAAATAATTGTAATTCCTTTCTTTAATAATATGTACTATAAAACAGACCGTTTGCCTTTTGTATTGTCAGTTTAAGTGGAGCTGTTGTGGACAGAGACTTTTTGTGCAGACACGGTTTTCTACCTCCGTTCAGTGAACGTCATCTCGATTCTGTAAAAATGTATTTGTTCAATATTAAATGTTGTTTGAGTAAAGTTATTGTTGTGTTGGTTTAAATTTACTACTTTCACTACATCTCATATCACAAAAGGATGTGTGGATCAGGTCAAGAAGAGGATAAACCCAACACTGGAAAACCTCTCAAACAGGTTATCAGTGAAAATTATAAACATTTGCATCCGTAGCAAACACTTCAGCAATGTTTTTAAATAAAACCCTTTAAATAAGAAAGTTAGTCTGAGACACAACCTCCCCTCAGTCTACAACATCTTCATAAGACCTTCACAAATCAAATGCTGTGATACTTGACACCTGCGAGGTAGAGATGAGCAGACCTCAATAGGCCTTAATGACCTGAGCTGTGGGAGTGACGCTGCCTTCTAAACAAGTTAAAACCCCTCCCTTTGGACAGGATCAATTAGAGCTCAGGAGAAGATAAATGCTGCAGCTCAAACCATTTCCATAAGATTACATCCACTCCATGATTAAATAAATAAAACAGTGTTGACTACCTTTGGAACCTTTTATATCATGGACAACTCCTAGACTATTGAAATTACATCAAAATGTTTTAGGCAGTAGCGATCCAAGCAAAGCAAAACCGTATTTGTAGAGCACAATTTGTACAAACGTTTGCGTCGACGTTTTCCTGTACAGTTTTACAAGTGAACTGAATATTGCACAATGACTTTTTGAAGAGGATTTTACTGCACTGTGCCAGTTTGATGGCGACAGCGAGAATGATTTTCTGTGTTTCTCAGTGGAGCAGCGAAGCAATTAACAGTTTGTCGCTGAACGAACTCTTGCAGTGGACCAGCACATCGTGGAGCAGGCGTTTTGTGGTGGTTTAGGGTGCAGAATGGCAACCACAAATACATCTTTATCTTATTTACATACAAACCTTATGGCAAACCGTTTCTTGTAAGAGTCAGAATCAGACAGAGAACGCCTTGTCTGAGTTATTACATTTTATCCGAGTGGCATCAGTTTAAGGTTACACAGTCGGCCCTCATGTTACCCAGCTGACTCATGGGGGCAGAATATTCTCGATCATTTATAACAAATCTAATTGCATAAGAAAACCGTCAAGATTTAGAGCCTGGAGCAGTTTGTTAAATGATCTCTTTGTGGTGGAATAAAATCCAATGGGTGTAATGTGATCAGCACCAGACTGCACCTGCACAACAGCCAGAGACAGACCGGGGATTTTACACAGACACAAAATAGACTAAAACATTGGGAATATGTTTGCAATAATGATGTCTAACTGTTACATTCTTTAATCATGTGTTAATTCCCATACTTACGTAGATTTTTACTGCACACACATGTATTATGAGCATATATTAACAACAAAATATGGAATTAGAAGAATATAATACCATAACTCTGTAAAGATTACCCTCATTACTTTCCCTTAAGTATAAGTAATGTTGGTTATGAGTAATTCTATATTTGTTGCTTCTTCAGACACAGTCAAGTCATCCGGAAACTCAGCGTGGTGTGAGTCTAAGCGTTGTACGTGTGAGACATGACGGATGGAGGCAGCTGCAGGTGCTCTCAGATACTCTCTCTAAACCCCTCTCTCTCTCCGTCTCCCCCCTCTCCCTTTCCTTCTCGTGAACACACTCTCTCTTGCACACACAGATTCAAGATGGGTTCATGTGTCTTGTAGTGACAGTAGACCTAAATGCATTCTTGGAGGCTTACCATAACCTTTAAACTACTCTCCAAGTGAACCCAAACTGAGAAAGAGCGAGAAAGAGAGTGCGAGAGGGAGTCGGGTGAGTTGTCATTGGGGCAGTGGTGTTGTGGTCTTCTTATAGACTCATGTGTCAAGGGATGATTAATGTTTCCATGGGACAAGTGTCAAATATAGGCGCCGCAGGTTAATCTATTTAACATAGTGTACAAGCCTTCTTCTTGTAGTTATTGTTGGATATTGAGAGCGTCAAGTTTGGCCTCATGGGAAAATGTGGTGTTACTTGTTTAGAAAAAAACCTTACACCATTACCAAAACCTACTGGGACTGAACCAGGACAAACACTAGACCAAACCAAGTCTACATCAGGACTAAACAGGGCTCATACGAGGACCAAACCAGGCCAAGAGTGAACGCACCTTCAGTGTTCACCCACCAACCCAAAGAGAGAAAAAGATATACACACAGTCCTGACAAATCCATGGGTAAGACACTTCACCCAGAAAAAGTGTGTTCCTATATTATGAATTTTTTAAGAACACGGAAGAAAAAAAAAGCAAAAAGTCACATTAATTGTAAAGCAATATGATATTTCCCTGAAGATTAAACTGGTACTTTTTTATTTAATTTTTCACTTGACTTTTATCTAACCAGGTTAAACTTTGAGTTTAAGAACATATTTTTCGAGAGTGACCTGAGCACAAAATGTTTCATGATCATTGTATAGACATTTCTACGATCTGTATTTAGAAAATGACGTGGAATTATGCTTTTATTATGTAATCCTGGGCGATTTATCAAAACATATTTCATCTGCATCACCTTTTGCTGTCAACTGTACTATGTAGATGTTGTGTTTGAAGTGTTAATTTGGCATATCCAGTTGCCAGAATGCAGATATACTTGAGTGTTAGCAATAGCAGTAAAGTAAAGTTTTAAAATATGTACACCATTGTTTAAATAAAATCATCTTTTTCCATTTAATCATTTTATGTTGATCAAATAAACATTTTTTTTTTGCGCTATTCTATTTCAAATCTACATTACTTTTGATGAAATATTTAAATGGTGAAAAAGATGACAGAATATTTGTGGTCAACATTTTATATGAAGTTGTAGTTTGGTCTGAAACATAAACTCACCTGTTGCACTGAAAACACTGCGTCTTTACTCCAAACACTGAATGCATTAGCATCCGCAAACAGAAACAGAGTCCGTTCAAGTCAGAGCCATGGGACAAGTCCAAATCTCACAATCCTGCAGAGTCGAACGTGTTTGAACTCAGCCTGACCTGCAACTTCTGCCAAAGACAAAGATATTAAAAACACAGGGATATTCATGTTTGCCTGTCCTCCGGTCCTCCTTTATCAAAGTTAATTCATTTCCAAATTTGTCGAGAAAGTCCATGAAAACATAAGTAAAGTATGAGTCAAAATATTGTCTTTTTATCAGAGGTATTATGTCTAGAATGGCTCTTTGATGATATCTGTTTTTGACAAAGTGCAGATGCTCCAGTTTTACTCTGTTGGCTCAGTCCGTTTGTACTTATTGTAATAGTGATAAACTAGGGATTATGATTTATGAATCTGATAAAGTGTAACATTGGAGTGAATTATTAATGATTAATGTATAATTAATTTGGTGGTTTGCAGTAATTTCCAGATAAGGTGAGGTGCACTATGTAGCTTTTTGGTTTCACAGAAAGGCATTACAGTTAACAGTAAGAATTCATGTTTTTCAATGTATTGTCTTTGGCAATAGAAACACCTGTAATTTAATAACTGAAAGATATATGTTTAATGCAGTTTAATGTACTATAAAACATTCCGGCCAATGCAATAATATCTCCACGGAGTTACAAAATGCACCAGCTTTAAGGAGATACATTGCAAGTGAAAGAAATCTTACATTTAAATAAATCGATTAGAAACTTCTTGTGTAGTTTATTCACACAGATGTAAGAAAAAAATAGTATGTTTTCCATCATGTAATGTTTTTCCATAGAAATTGTATGTGTAAAAACAGCCAAAATTGCGTAGATTTGGGACATTTAAAGCTGAAAAATGGACAGAACCATGTTTAAAATGTCTTGTTTCATTTTGTGCACACATTAGTTACCAAAGAAATTTACTGTAGGTACTTTGGATACTGGTACTTTTTTCATTTTTGATTTGGCTTTGCGAGGAGTTGTGAGTAAATATAGAGATAAAGTACAACTTCTAAATACTTTCCTCATTCCTGTTTATTTATTTTGACTATGGCCTAAATCTGCACTTCACTCTTTGACACTGAAACCTTTTACAAATACAAACTATTTTAAATACAGACTGTGTGTACTTTTCATGGAAAGTCACACAATGAACTGTTGCTCAAATGGACCGAGCCGCGGCTGTTTGCTCAGATGTTACATAATGTTTGTCTGTCCTTGGATTTTCAGGAGCGACATCTGAAATCCATTTCTGCCAGAACAAGCATGTTTTCAAGTAAAAGTAGTCTCTCTTCAGTTTGTTAGTATTAAAGGTGCTGTATCGTATTTTTACTGATTTATAAACTATTTTTAAAAATGAATTACAAATTTAATGAAAGAATAATTCATTTTTTAAAAAAAATCTGCAGTCCAAAACCCTTTTCCATACATTTTTGAAGTGATGCAACAGTCTTTCTCATAAATGTATGTAGTTTTTTTTAGTTTTTTTTTTCTTATCACATAACTAAAACAAATACTCAGACACAAACAAAGGTCCCACACAAAATAACAAGACAGACTCCCCATCTGACAGAAAGAGAATTAAAAGCAAACAAAAAAACAAAACAAAATAGACAAATTACTATAACAATTAATAACAAATCATTATAAAAAAGCAATACCAGTCTTCCCAGCATATGGCCTGGCTATATTACTAAATCATACTTTAAAAAAAGAAAATAACTAAATAAAATAAAGTAAATAAATATATTTTTTAAAAGTAAATAATGTAGTAAATAAACATTGTGACCTATTTATGAATTAATTAATTTGTCTGTCATTTTAACATATACTTCATTTTTATTTATAAATGTATGTAGTTTCCAGTGGCAAACAAAAGCTGCGCTGAGTCCAGTCTGATCAAGTGTTTTCACATACCAGAGTGAAGTGCCATCGGGCTATCGCCTTTCATGACATACCAGACAGTCATGACATCAATGGACAAATATCAAAGAACAAACAAAGAGGATGTTACACAGAGAACGTCGGAGTGTTTCCAAAGCACTTTGCACCGTTGCCACTCTAGAATGCAGGCAATACCTGATATATTTGAGATTAATTTAGATTAAGATCAGCCAAGGTATTATTCACGAGTTTCACTATTACCATAACAATGTACAGTTCTGAAAAAATCTAATATCCTTTGAATCTTGAAATGTTCTCAAAATGTTGAAACCACGAATGAGACTGAGGCTGCGTTCACACCTAAACACACCTTATATCCAAGGAGGGACTAGAATTAAATATAGAACAGGACTAAAACAGGACTAGACCAGGATTAAAACAGAACCAAACCACGTCTACATCAGGACTAAACTCTTTGTTAACCGGGTTGGTCCTGGTTTAGTCTGAGTAGCACTGAAATGTCTAATGTCTCCATCTTTCATCTATTTGATTGGCTAAACTATGATCTTTTTCCTCCGTTTTGTCATGGTTGATTGAGCAAATTGCCAATAATATGCTGATGTAACTATGAGTAAAGCTGTTAAAGGTATTATTGTAGGTGTAACCCATGTACAGGAGTAAGAATGGAATTGCTGTTTAACTGCTTAAAATAGCAATTTGTGTTAAGCTGGGCCAGTGACTAAGTTCAGAAGGAGGGTGATGTAGCAAGAGCTAAAAGCAATCAAAATAATTACTGGAGCCACAAATAAAGTTATGTTTGATTGTATTAAACAGAGTATTCAATGACAAAGTGTGACATTCTATAGAAAATAAAATACAAAATAAAACCCCAGTGTGCCTATCTGAGCTCAGATTGTTGGTTGTAGTCCAGCTGGTTTATCAGTTGGTCTGTAGTTAGTTAAGTCAAAATCCTTTGATTAAGTGTGGTACTGTCCTAGCACACTCTCTGTGGTGGAAAGAGGCCTGCTCTCTCAGAAGGGCCAATTCGATTCAGTTCGATTCAACTGGGACGGCTCGCCATCTCCCTATTATGGCCATAATATTATTTATCCAAGTGCTTTCACAATTGTAAAACTGTAACATTAATAATTATAATTTCTATTAATAATGTTCTTCAAAATATTTTTTGCAGTGTAGCTTAAATCATGGAATATAAAATAAATCCCATTACAGCATATTCAATCATTACATTATAAACAATAATCATCAATAAACCATACAGTATAGTGAACCTTTCAATTTTTTACAGTCGAGCCGTACCAAGTGCCATTGCAACAATGGGCTTAAAAGACAATAAAATACACATTTAAAGAGCGATAAAATAGTTTTAACAAACATAAGACTTTGGAATATAACCAAAAATAGATAAATGCCCATATCTGTTTTTACAGTGCAATATTAGGAGCAGCTGTGAGGGCGACCGAGGACAGCCGTGACGTCACACGTTCAAATTACAGTCCCGCTTAAGCACAAAGAGCAAACTAAATAAAATAATCTTATGTTTCCTAAATATCTTCGCTTCAATAGTGCATTAACCATTTTTCATGTCTTAAAATCCCATGGAATAATGCTAAATAGTCTATCAGCACATTAGACAGTGCCCCTGCGAAAATACAGCGCGGATCCCCTGGAAACCCCGTGCCTTTTCTCCCCGTCCAAAACGTAGTAGCCCCCGCTTAGCTCTTCGCTGCTAATTTGCTAACACACAAATCCAGCCCAAAGTCACTCACTTGAATGCACTCACCAAGGAGGTTCAATTGCAAAGACGAGGCAGAGGTGGGTCGGCTCTGATCCTCCGTGGTCTCGGGTCCAGTATATATGATTATCTTGTTTATTCATGTCAATGTTTTCAGTGCGCAGGTTCTTCTTCTTCTTCTTCTTCTTCTTCTTCTTCTTCTTCTTCTTCTTCTTCTTCTTCTTCTTCTTCTTCTTCTTCTTCTTCTTCTTCTTCTTCTTCTTCTTCTTCTTCTTCTTCTTCTTCTTCTTCTTCTTCTTCTTCTTCTTCTTCTTCTTCATGGATGTATTAAATGAACTGGATAAGGTACGCCCCCTCTGTCTGTGGTCCCAGATTGATTTGTGGCCGTGTGAGGTACTGCAGCCTCTTGGAACCAGCCTTTTTCTAAAATTGCTCATTATAATTGCAGACAGGACTGAATTATTATCGGTATTTAAATAAAATAGAAGGAAATGTTCTTTTCTACCGTTTCTAAAATCACCGAAATTACCGTTTTTATATGAAGTGGGGGATTGTCGTCACGTGGCGCCCTAAAACAAAGATGGCAGCCTCCGTTTCAGGAAGTAAAACAAAGATGGCAGCCATCGTTTCAGGAAGTAAAACAAAGATGTCAGCCGCCGTATCAGGAAGTAAATGCGGAAGTAAGAAACTTTTTTGGGGTCATGCGCCAATGAGCACTCTCCATAGGGATAAACAGGACGGCCATCTTGGATTCATCTTCCAGGTTTTATTATAGTTCTATGTTCTTCTTCTTCTTCTTCTTCTTCTTCTTCTTCTTCTTCTTGTTTGGCGGGTCGCAACCATCAAGTTAGGTACATGCCGCCACCTACTGTACCGTGGTCTGTATCTCAGGGTGATAGCCTTCAGTTTACATTCTAATGGTATTTACTAAGGGAAGGAAAAACAAAAAAAACAACAACAACAAAAAAACACCTGTGCCCTAACTAGATGTCATACCAATTATTCTCTATATCTTAGTGCGCAGGTTCAAATGTTTGTGCTCTCGTTCTCTCTGGACTTTTCTTCCTCTGGTTGTTTCCGGCAGGCTGGGCACAGTCAGTGCATTACTGCCCCCCGCTGGTCAGGTACAAAACACCGTAAATTAAAAGAAGGAAGACAATTTCGACTATATAATTGGGTACAAAGCAGTTTTTCTCAGAAACCTCATGACTGCACTGATTCTCTCTGGAGAGGTCCATTCTCTTTCGGTCAGCAGAAAGACAGAATAATGAGTGCGCACAGGCTTCAGGCACTGCGCGGATGACGTCTCACACAGCATACTTTCTTGCTTCCGGGTCCTTTGCATCTGTCAACTGATTGCAAACCATTTTTACATGTAATGTAAGTAAAATCCGTGTTGTTCCAGTAGAGATATTTTGTAAAAGCAGCTCTGTCAGACCGCTGTGTACTGTTTGTGTCTAATTAATGAGCGTTTTATTGTCCGAAAAAAACTGTGCGCCATTAGCATGCTAGTTGCTGTTAGCTTTAACTGTAAACTCTGCCCTGGAAAGCGCTTACAAACTCATCGGAGTGAATAATTTGGATGGTCAGACTGAAATAGGTGAGTGAGCAACAACGTTGGAGCACTGTGAACAGTTTATGATGATCTAGCTCTGGTTTTCATGATTTAGCAACTAAACAGTAGAATTGTAATGTAAGTAGCAACTGTAAGCACCCACGTACTTGTCCGCCTAATGTATTTCTGTTATTTAACTTAATACCATATCTACAACACTTCTCTATCCGGGCCTTTGTTCAAGAGTATAAAGAGTTTTCAATATTACCAAAGACTAACTAAACAGCCAAAACATAAACTCACCTCATCAATTCAAGCTACTTAATTTTTTATTCTTATCCCACCGAAATCAATGAAGGGAACGTGTCTCTGTCCTGTTGGTATTGATTGCTGATATATTTGAGCAAAACTGAAGCCAGACTGTGGCATAGTGTCAAAAAGAAAACAAAATCAGCTGTGAAATTGTGTGGTAGCTCAGACCCCGGAAGTGAGGTGTGACGTCACACTTAACAATCCCACAGGAAGATGAACATTTCTATTTTGGCCATAGAACTATAATTAAAACTGAAGATGAACCCAAAAGGGCGCCCTGTTTATCCCTATGGCGTGTGCTCATTGGCGCATGACCCCAAAAAGTTATGGAGGCTGCCATCTTTGCTTTAGGGCACCACGTGACAACAATCCCCCATGATGCTTTGAGGGAGCAATCATGCAGCTTGCAAGTTTCTGTGTTAGCGTTAGCTTGTGTGATTGTAATTGTATTCGATAATAATTAAGTACTGTCTGCAATTGTAATGTGCAATTTTAGAAAAAGGCTGGGCCCAAGAGGCTGCAGTACCTCGCACGGCCACTAATCAATCTGGGACCACAGACAGAGGGGGCGTGTCTTATCCAGTTCATTTAAGACATCCATGATTTTGACCAATTACAGGCCTGTTGCATGAGGCAACGGTTGCAAAGTCAATCTCTGGGTCCTAAAACTCACTGGGTTACACAGGCAATGATTGGACCAAGCAATATTGCTGTATCAGAAATCACTGAATTATGTATAATGCATTCTTAGTCATTGAGATTCAGCAGAGTGGATTTAACTTTTGCATTAGCAAACCCAAACCAAAACTGTAACAAGGACACAGGTAAATCTATTTAAAATGGTTCCAGTTTTATTTGTTACACATTTTACTTTTTTTTTTTTTTTTCGTTTCCAAAAATAAATTACTTTTAGTTGACCGAGGCACCCATCTAAAACCATCAGATAAGGAAAGAAAACAAATGGGTCCAGCCCAGGTTCATGTAAAGTAGTTGCCTCTTATCTAGTTGTTTATCTGTTATCGGCTGCTATTGGCTGTTAAATGCAAGCCCCAAGTTAACCCTGATCTCAGCCCATATAGGTGCGGGGCAACAGGGCTTGTGAGGGGCCACGATGGCAGGGCACACCATTTAGACAGCACGGGGAACAACACCCGACCACCTGGGAGCCTCCATCGCCTGCGTTTACCTGGGATCCAGAATACACACTTCCTCAATTCTTTACAAAGAGTGAGGCTGGTCACTCCGCCCTCCGACATGCATCGAGTCTAGTACCGTGCGATCAGATGCGTTTATTTCTGTGGAAGTCTTCTTCTTGTTAATTTCCGGCAGACTAGGCAGTGTCTGTTTCAGTGTCTGTTTCCAATTCAACTGCATGACCAGAAAAGTTTTTTTAATCTACAGACACGCTATCCGGTTGACAAGACAATTTTTTCATTGAGGTCATCATTCACCACACTTGCTTTTTTTAGCAGCATCGACATAAGACATTTTATGATTAACTCTGATATCGATTATCTTCTTCTCCAGCGACCTTCTGGGACAGTCAGAAGAACCAACCCGATGTCTCCCATCACAGTGCAGGCATCACACAGCGGCTCCACACCTCCTTCCACATGGACCTTATCCTCACAATCTCCCAGGACTAGCAGGAGAGTACAAGTAACCCAAGACTACTTCCCCAAAATCAGGAAGTGCATCTGGAAAAGGGCAAAAGGGTCAACTAGAGGCCTTCTATGGTCTAAACTCTACTGCCATCTGCTGACAGGGAGAGTTAATTTCACACCTTACTCCATCCTGTTACACAAATGCAGTTTTTTTTATTTATTTTTTTTTTTTTCAAGAAAGCAAGACCCTCATTTTGCAGGACAGTAAGATTACATTCATTATTCCCAGAGCTGGTATGTTCATTTCATTTTGCAGTTGGGGATGTCACAAAATCACACATTAGTGTCACGTGCACTTATGGGTCTTTACTTCTGAATTCTGAGCTCTCTCTGTGTGTGTGTGTTCTGGTGATTGCCGATTCATTCTGAGATTCTGCTCAATGAACGGCGAAGTGTTTCTTTCTCCAAAAGTTATTCAACCTCTGGTTTTATCCTGATACTACACTCGCCTGTTACACCACAATATAATGATTTGATGCTTTTTGCCTTACCTAATTATAGCTCTTTATTCTCGGCAAAGCAGGAAGTGCGCTGTTAGAATGTTGTTCTGTGAATAATTAGCATGTTCAGAACTCGCATTAAGTTGGGTAAGTGAGCAACACATGGACCGCTGAGTTTAAAATTAAGCAATAAAAAAATAATAATAATGATGTTCTCATTTTTAAGAAAATCAAGTACAGCGCATTTAAAATGGGAAAAAGCAAAAACATAATGTTATAATTTGCTAACTTTTTCCCCCTCAGGTTTGACTCTTGTGTTCAAAATGATTAGTGATTTCGAACCTCCGTTTTCACTGTTTTATAGTTACGTAGCCTCACTGTTTGTCTCGTGTCTTCAGCTGCAGCTCGCTCCGTGGCATATGTGGTCCCAGTGGCTGAGGGGACGAGCCGCATGTGGCCCGTCTGTGAGTGGGACGGGACAGTGGGAGGTTAAATGTTTGAGATCATCCCACTGTCATAAACTGGTGCCGTCATTTTAGCATCAACAGATGGTTCACAGTCTGTATTTCAGAAGGAGACGCACAGCACTTACAGAACTTATGAGACGATTAAGTGATCACAATAATGGCAGTATAGAAGATTTCACTGTGCACTTTTAACTTTTATGCCACATGTTTGTTTTTGTGAAAATGTTGGAATTTTCACAATACACGATCAAACGTCTGCATTTATTGCTTGAAAAACATGTATTCATTGTTCTGTAAGCAAAGTCACAAAGTTTACTGTCATGAAATAAATAACGTGTTCTATGGCTGTCACCAAAGCCTTTACTTTTTTGATTTGTCAGTCAGTCAAAGAATTATGTTAAGACTTTTTAAATACATTTAAAAGTTGATATAATGAGTGAAGGCTTCTGGATAGAGAATATTTATGAATAAAGTGTATTATTGAAGAAAATAAGAAATTGTTTATTATTTATTTAGATTTTTCAAAGTTGCTGTCTTTGTCATAAAAGGTCTTTTGGCATGTCCGTTTAGTCATTTAACGATTATCAAAATAAAAACTATAAAATGATTTATATAATTGTAAATCCAGGCATGAAAATTGTATGCAATGAAAACCTATATAGCATAAATAAATAACAGTAGAGTGAGTAGTTTTAGTTGTAGTGACCCACTTGGTGTGAAACTTCTCGAGGAACACAAGCAAATGTAAAAAGACGAAAAAAATGTTTTAACTTTTGCATCAGTATTTGTACTGGTCATTATTGTTGAGACAATATATCAGAATTACAAAACACCAAACACATGCCTCATTCATTCAGTTTTATTTTTGAATCATGTTGAACAGATATGACATCTTTCTTAATAAAAACACAGTACTCAGTCTCAGCTGATGAGGCCGTTATCAGCAGAGGTCAAAGGTCACTGATGTTTTCTAAAACTGACGTCAAACTAGGCCAGTATTACCTAGTATTTCCAACAAGATATTTCACTAAACAGAACATTTTTGTCTGACGAATGAAATTGTGTAACTACACTTTAATTAGCCTGAAATCATGAACAAAGACTTCATTCAGAATGATTCAGAATAGTTCATGCATTATGAATTGAGGTTGTTCTTGCTTTATTAAGGCTGATAAAAATATAGTTAAAGTGGAACTAGGTAGGCGATTAGGGAAAGACAGATTTGACAAGTACAAAACTGTCTCCAGCAGCCTCCACGTGCCCTGCAGCTTCACCTCTGAGCCACACAGCAGGGCACGGCACCTTTACTTTGACCAAAAAACACAATTTGACAAAGCGTCCTCTCTTTAAACCTGTCCTTCTGACCCCGTTGTCTGAAGTGGCTGTTGTAAATCCAATCAGAGCACATTACCAGAGTCGCATTACATTACATCACTCTGTATCAGGTCAAATTAAGATTAGATCAGCTCGTCCACACTTTCTTTAATGATCTGTTTTCACAGTGGTTTTAGCAGCCGGCCTGAGAACAGCCGTTAAGACTGGACCTTAAAGATGCAGTATGCTTTTCTGGGGCTTGTCTCCAGGGATTAATGCTTTGCCTTTAATGTTTCACAGTATGGCATTAAAATGATCTGTCTTACATTTATGTGCATTGACACATCTGACCAACTCAGGCCTGAGTTTTTTCCATTCCATGGCCATAAAATGCTGCCAGATACATGTTTTTCAATGTATTTTTATGCAACAAAAACACCTGAAATAAATGCAAGATAGAATTGTTTTTCATGCCATACTGTGGAAAATTCCAAGCAAACCACAAGAAAAGTCACACATAGCACCTTTACCTTCAATGAATCATTAACATGTTGCAATAGATAGTTTGGATTTGTCGTGTTTGTTGTATCCTCTCCTCTGTTCAGTCATTTGTTGAGATGATCTCTGAGCAGAGTTCATCCTGTGGCTGTGGGCCCAGGTATTTCCTTTGACACATTGTTTAAGCTGATACGCGTTCACTGCACACATCTGCAACAGACAACAAGACACTCCAGAATGAATCTAACAACGGGACATTTGAGCCATCAGAGAGAACCGGCCTCTGCACAATGACCCACAAGGGACCAACTCTGCACTGTTACAAAATGTGCATTATTTATGTTATCAAACCCTAATTATGCACAAGCACGAAGGTCCTTTGGGTAAGCGTTTAATACAAGATTTTCTTCTGTTTGCATGTTAGTCAATAAGAAATAACAGAAGCAGGTTTGGTAAAAAGTTTGGTAAAAAGTTTACTCCTCATTTAACTCTGATGCTTAACTCTGATGTTAAGCAGTTATATTATATATAACATCTTAAAGTACACAAAAAGTGTTTTTATTACATGCCATTTTCAGAAACAATAACTTACTCATGCATCAACATAAAAGATTTTAGGTCATTTTCATATGAAAAACAAATAAAGAGGTTCTTCATCAAAAACAGAGAAGTGCCATTTGAAAAACATGTCAAATTCTCATAATTTTTTGTTTGTCCAGCAGTGTTTTCAAAAGCTGAATCTATTTTGCAGCACTAAAAAACATTATTCCATCCCTTCTTGTGCAGATTAACTATACTGTTATTAATACTCTGTATAGCGCATGGTATCAAAAAGAAATAAAAACTTTGTAAAACATTTACAAAATGGAGATGTCTGTTATCAAAGTAACAAACAATAATTCAAACGTAATTACATCTCCTAACTTAAAAATAAGAGGCAAACTGTTTTAGAAACATGTATTAGTGATTTTTATTTATTATTTATTATGTTGTGTGTGACATAAAATGCTCAACATTTTTGCGTTTAGCAGACTCAGAGAATCCACAGCAACAAGCAGCAGCAGCAAAAGCAGCAGCAGCAAAAGCAGCAGCAGCAAAAGCAGCAGCAGCATCAGGAGAAGTGCTCAGGCTCAGATCGATCTCATGTCGGGGACAGACCTGTGCTTTCTGCCACGAGTCAGTTGTTGGGCTCCTGGATTTTCTGAGCATGACTAACCACTTTCAGGCCCATTCAAACATGTAACAGTTAATTCAATAAGTAATGGATGTGAGAGACTGAAGGGTTTAATAGAGTCCTGATAACGTGTTTGGGTCTCATTCTCAGACGTTTACATACTGCTGTTGTGTCCTTGGGCACGTCGTATAGATTAGTGAGTGAGACCATTGAGTGATTGGTGTGTGTTTGACAAAGTGTTTTGAGTGCCTTGAAGGTAGAAAAGCGTTACATAAATGTGACCATTAACATTTTACAGTGACCGACCACTGATTCTGGAAGTAAATATCTCCTTCATTTTTCACTTGGGCTTAATATAAAATATTTGATAGCTTGCTCGGGGCTAATCAGCTCAATGGTGAGTAATGAGCACAAGACCTATGATTGTATTTAAAATCTTTTTCTGAAACTTTATAAACCGCTAAGTTATTAAAACATTTTGCTAAATTCAAGGTAGACTGTTTTTTTTGGGCTGAAAACAACGACGTTATGGATATAGTTACCACATGCTGCTTAACCTCAGTCGTGCCTTTAAACTCTTAATATTGTTTTTTTTTTTCCTAAACCTTTATGGAAAAAATGAATGAGAATTTTTTTCTGGAACCACAGCGGACTTCAAAGTGTGCAGTGCTGTTGAGCTCCATTGTTGAAAACGAAACTGGATGTCATTAGTTTGATTAATCGGGGGAAAAGAGGAGGGATTCAATAAGTTAAAGCTTCTTCCCATTCCTCTTTGTTGAAATGCACTGATGGAACTGTTGTTGTTATTACTGTTTTATACATTCATTCACTTAAGACACTTCTCGCTCTTTGCCTGTTAAAGTGCAAACTCAGTAGAGGCTTACGTCACACGTTTGTGTTCATTTGTAGAGCACCATTCATACAGACAGTGATTTGAAGTGCTTTACAGAAGTCATTCCCAACCTGGGGACCGGGACCCAAATCCCCCCAAAGACCCTGAGGGGCCCCCAGGGATTCTTAAAATAGAGGTCTGAACTCTGAAATGTTGTAAATTCTAATTAGGGAATAGAATTTTAATTGCTTATTTAAAGTAATTTATCATTATTGTTATGTTAACTTCTTAATTATTTTAAGAATGCGTTATTAACCAGAAAACAATTAATTTTTTCTTCAAAGACAGTGGCCTCCTGGGTAGGAGAAGGATGACTGGGTCGCTAACCACCTAAACAGGTCAAATATGGGTCGCTGAGAACAATGCATTCAAATCACAATAAAAACAAATGACGCCATAAATAATTGTTATAAACTCATAATGCCATATAAAGTGTTACTGAGTTAATCTAAATGAGCTCCATACATATTATTGTTATTAATTTATATTTGAATTGAACTAAGGACAGAAAAATGAACAAAAGGATCAAATTCACCCGAGGCAGTCACATATCTCTGTTGCTTTCACCAATTCGGATGATGCCGCTCTTTCTGAAGCACAGCTTCAGTTCAATCCTAAACACTTGTGTCTGGTTTGTGTCAGCAGCACCAGGCTCAGCATTTCAAAAGAACTCATTTGTTTTCCCACAATGTGACTTGTAAGTTCTGTTAAAAGCAACACATTCATAAACACGCTGCACTTTAGCCTGGATTATAGCATTCAAAAATGAAGCTGCTGGAGGTATTAGAGATCAGCCAAGAGGAAAGCAAAGCAGACTTTACCAAAAACAGTCTTGTGTCTCACTGTGGAGTAGATTTACTTAAAACAACACAGAACGAAGGACACAGCGCTGAGAAGAAACACAAGATGAGCTGCACAAACATCCAAATTTAGACTTTGACAAACTTTATTGAGGAGGACGCAATAAAATACTGCATGGCACACAGTAACTCAAGTCACAAAATGTAATAAAAAAAAACTGAATGATTTATCAGAGATACAGGTATTGATTGGTCCAATAAATGTAATATGTATTTACATTATATACTCACTATTGTTAGCGCTTGTCTCATAATGTTTGAACCTTTAATGTACAAAGCTGTTCTTTAGCTGCATGAAGAGCATGTAACAAATTTAAATCAGTTTTGTCATATGCTATTTGTGTATAAAATATATTTATTACATGTTATTTTCAGTCTCTGCTTCATTATCGGTTAATATGGGCTAATGAGATTATTAAATCCAAAGTATTGTTATTGATATCAGAGCTCACTGAAAATGATATCTAGGGATGAGTGCTATGATTATAATACTACTACTACTACTACTACTACTACTACTACTACAACTACTACTACAACTACTACTAATAATAATAATAATAATAACTAAATAATAACAAGAAGAAAATGTATCAACACATATACAGTACATTTTCTAATGGGTAATCTACAGAAAGAAAGTACAGTGCAAAGATGAATAATTAGTTCACTTTTGCACATAGATCAACACTTGGACTAAACTGAGACTAATTTTAAACAAGTTAAACAACTGAATTAAACAAAGACTAGACAAGGACTAAACCAAGTCTAGAACATGAACAAAACCAAGTCTACGTCACATGTTTTCAGCAGCAGCTCAGTGTTTACCGATCTGAAGGTCATCTGTCGCTATGGAGACATGTATGACGCCATCAGGCCAAATTCCTGGTCAGATCTGTGGGAAGGCGACCTCATTCACAGTAAAATGTGTTGAGGGACGATTGAGCAATAAAAACACTATTGAGAGAAATGTTAATGGTTTGCTTTTGGTTTAAGCTTTGGTTGTTTTACTTGCATTTCGATTTGATCTGCTTGTTGAGACAAATGCCCGCCTGAAAAGTTAAATGCCATACTGTGGAACATTCCAATCATGCAATCGAACAGGTTTAACATTCAGCCCCTGATCTTATCACACACACTGTCTAAACATCCCATGATTGTTGACAATAAAATATCTCAGTGTTTAACCCTCTGTGTCTCACAGCGATGACGTACTTTTTCATTCCTCACATTTCGATGATGTTTAAGTAACACAAAGAGACCTCCGACAAAATGCCGGGGCTTCCTTTCTCCTGACGAGTTGTTCTGGGAGTGACCTGCTGTGGCACTAAATGTCCCTTTGCCCTGTCGGCTCGTCCTGTCCCCCTCATCTGCTCAGAGGATGAACGTGGACCCAGAGGAGCAGCACAAGAACACAAAAGAAATGCATTTACTGCTCATTAAACAGTGACAGCAATCAAAGTGTTACAAAACATGTCACAATCTCAAAAAGTGTTTCTCATACAAGCTGCTTAAGTCTTTATAAATGAAAATAAGGAATAATTTTGAATTCTAGGACAGAAACGTCAATTAGTTTGTTAGATAGAATAGGATAGAAAAATAATTATTGATGGAAAACTATTTTATGGCCTCAAAATTGTATTTGAGTTTCACAAAAAGTATAATTTGAAGTAGTTTATCCTTTATCTATTTATCTATTATCCATTACCTACGATAACGCCACGATACAATACGTATACAGGGTACAAGATACTGTATGTGTCATGATACGATACGTGTCTTGATACATAGCCTTTCAAAACCAGGGTTAAAAGCTTATTAAATCAATGTTTTTATTATGTAGAATAACAAAATGCATTGATATTTCATGTTTACAGTTAATATCAGAGTACGATTGTCCTACGAATAATTCACTCTTTCATCTCAGCAGATTCAGCCTTAACGCAGGTTCATCATTTTTAAGACATAAGTCATGAATGTATGTTGTTTGAGAGTAGCATGATACACATCTCTGTATCGATACGTGCATTGCCAAGACGTCCGTCACGATATCAGCATATTGAGTAGAGCACCAGTCAGCAGTAAATCAATACAGCTTTTCCTCAGGGGAGGCTGGGCGTTTAAAATGATCATGCGATTGCGGCCGATGCATCAGAAAGATAATGGCACTAAGAATAAATCAATGTGAAAATCTATAGGCACGTTTGGACTGGTTTACTCTGGAGCAGGACGGTCTGAGAGTGTCTCCACTGTCATAAGTGACCCATACCGCCCAGTCTGAGGGGTCTGAAGGGGGCCCGGAGAGGGGCTTCCAGAGGGCGCTGCCCCCTATTGTCAGGTTTTTATGGGGCAGTCGGTGTATTCGCAGGAGAAGATTTGGATGGTAGTTTGGATCCAGAGTGAATGCACATCAACGCTGAACACTGATGAGACAAATAATAAATATTTTCTGTTGCCAGTTTACAAAATACAAAAAATGAATACATATACATAAATAATGTGTTCATGCATTTGACTTGCATTTAAATTGTAGCACCTATGTAGTATGATTTCATTCACAAATATTTACAGATTGATTGTAAATATGTGTGTGTATATATATATATATATATATATATATATGTGCAGCAGTAAATTTAGCTTATTTCACTTTCCAAGTCCAACAGCACCATCTCCTGGACAATAAATATAAACGCGTGAATGCTTATGTGCTAATAATGCCAATATACCAACTTGATACGCATGTGTAGTTATACAGCTCCACATTATATTTATCAGCAGAGGTCAGTGTGTCTGTGTGTGTCACCTTCATGTCCATTATAGAAACAGCCGTGTGTTATGGTCCAGTCAGTCAGTGTAAATATTTCACAGCTTAATGCACAGGTTCAACTGGAAAACCCCCACTATATCCAGAATCCCCAAAGAGCTGCCACATGAGAGGAGCCTTTAACCTTGTCAACACAATCTGAAAATGTCAATGTCATTATGGCCTATAGACGTTCAAAAACACAAGCTTAGACCTTGACTTCAGTGTGCTTTAGCAAAATGTGTTCATAGAAGAGTGCATGCATTCATTCATTCATTTTCTACCACTTGTTCCCGTGTAAACGTTTGCAGAAAATATGTTTTTACTTCTTCTGGGTCTCTGAGTTTTTATGGATTATATTTGAAACCAGAATGGATTATATTAGTAAATATAATTCTCTTTTCTTTTTCTTTTCTTTTCTTTTCTTTTTTTATTTTTTTTTTATTTTTGTTTCATTCGGCAGTACCTGAAAAGGGTGATGAGACTGAGGAATAAAATGCGGTAAATGTGGCTGGCAAACATGTGCTATCCACTCAACCGCAAGCAGCACTTGTCGTTTAATATCAACTTCTGTTTTTCTTCTAATAAGACAGAGGTGCAAAGGGTGAGTTCAGAGGGTATGAGCACATCGCTTTTTTGCAACTCTGTCCTACTGGAAGAAAGACAAAAGTTTACCCTTATATGCATGCCTTTTACAAAAAGATGTCAGATTTTCAGATAATCATTTGAATGAGTAATTGTGCATACTTAGGTTGTCTCCATCTCCAGAGCAGGAAACCACAGTCCCCCCTTTCTATGTGATTTGACTTATCAATACTACAGAGCCCAAAAGGAATAGACAGAAGCAAGAGGGCCCCTACCCCAGTGTGTGCGGCGCCCTCTGTCGGCAATACTGGGGACTGAATATGTGCACAATAACCAGAAAGCAGCACCGCTATTAACAACCAACAGAACAACATTCTGTGGAGAAAGCAAATAAAATGTTTCACATAAAACTTGGTTAAGAGCTTGAGAATGTCAAAATCTCAGTTATAATTTAGTTGATACAAATGATAAAATAATTCCTTATGAAAAAAAATTGCAAATCACTGCCAATCGTCTTGAAGAGAATTGAGAAGTACCGCGTAGAGTAGTTGTAAACTGTTGTTGATGTGAGTAAAGCCGCGTGAGGTCAGTGTTTGTGACTGTGTCGAGTTACAGCCGCGTCCAGAACTAAAGATAGAGAGCTCTGTTTGAACAAGCTCCACTTTCACAAACACCACAAGCAGATCATGTAAAGCATCATAAAGTTACTACATTATGAGAAAGCAGAGAATGCAGCATCAGTGAAAAAAGATAGTAAATGAGTTGTAATAATATTATCAAATGATCATAAACAAGACAAGGATGAGCTTTTATTTAATTGAAGTAAATCACACTTATTGACTGAGCAGATGTGTTACCTTTTACCTCACAATATCAACCAATCATATTCAAAATTGGAACAAATTTACCCCTGGCGTCTCTCTCGCTCTCTCTCTGACAACTTTGTGATTTCCATTTGTTAGCAGAGACTAATATAATGAGACGGCTGCTGAAGATGTTTGTGGATATGTCCTGCTGTTATGCTCCATTGTTACTATAAATGCACGAGTAGAACGAGGAAGTCAGCAAATGTTATTGTTATTGTCCTCACAAACGTGGAGTCAGTGGTGCTCCTGCCTTCATGTAGAAAACTGAACACTTCTTGTACTAAATATTGTTGAAACTTGCCATTTTATTAACTTATTTTTATTATATGTGTCTGCAGCTATGTCCTTATTAAAGATTAAATAAATCAACAATACATTTACTTTGTTTTTCAGTTGTCACCGCAGAAAATTACCAGTGCAATGTTGAGAGAAATGCAGAGGACAGTGATGACGACTGACTATTAGGCCCAATATGCTTATTTTATTCTAGCACAATTGAAATGGGACAAGACCTCGTGCCACAAGAGCTTGCAGTGTAAAAATTGGTAACGCTTTAGATTAAGGTTCCTTAGTTAACTATTGATAAGATGTTAATAAGCACTAATAGTTTGTTTATGCACTTATAACGCCTTATACATGTTTATAATCCATCAGCCAAAACATGTTTGAGTGAATAAACCACATGTACAGAGCATCAATGAGCTGCATATTACATTATTTTCAACTATCACACAAATAAATGCTTGTAAATGCCGCGTATGTGCTTATAAACACATAGCAAGTGCTTATTAATGCATTATAAATAGTTTACTATGGAACCTTAATCTAAAGCGTTACCTAAAAATTCCACAAGTTAGTGCATACATAGAGAAAAAAAAGATCTCGAGCCATGTGTTTTTTTTACAGTTTACATTTGGTTTTGGACGAAAAAGCATTAAACACTGGAGTTAATCTCTGTTGTTCTACATGTTCTACAATGACAGCCAAAATGTTAAATAAAATAAATTCAAAAGTGTGAGGTTAGATGGTGAACTGATTTAGTTATTTATCATAAATTGTGTCAAAGTCTCGTCTTGTCTCGTGGATTCCATCTAGTGTTTCGTCTCGTCTTGTGGGAGTTCTGTCTTATCCCATAACACTTAACTGTGCGTTCTAGACATTAAATCGAAGGCTTATAAGCAGCCACTGTCCATTCACAAAAGCCTTCAACTCAAGCTCTGATCAGTTCTAACTCCTTGGGGCACACAAAATGTCTCACTCCTCCTCTTATCTCCTCTCCTCAGCACCAGAAACTACAAAGTGCTGAAATGTGAATGCAATTTTAAAGCTCACAGCCTTTCAAGACACTATGAATAAGAAATCAAATGCACTTCATGAATGGATGTTGCACCAGGAGTGCCACCGACAAAAATGTTTCCTTCTAAAAAACAGCACAAAAAGGATTGAACAACAAAAGAGACCAGAAAAATGTCCAAAGCTTGTACACCATCTGTTCATTGTCGAGCTCTGTGAATATGAGGGCCCCAAAGACTAGAATAAACGTGTCAAATATGCAAATGATTCAGTGATCTATGTCATGTAACTGCAGCAAACTCAAAGCACGGTAGAGGAGGGCGTGTCTTGGCAGAAGGGACAGTAAAACTTAGAGGGCATGTCTTTTATACTTCAAAAATAAACCACCACATAACGAACGCACTGGGCTAAAGAGGAAATAAACAACTTCTGCTGTATTTTCTGAGCATTTGAAAGCGTTCCCAATCAGATTCTGCAACAACAAACACAAAATGAAATGAGTTTATTGCACTGATGCATTCTTCAGATTAAAAGCATTGACATGACCTCATATTTCCTTATACGGCAAAAGGGAGACACTACTGTAACAAATATGTGTTCATGCGTTTCAGTTTGTGTTGCCTTTTGCAGAATGTGTCCTCTGGCCGACCAAAGGTAAAACAATGAATAACTTACTGAGTGAATTGGGTATGAAGCCCTGCAGGCCTAGTTGTTATGATTCCTTCCTTAGACTTGTACTGTTATACACTCTGTGCCGCTAATTAAAAACAGCACTGTGTATTATTAACATAAAGAAACATTTTATAGTAGTGCACTTGTTCTCTGCACGTCAATAGCTGCGTATAATTAGCATGGCCTGTTCAGTAGGTATTACTTTTAGTTCTATATTATTAAGTCGACCTGTTAGTCATTTAAAAGCGCTGTAGTGTGCATTCACCAGAATAAACCAAAAACATGACCTGGACTAGATCAGGACTAAACAAGGACTAGAACAGGACCAAACCAGGACTAAAATTGGCTCAGTTAAGGTCAAATGACTATAAATGTGGACCTGAGAGACACCAATCTTGTGCGTTAGAAATGACTCTTACACAGAAACGTCCTACATCTAAAAAGTCCCCATAAGCCCTGGCCCAGTGGATCACACGCAGACTTCATAAGGTGGTAGGAAACGTAGATGAGAGAATATTTACCAACAGTAATTCCAGTGTTGCAACAAAGAGTAGCCGACAACAGTGGTTCTCAAACTTTTCTGGCCGGGACCCCCATAATAGCCATGCAACCAACTCGGGACCCCAAAGCGAAACGAAAATGAATGTAGTAATAATTTTAAGTGTCCAAGCGTGTTAAATCAGGTTTAATGCTGGTTATTTGAATAGTTTATAGTCTTATTGGGCCTTATTTCCCAAAAAGATACTGTTTTTAATATAAAAATTAATTAAAATTAGATCTTGAAATCATCTCCATTTACTATCTATTCCCAGACAGCCACCTACTGTAAATAAGAGTGTGCACTTTATATTGTATTTTTATTACCATGTTTATTATTACCATTATTTATCCTATTTTTATTGCATGTGCCTATTTCATTCATTCCTGTCCTAAACTGTGTGTTGCAACATTAGAATTTCCCCATCGTGGGACAAATAAAGGATCTCTTATCTTATCTTATCTCGCGACCCCCAGCTCATCCCTCACGACCCCCTGAGGCGTCCCGACCCCCACTTTGAGAATCACTGGCCTACAAGAAGAGCAGAACAAAAACTATGCAATCAAAAGAAAGATAATAAATAAATAAACCAATAAACTTAAAGACACAGCAACCTTTTTCTAGAGGTTTCAGGCAGGAATGTGAAATCTTTTGCAGCCAAAAGACAGAAACCAGGAGGAGGCTTCTCCAGGTCAAGAACAGTTATGTGGAGATACAAGCCTGCTCACAGTAAAAGCGTATGTTTTCAGTGCAGTAAAAACATTAAAAATAGAAAAAAACAACAACAAAAAACATAATTTATTTTCGTCTATTTATGGACTAAGGAGTAAATGGAGCTTTAAGTATAAAATAGGCTACATTATCACTGCTCTCAAAACCCAACTCCAACATCTCTGAAAACTGCTCGGCTCCGTGCATGAAACCTGACCCCCGCTGTCCGCACATCTGGCGGCGTGCACTTCTTGTTTTGTTGCGTCTTTGTGGGTCACCTTGTACTTTGACTTCCTCTCACCCCCTTCCCCCAAGAGCTACCCCCCTCGCACTCACTCACTGCACGGGACAGCAGCAGCAGCAGCAGCAGCAGCACGGAGCGACCCGAACGCTGCTGCGGACCGGACCCGGACAGGAGCGCGGTCAGGACGCACGGACGCACGCTGGGCAGAAGAGGACGCGCGGCAGATCCCAAATACGAGGAGACAGGAGCGAGGAGGAGGGAAAGGGAAGGGAAGGGGAGGGGGGAGGACACCGGAGGAACAAGCAGGCAGCGAGAGAGAGAGAGAGAGGGGCTAGTTGTTGTAGATGTAGCTACGAGGGTGAGCTACCAAAACGCCCGGGCTGCTCCGCCAAAACATCCATGGGTGGTTGCGTCGGGAGCCATCACGACTCTTCGGGCAGCCTCAACGAGAACTCGGACGGCACTGGAGGTAACTTAACACCAGCTTATCCGCGGCTTTCTGGTGTCTGTTTAAATGGGCTTCTTTGGGGGGGATTTAAGGCATGTTGTGTCCTGGCTGGGTCCTGTGTTTGGCGACGGCTCCCGGTGCTCCTTCCGCCGTGCGCCTCGTCCTCGCTGCGGGCCCCGATCGCCGCGTCCGCTCGCCACTTCCCAAACTACGGGTGAAACGAAGTGAACGGAGCTGCCACCCTTTGTTCTTTGACGGTGCTAGCGGTGGCTAAAGCGTAGTAGCCCAGTTAGCCTGCTAGCTCCTCTGCATAACAAATATATGGGTCACAGACAGTGCGTTTGGTCATTACAGTGGGCCCCGGTGCACAAATATGAAGCGCACATTATGCACAGTTTCTATGAATGCATGGCGCACACTTTATGATAACTGCACCTTTAACAGCCTTAATAAAGCATCATCAAAGACTTAATTCATAATGCACAAATAGTTCATTACAAGGAATGATTCGTGCACTTTATTGTAAAAGTTAATGCCTCATCTAAATTGTATTTCTTTATTTAGAATGGTTTCGTTCCAAACTGTGCCAAGTTTAGACCAAATTTAGTCTTGGTTGGTCCTGTCCTGTGAACTCACCCTTTGACTATTAATCATTTCTCTCAAACTTTTCACACCAAGTATCATCAAGAAAATATTTGAGTATCACTCTGTCCAAACCAGGTCTAAAAAACCACTGTTTCAGGTCTAAACTATGTGTAAAAAAGGACTGCAAATGCTCCACTTCTTCCCATCAAGGACTAACCCAAAGGAAGACAAAACTGGGATTTAAATAACTCTAAATCCAGTTAATATTTGAACTGCAGATGGATCTGTAGCGTGTACCGCAGTTTGAGAAGCGCTGATTTAGATTAGTTTTGCATGGGCCACTGACTTCTAGCCTTTCACAGTAATTGCACTGCTCCCTAAATGTCCAGTAGCCTATAAAGTCAAATGTGATGTGGCCATGAATGAAGTAACTCATTTTAATTTTAATCCTTTAAGCTGGTATTGCTTTTCCTGGAATGTTCAAAAATATGTCATTAAATTTATTTCCACGTGACAAGCCAGGTCAGATATTTGGAAAGGTGTCATGTTTTTTGTTTTTTGCATTTTTTAAATTTATTTTTCTTTTTTATAGCAAATAACTGTGATTAAGTGAATGCAATATTAGGCTGATGCCATGCTGTGGAACATTCAAGACAAAGCAATATGAAAGTTACATAGTGTAGTGCACCGTTAACATTTCACTTTGGCTTCTCCTACATTAGGCTGACTTTCATAATGACATCTCTGTGATTTGCATCTCAGCTCCACAAGACTTTTATTACTGCATAATAACGTTATAGAGAGCAAAGATTCAATTTATGTTTTTGAATTAGTGTTTGGATTTTGTTCTACTAATCCAAATCCACCATTTATTCAGAAGATTTTCTAAACAACAACAGTAGTAGTAGTTATTAACACTTCAGCACATCAACATTGGTAAACTAAACCCAAAACTAAACCTGAACTAGATCAGGACTTAACAAGGACGAGAACAGGAACAAACCAAGTCTAAATTGGGACTCAATCTGGGCCCAAATCAGGACTAAACAAAAACAAACCGTAAAAACGATAAACACTCTAACGTATAAAACAACGAGTTAAGACAATATGATGAAAAAAATGAAGAAATAAAGCAAATACAGGAGAAGAAAGTACTACTACTACTACTATTTCAACCACCTACTACTATTATTACCCCTACAACTACTACTACTGGGCTATATCTACAAGTCCTACTGCCACTACTATTGCAACCTTCTACCACTATTACTTCTGCTACTATACTGCCACAAGGCTATATCAACGACTACTATTTTTACTTGTGTTACTACCCCCACCACTGGCGTATTCACACATTCAGAACAGTGCAAGTTTAAAGGGTTTATTTACTGCAAACATGGGGCTGGTGTGATGTTATCACTCTGGGTCCAGGAAGTGAGGATCCTATAGAAGTTGCATGTACTTTAGAGTTAGACTTTGTGCTTGGAATTGCACTTGTCTGGTTCCAGCAGTGGACTTTAGACAGATATACAATGGACTGTCATGTAAACTCAATACAACTCGTTTTGCTCCTATTTTAAATGCATGGGACAACAATTGCTACTCAAATGATTCCTGTTCATGGCAGGATTGTGGATGTAAGTGTCATGATTGAGTGATATTGACAAACATGTCGTTAATCGTATTAGTTGAGGTTTAATTATGAGAAAAATGGGAAATGTCTCTAAAATGAATCACAAACGTGTTGAAATATCACCTTAAACCCTTATTCCTTTTTACTCATAATCAGCTCTTTTTGTAGCCTTTTTTTTCATCTATAAACGATATACTCAGTTTTCACATTTTGTATATCTAAAAAAACAACTTTCACATCACACTATTATCTAAATTTTGCTCTATTAATTATATAACTACATGCTTACAACCCTATTCTTCTTGCCTCTTTCATTTGATCATAAATAGTGTAAACAGTAGCTATACTGGTGTTACAATCCGTATTATCGCTGTTGGATCTGCATAAAGTCGATTTCAGAAACTATTCGCAGAGCTGTTGTTGAAGTTAAGGTGTTGTAACTCTACTTAAAGACAGAGGAAGGAAGCGCATTGTATGGTGAAATATACTGTGGTTGTTTTTTTAGTTTGAGAGGCAGGATAGAGCGTCACAATGCAAAGTGGCAGGCAGAGACAGATGAAATGTGGGTTAATGTGAGCGCACACGGAGAGCCACAGACAGTGATGCAAGCGCCGAGCCAAGGTCACGGGTGAGATAACATTCAGCTGAATCTGCCACAGGATACAGAGGAAGTTTAACTCCACTCATCAGACAGAAAAAACAGCATTATCTGGAAACACATACCTGCCATGATAACAAATGCTGCTGCAGAAAATATCACCATTAACAATAATATTGAAACAACTCTATTTCACTGAGACATAAACCCCAAAGCGAGATAACCCCAGTCAACCCCTTTTATTGTACAACGTAGATTAAAAAAGAGTTGCAACATAAATAGCTGAATAAAACGCTCAAGTAGCGAGTTTGGGCTGCAACAATTAATAGACCAGTCTTGTAGTCGACTATAAAAAATAAAGTAAAGTAGTTATTTTTTATAGACTATAAAAAGTGTCATTTTGTAATCGTTATCTGGACTTCACAGACTCTAGCCTAAGACCTTTTTAACGACAAAGAAAGTGTCATTATTAAATAAAACTGTTGAAAAAGATATTTCTGTTTCCTCTATTTTAATCAAGAATTCACTTTGTTCATCAATATTCTCTAATTCAAAGCTTTCAGTCACAATCTTTCAACCTTTATTTGGTTAAAAATGTAAAAGTTAATGTACAATAGAAATAATAATTTGAGTAGCAACTTAATTTTATGGAAAATAAATCGCTGACGAGTGACGGCCTTAATGTGTCTTTTACTGCTCAAATCTTATTTTATTAAAAACAACAACAACAAAAACAAACAAACTATCATTTAATTTCCCAATGAGTGCAAAGAAAAGTCATTCATGATAAATACTGAGCACGTGCCTCTCGACAAAGACAAAACAAGGACCAAAACTAAACAAATATTGGACCCCATGAAGAATAGTCTCTGCAGTTGTAGAGACTAATGGAATCCTTAAATAAACAAACAAATAAACAAGATGTAAAACTTAATCCAGGACTAAACCACATCTTTAACAAGATTAATCTAAGACTAAACCAGGATTCAAACAGGACTAAACCCGGATTAAATTAAGACTGCATGGTTTAACAGTCAACGTCAAATGTAAAAGTAATAGCTGTAACGACTTGTGTTTGGTTTAAAAAACAGCAGTACAATCTACACCTTAGTTTAAGCACCGCTGGATGTATGTACAATATGAACTCAGTCACACATTTAACACAAGAGACATTTTGATTACGATTCAAAGGCTGTGCCCTAGTTTGAAGGATTATGGGTAATGGATTGAGACGAAAGGCATTGTCATGACAGTGTTGTGAAATTGCTTTGGTACTTCATATTAATCTTGTAAATGCTTCAGATATTTATAGTTTCTAAACATGTGTAGTGCGGTGAATTCTGTACAGTTTGTGGTTGTGTGGAGGACTACATCTCCATAGGAACAGTACATTATTTAGTGTATTATGTACTGTGAGCGTGTAGTGGCCGAGCAGACAGGAGTCATTGATCCCTTTGACAATCAGCTGAGCCAGCTGACAGGAAGCTGCTGCAGAGTGGGACTTACTGTAGACCTCAGGGTTTTACGTCCACATAGTACAATATACAGTTTAAGTTATAGTAGAGTAGAGCTGGGCAATATATCGAAAGAGATAAGATCCGGAAGGATACTTTGAAGACATGCCATATTTCAAATCACTTATAGTAAAAAATGCGGTTGCACTTTATAATAACTACACCTTATTTAGTCTTAATAAACCATGAACAAAGACTTAATTCATACTGAACAAAGAGTTTATTAAGCATGATTCTTTAAGCATTAATTAAGGTTAGGGTTAGGTTTGGGGTCCGGAATTAGGGTTAGAGTATTAGTTAACTTGTCTAGTTAACTAAGTCTTTCTTCATGCTTTACTAAGGCAAGAATAAGTGTAGTCATTATAAAATGTTACCAAAAATGCAACAAAAGGAGCTGATCACATTTTACATTCTGATAATTCAACTTCAATGTGTTTAAATACATGTTTTAACACATGGATATCGTCTGAATATCGTTATCGGAATACCCCCCAAAAAATAGAAATATTCATTTTTTTCAAAATTGCCCAGCTCTTTATCTGTCCTGAGGCCTGTACTATGAAGCTGGATTAGTGGGTTAGCGAGGTAACTTCGGGGTTAAACCTGGTGTGGCGGTACTACAATATCTCTATGGCAACAGGCCGCCAACTCCTAACCTACTCCGGACCAGGTTAAGTTCCTGGCAGCTCAAATAGCACATGCAGCTGACCAGTCAGATCTCTCCATCGCTATGACGTCACCCTTCCTCCAGAATCCTGTCGATTTGGGCGCACAGATCCTATGAGAATGTTCAGGGATCACCAGAACCCATTGGATTTTACTGATGATTATTTCGAGAGGAACCGATTCTATTGTGAAGGAATCGAGAGCCTCTGTGGGCTTTTAGAGCCCTTCATTGCTAACGCCACTAAACAAAGTCAAAGTGATTTGCTGGACACATTTGTGGTGTTCCCTGGTCACTTTCTGTCTCACAAAATTAAAATTTGTTGAGGATATTTTTGGGTCTACATGCAAATGATGAGCACAGCTGTCGGTGCCTCATTACCTACCACTTTGCACATATTCTCATCCTTATTACTCCCACAGGGTTACAGCTGCAGTAAAGAGGACAGGTTCACTTTACTCAAACAAGAGTGTAAAGTGTAATTATTAATTGAAGTGTTGGTGAGAACAGAAACCCATAAATGCACAAATGTGGAGGAGGCCAGAGCTCAGTGCTGGATATGGTTTGTTGTTCTTGGTGAAATGGTGGTTACATGTGGCATGGTTTAATCTGTGTCAAATACAAACAAATAATAGATATGCCAAACTTGACAGAAATGATATGCAGTAAACAAAGTATAATATTCAGTTGTATTTATATCTTAAACAGTATGACGCATGCACATGGCTGGACAAAGGAGAGACAAAGAGTGGGCAGACTAAAGAGGGCTGATGAGTGCAGGTGACCAGGGTGGAGCTGGAGAGGCAGCTTTGAGGCCAGTCTGGCAATTTGGGTCACAGAGCGTGGTTATAATGCCCCGATATTGTCCCGTGAAGAGATGTCATCTGAGTTGAAGGAGCTTTGCACATATTTTCATTGCACATGTTTTCTTTGTTATGTGTGAGTGTTCAAGGTTTGTCTGCTAACAGTGTCTGTCTATTGTATGATTTTAGAGTGATGCATTTTAACTTTGTAATAACAACTGTACTTTTATTATGTTTAGGGTGACATTTTAACATCTGTCCAGGGACTACAGAAGAAAAATAGCCTTGTGGCTAATTCTGGCGTATTTACATGTAAATGTGGATTAATATGCACTGTCCCTGAAATAAATAAATAAATAATACATAGCCACTCATCAAACTTACACTTTGAGTGAATCAACAATGCTTTCCCAGCCTTCTTTTCGGACGTTAGCTGCTGCCACATGTTTCCCTTTGTCACAGTTTGACTTTTACTTCCTCATATTTATTGAGGATTGTCCTGTGAGTACACCGCTCTCCCCTTCGTCATTGTTCTAATGGGCCGACTAACTCCGCCCCTTTATATAAACGCGCACGGTGTCCTCCAGAAAATCTTGGGTTGACAGAATGAGATGTCGTTGTATGGTTTATCCAGAGACGCTTGTGTCTCGGTTTGTCAATCCAGGTGAGAGGAACTTATCCAGGATCCGTTCAGCTTCACAGCACAGGCCTCTGCAGTTTTATTCTCTGTTTAGGGTCTTTCATTATGAATTTAACCCAGAGGCTGATTTCAAAATTGAACACTTCAGTTCATTAAATAAATGAGGCTGTATACAATTTAAAGATTGATCATTTTTGTTGTTATTTATTTTTATGAATTTGGTGTATGTTTGGTCGTGTAGGACTTAAGTTTTCCCAATTTGTTCAGTCAGTAGTTAGTAGACAGTTAGTAGTAGTAAATGAGCATTGGTTCTCAATTGACCTGCCTGATTAAATAAAAGTTAAATAAAGACACACAGATCAGAATCAAAATAATTTATTGATCCCCAAAGGAAATGATTCATTTGCTGCAGCTCCAATAAATACCAAGACATAATAAAAACACAAAACCAAGTGCCACTGGGATAATACATAGAAATAAAACGTTTTAATTCCTAAAATGGACTAGTGGAGGAGAACAGGCCAAACAGTTCATATAGTTCACATTATAATGCTTTCATTTTCTGCGACCAACTCTTTGGTTTAGAATATTGAACGCCTCTTCTGCATCTTACCCTGTTGTTCTTAAAACACTGGAGGACAAATGCTCTAATCTCATTGCATATTCATTCACAAAATCCTAGACTCCCAAATGTCTCGGTGTCTCTCTGTCTGCGCTGAGGCCTCCAGTGCTTCCCGTGTGTCCTATAATCAGATGTCAAAGTAAAGTGTAGTAACAGGACGCCCGCAGTGTCCAAACAGAGGTGCTACCTGAAACGAAACGAGAGGAGCGCAGGACGAACACATGTCAGAGCGGCTCAGTTTGCACCGGAGCCCAGCGGAGTTTACAAAAGCATGGACAGACCCGCAGCCTCACATCAGCTGCAACAACAAACAAGTCTATTTGGCATTCTTAAATAGTGTTTGAATTACACTGAACATTATTATTAAATTGTCAATATCGTTACTAAAGGGATTAAGTAATGGAAAAATTTAGGGAAAGTGCTTTATTTCACTTGACTTTTTGAGGAAAAGAAAATCGCAGCACTGTACATGGAGCAACCTTCACAGGAATTCTACAAATGTCCTAGTTTTATCCGTGAATCAAACCCATGACATTAGCAATAAGGCAAAAGTCTCATGTGTGCCACAACAAAAAATACACAAATCAAAGGATCAACAATGCATTTTAGATCAAAGAGCTGCTTTGAAGTTCTGAAAGTGGAACTAAAATTGTAATATCGTCTAGCAATATCACAAAATTGCCAATACTGTCTTTTCCATGCCTGAAAAGCATTGAAGAAATCATCATAAACTATAGATAATTTTGTACATTTTAAGGCAACAGTCTAGACTTTACTGATACTGACCACTGCAGACCAGTTATACAGCTGCTTTGCCATCACAATATTCAACTAATAACTCTTTGTAGATTTATTAGTTGTCACTGGATGGAAAGTGTACTTTATCCAGTGTCAAGGAAAATACTGAATTGATAATCTGGTTATTCTTCTTTCATCTGAATAACCAGACCAATTCTTCTTTTGTCTGATTAGTGCAAAATAACGTAAAGAAATGTCTGAGGAGAACTCCCATTCAGAAGTAATATTCAACAACAACAATGGACACATACTTAAAGTGCCCATGACAGGTTGAAGTACTTATTTTACTAAAACACTGTTAAGATAAATATATTTCAAGTTTTGCTAAAATTCTTTACAAATGTTATCCTGGTTTAGCAGTTTTATACGTTTTAATTTCACTTCCTGGTAGTAAATAATGACATCACACTAGGAAATCGCCATAGCAACCACACTGTAAACTGGGCTAAAACTCATCTAATGTCATCAATTCTTTTACCTGACAAATAAATATATATTTGAACTTATTTATTTAGTGGTTAGTGGTTAAATGGTCAAAAAAGTAGTTTATTTTGTGTAAATTATGTATAACCTTTGTCTCCCCAGTGTGATGTCATCGGTTTGTTTACTTCCTGTAATTTTCAACATATTTTTCAACTTTTCCCAACAAATAGCTAATTGATTGGTGTAAAACTGTCATTTATATTCACACCCTGTATTAATACACTGAATACAGTCAAAATTAGAAAATCATAAAAACCTGTCATACGCACTTTAAACGACACACACAGCTAAAAATAAACGCAGAGGCTTCAAATCACGGCTTCCACAGCAAGTAAATGCTATCAATATCAATGCAAGGAGTGAAAATACAACCTGTCCATTGATGTTCATATCCGATTATTCAGATTGTTTTACTTTGTGCCAGCTTCACATTTCCACGTTTCCCCAAAGGTACGACTAAAGTTTCCTGGATCTCATTTAACACAAGTCTCCCGGGGCCCACTGAGATCTTTATGAGGCTTTTGGAAAGACACTGTCACCCCTCGGGACGGTAGCACTGTTGTTATCGTAAAAGACTAAGCAGACAAGATGAGAAAATGACACTTAAATGCATTACCTTTGTTAACAACTAAATGATAATACTTTAGAAGCAAAGATGAGACATTTCAATTAAATCTGTTGTTGAAAAGAGCAAATCTAAATGTAAAGTGATGTCTTATGTGTTATTAT
Source organism: Rhinogobius similis (assembly GCA_019453435.1). Taxonomy (NCBI): domain Eukaryota; kingdom Metazoa; phylum Chordata; class Actinopteri; order Gobiiformes; family Gobiidae; genus Rhinogobius; species Rhinogobius similis. Next base: position 22,966,677 of record CM033637.1, read on the forward strand.
GTCACAATGAGCAGTGGTGATCAATTATACCATTAAGAAGTTTACTGTTTGATCATGGTGTCAGTAACAGAGAATCATTTTGAAATTGTGATGTTTCTACTCATAAAAAACCTTCCCTAACGTGTTGTAAGCTGCAGAGAGTTGAAACCAGGCTAAAGTGGATCTTGCTTTGTCTTTGAAATCCTGTTCAGTGTAAAAGTCTAATGTGTTAAATGGACAGAAAGTGCTATTCATTGACGTGAGTTGTGTTCATGATTTCTATCACACTCCGAGGATTTAACCACTTGAAACTACTTTTTTATTAATAGTTGCACTAGAGAGAATCTATAATGTTTTATCGATACATTCAGCTGCTACGTTCATATCGAGTGTGATTTGTGGAAGAGCAGCTGGTGAAACTCAACACTTGCACTCAATTAGACCTAGAGCTGCTCGATATATAATCACAATTATCTGGCCCATAATTGAAATCACAATTATGTCAAATAATCACTTCATTTTGTCAAAATGATTATGTAGAGAAAGTTTAGACCACATATATTTTATTAGTATGTTGTAGAAAAGTGCCTTTGCTCCAGGTTTTGAGGCAAAAAGAGTGCACTCATAACTCTGAACAGAAGACAGTTCATTGTATTTTCAATTACAACATTTTTGTAATTGAATAATAATTGAGTATATACAATTAATTCCGCACCCTTAATTAGACCAGGTCACCTTGTCAGAGAAAACAATGATGATGTTCCATTATGTTGTCACCAGTGTTGGACTTAAAGAAAACTGAATGCCTGCATTAAATGTATTTTGAAAAATATTATTTTACATGAGCCAATCAGAGCATTGTATTCTGAATGCTTTGAACACTTTCACACGAGTTGTATTATATTGTAGTGTAAAAACACGACATTGGATTAAAACAGCTTTATGTTTGTTTCATCGTTTGTTATGCATTTATTTATCCCTGATTAGAAAAGAAAAAATACACATGCATTTACTGTTGTGTTTTCTGTTTTTCTCACACATATTGTGCAGTTTGAAGCCTCAATTGCTTTCTCAAATACCACAGTGTATTCATTTGACTTTAAGAAAGTGACTGTTCTGAAAAGCACCAAATGACAGAGTAACTGTACTGATAGTTACTCTTCCGAATATATATTTGCAGTACATGTATTTAATTAATTCCCAACACTGGCAGTTATCTAAAATCAAATAAGTCTGGGTATGTCTCCAGTTATTTTACTGTATTGTCATTTCAATATAAGTATAATGTGATAATCTACTAAAACTGTTTTATTCTTATTCATCCTCTAAACATTTTTCAATATTCTCCATCACACAGTTCAGTACATTAACGTTAATAGAAGCCTATTTATTACATAGTTACAACTTGAGACTGATTTAAGGACACCTTTTGTTGTTTCTACTGTTGTTCTTATTGATTTTGTCTCAGATTGAGCTTCAGTCCTAAGCCTTGAGTCTGCATTCAAATAAAACAACATTAGGTTAAAGTGTCTCTTGAGTTTTAGTGAATCACATCCACTTTGTTACAAAGCTGATATCCTGTTTCATTTCTCTCTCTTTCCCTCTCTCTCTTTCTACATCTGCAACCACAACTTTACGTCTGAACCATGTGCTTTGACCACTTCCTGATAATTTCCTGGTAAGTGCTATTTCATATTTTACACAAATTATCTTTAATCCATTTGTGTAATTACTTTGTTTTGCTTCCTCTTCTGTCAACGTTTTGGTCTCAGTGGCTTTAGGGCGCAACCAGCCCCTAAAACGTGAACGGCCCAAATGGAAAAGCGACTACCCGATGACGGAGGGGCAGCTGCGCAGTAAGAGAGATGAATTCTGGGATACGGCGCCAGCGTTTGAAGGGCGCAAGGAGATCTGGGACGCCCTCCGAGCTGCAGCCAGCGCCTTCGAGGGCAACGATCATCTGCTGGCTCAGGCCATTCTGGACGGAGCCAGCATCACTCTGCCCCACGGTAACGTCACCATAGTAACTGTATAACTGTATATGTGTAGTGTAAACACATGAAGCTGGGTTTCATATGAAAATACATCTCAATATTCAACAATGCAAGCCATTTATAGGTATTTTTTCATTCAGAAGCAGGTTAAAGGTACAGAGTTTCATGTCTTTCTAGTATTTCCTAGTTTGGTGGGATAATATCTGTGGTGAGTATTTGTCATAGTTTTATATCTGTCAAGTAGCCGTTTGTGAGGGAAGTAGCAGGACGTCACACTGAGTTATAAAGAGGAATCCCTCTGAGAAGACAACCGACAACAGATTTTATTAATGTGTAATCTTTCTTTGACTATAAATGTAAATATAATTGCTTTGCAAACAATATTAGGTAATTAATACTCCATTATTACATTATTTTTACTATATTATATGCAAACCTAACTTTAGATGTTTTACTACATTTTATAGGTCTCTGTAGTTTGATTGACACAGGGGTTTGGCCAAAGGCTAAAGGGTAATCGATGAGGGAGATTTTGCATCACCCTGCACCAGAGGTGGTTAGTAACCATGCAAATATACTTAAGTATTGTATTTTAGTACAGTGTGTGAATGTCTTTACTTTACTTTGTATTTTTAGTTGTATTTTAGTTGGATACTTATTACTTTGACTCCACTACATTTGAAACAGAAATAGAAACTCTCTAACCCACTACATTTCTGGAAAGGTTCATTTCATTCATTTCATTTTTTTATTCATTTCATTCATAGCAACAAAATAAAACAACTACATCTGTCATCTACATAGATGAAGAATGAAAGGGCACAGAAAGAAGCAAAAGCTTATGATATCTGCCCCTTATCAACAAAAATCGTACACTTCCAGTGCGATGCATTACATACAATAAACAAATAAACAAAAAAAGAAAGATTTTCTGCTACATACACAAAAGAAAACTTAGGATGTCCTGCTACACAACATTTTTATATCTTTCCATTAACAATTTTTTCAAACTTTTCTTAAAAATATTAATAGACTTGGAGGTTTTAATTATGCATTCCAGGTTGTTCCACAGACTGACCCCTTGAATCGAAACACATCTTTCCTTTTGTTTTGTTCTAAACTGTGGCTTAGTAAAAAGATCAGTTCCTCTTAAATTATATCTACTTTCTCGCTTTTTGAATCTTTTTTGCAGTCTATCAGGTAATAGCTCTTGGTGAGCTTTATACATGGTTTTAAGGAGGTTGTATTCTACTAATTCATTGAATTTTAATGTTTCCAATTGTATAAATAATGGGTTTGTGTGTGCTCTGTAACCACTCCCACTGATAACACGAAGAGCTCTTTTCTGTAAAAGGAAAATTGGTTCAATGTAGGTTTTTCCAGCACTTCCCCACACTTCAACACAATAGGTCAGATATGGAACAATCAAGGAATTATACAATAGAAACATTGCGTGTTTGTTAAGAGAGTTTTTCACCCTGTGTAGGACAGCAATGGTTTGGGAAACTTTACTTTTGACTTTTTCTATATGAGGTTTCCATGTTAACTGTTCATCAATTATAACACCTAGAAAGTTTATCTTATGTGTTCTTTCAATCTCTAATCCTTGTGTGAACAGTCTTGCATTTACATCTTTGTTTTTACAACTAAAAACCATAAACTTAGTTTTATTCATATTTATAGATAATTTAAGCATTTGTTACTTTTGTGGAGGAGTTTTCCGCATCTTTTGTCCCATTTAAATCGTTCTGATGTTCACTCCAGAGACTTGAGGTGCAGATGTGCTGTCACTGCCACCGTCTCATGACAAAAAGGAAGCTTTGTCCCCGTATGGCGGTGTGGGTGAGATGATTGAGTCAACAGTTGTGACTTAAGTTGCAGCAACTATTTAAAGTTATTTATAAGAAGAATTATCAATAAGTCTTTTCTTCTGTGAAAACATCAGTACTTTAACTGAATACTTGACCAGGTGTATACATGTACTTTTACTCAAGTACGCAGCACTTTGACCTCTTCTGTGCCAAAGTCTCATATCTGTTATTGTGCTGTAAAAGTACTCTTTTGTGACTCATGCAATAAAATTGGCGGTGACTCACTTTCAAACAATTGGGGGAAAAAATGTTGATGGAAATGGGAAGAAAAAGTGTCCATGAAACAAGCTAAAGATTCCTTTGCTTTATAAAAGCTTTTGACAACGACATAATAAATGTTGCTAGTTGTCTTTGCAAAAAATTAATAGTGGTTTGAAATTCTGTTACTTTTTCAATGTCACTTTTTACTTGGTTGTTGTTGGGTGCTTTCTCAGATGAGCTGTTGTGACCTTGCTAGGAGTGAATGTGTGTTGTTATAGTCGACCAAAAATTTTCTGGAACTAAAATAATGTATATCCATATTCAGAAACAACATCAGTACTTTGTAAACTGCACTTGTATCTCTAATTCTACTACATCTTGTTTGGTCTTACATTTTCAATATTCTTTTAGTAATTTTGCGTATCCAGTTGTACATAGTTTAAAAATTAAAGACAATCTTTGTTTCTTGCTTGTTTATAGATAGATCTGGAGCGCAGAGGAAGTGTCGGTCGCACCCCCTCGTTGTTTTAGCATCTCGTTCAAAGGTGATGTCTGGAACAGGAAGTGGCATGTGTCAGACATGTTAGTTTCATTGTTTGGACCTGGTTGTGTATTTTTACCCCACATGTAAATTATTATACACTAATGCCAGTTCGAGTACTTGGACAGTGAGTCTCAAAGCTCAAAGTGCACAAGAAGATATTGTATTAAGTGACCATTTAGTGACTGCGGTTCACTCGCTGTATCCATGTTTTTAGAAGTAATTTTAGCTTTATAAACACCTGGAATTGAATCTAGGCAAACTTAAGAGGCAAACAGCTTACATTGTGCACCTTTGAGTGGTAAAACCTGTTAGTTTGAGTGATCTAACAGTTTTGTCTGTAAGAGAGTTGGAGACGGCTGAAGAAAGCGTCCAACAGAAACAGGCACTCAGAGCTTTCAGTGTAAATCGATATAACTGTGGAGGCTCCTCTCAGTAATTATCTGTCTGTTTGTCCTGTGCTGCTTAGTGGAAGTGCGTCACTCTATTCTCATTATGAACACTCTGAGGCAAAGAGCAGAGCCCACTGAGAACAGGATAAAAGTATACATCAGTAGAAAGTGGAAAATGTACCAAGTAATCTCAGAGCGGCGCACAAAACCAGCTTTTTCACTTTTGATAACTTTTCATTCATTCATTTGTTCATCTTCGAGCACTTGTTCCCATGAGGGGTCCTGGGTGACTGGACACTTTGGGCTTTAGACGGGATATGCTCTGGACAGGGGTCAGCTCGTTGCAGGGTTAACACAGAGACACACAGACAACCGTTCACTCTCAATAGTGCTATTTGGGCTTTATTTGCTGATATCAAACAATACCAGGTGACTTTATTGAAATCTAGTTGAGCTATTTGTAAAATGCTAAGAGTTTTTATTAACATGGGCTGGTATTAGATTCTGGACAGCTTTAAAATGTAGGTATGGCAAGTCAAAATTGGTAAAAAAAATAAAAAATAAAAAAGTGTGTCTTCAGTTGTCCTGACTTATATTAAATTAGTATCGAAAAACCTAGAAGTAATTTGTGTCATCACTATACCACATTTGATCAAGCTCTATATTCGCATAAACCTAAACTGTAGCAGATACAAGTGTCTTTGACCTGTTGAAGTAGTTGATGGACCACTTAATCTTTGGTAAAATACTTTTGATTTAGCCCACAATCTATAAAATTCTATTAGTTTTTTTGTTTTTTTTGTTTGGAGGCTTTGAAAAAAAAAACTTTTAGTATTTTTCAACCTATAATCACCAATTTCCCTTTAAGTTACTGGAAATATATTGAACACATCTAGTCTCTCTATATCCACGTTGTTCCACTGTGAGCTTTTTTTCCCTTCTTTCTTTGTGCTGAATTAGCATCCTTGGTTTCGTATGTGTCAAAGTGAAGTGGACTGTGCCGTCGAAAGTACACGTCAAAAACAGTGTTACATGCAGTACTTTGCCTATTCAGCAGGTTCAAAATGGCCGTGAAGGCTGCTGTTCTCAGGCGCGCGTGTGGAGGAAGAGTGAGGATGACGTACAGATGTGATGACGAGATTTCACCATTACCACTTGTAGCAATTTTACTAATTAATTGCAGAAAATAAGCAAATGCACTAGAATTCTAGTCTCTGATACCGTAAAAAGTAAGAGCTTGTCACCCACCACTAAATTCATTGCTAATTTGCAGATTAATGACTAAAAATAACAATATATTATATAAGAACTGTCTATTTGCACTACCACATTTGCACTGTCTGCCAACTGTACATTTTTGTAAATAGTCTTAGTCTATCTATCTTAGTCTATTTTATTCTTAATCTTATGCATGCCTCTTTTATATATTTTATTATATTTTATTCATTGCTTTATGTTGCACCTTACGCCGAAGCAAGTTCCTATGTTTATGAATTTTTGATCACTGACAATGGCAATAAACCGTTTCTGATTCTGATCCGATTCTGATTCTGATATGGCAGAATTGAGAACAGTCTTTTTTCGTTCATCCTGCTCCACTCATAAAACTGTCATGCTCAAAAAGCTTAAATAAAATAAAATTAAAATTAAGACAACCATTCACAGTTGTTTAGAATTTTAGTCACTTCTTACTAATTAAACTAACTAAGTATTGTCTTTTTGGAGCTTTTTTCTCCTTTGGATCAAAAAAGTTTTTCTAAGTCTGAAAGTTAATGAAAAATATTTCGTTGTTGTAGATGTAGTTGTGTTAACAAAAAGGTTGGAAAGTACCTGCCCCAGAGCAGCAGCTAAAAAGTCCTCAAAGTGTGTCCCTAGTTCCAGTCCCTAGTTCCTTCTCGGTGTGAACGTGCATCATCATTAGAATTGAGAATAAATCAGCATTATAATTGTCATCAGTAAAAGCTCGATTGATTTGAACATGTTTACCTCGTATCTGGGGACACAGACAGGTCATGTTTATGGATTTTAAAATCAAAATCTTGCATACAGTTCCTTTTAAAACGTGTAGGTAAAATCAGTCGAATGCACAGCTAAACAACTGCTTTGAGCCTAGAGTTGAACATTCAAGGTGAAGGCCTTTTCTCACATCTTCAGCAAGACTGCTCCAGATTTTAGCTGCATAAAGCTGAACGCTAATTATGTTTGCTGATGTTTAGTCCCGACTCTGGCATCAGCAGGAGGCCGGTCCCTGAGTCCATGTTTAGTCCTGACTCTGGCATCAGCAGGAGGCCGGTCCCTGAGTCCATGTTTAGTCCTGACTCTGGGCATCAGCAGGAGGCCGGTCCCTGAGTCCATGTTTAGTCCTGACTCTGGCATCAGCAGGAGGACGATCCCTGAGTCCATGTTTAGTCCTGACTCTGGGCATCAGCAGGAGGCCGGTCCCTGAGTCCATGTTTAGTCCTGACTCTGGCATCAGCAGGAGGCCGGTCCCTGAGTCCATGTTTAGTCCTGACTCTGGGCATCAGCAGGAGGCCGGTCCCTGAGTCCATGTTTAGTCCTGACTCTGGGCATCAGCAGGAGGCCAGTCCTTTAGTCCATGTTTAGTCCTGACTCAGGGCATCAGCAGGAGGACGGTCCCTGAGTCCATGTTTAGTCCTGACTCTGGGCATCAGCAGGAGGCCGGTCCCTGAGTCCATGTTTAGTCCTGACTCAGGGCATCAGCAGGAGGCCGGTCCCTGAGTCCATGTTTAGTCCTGACTCTGGGCATCAGCAGGAGGCCGGTCCCTGAGTCCATAAGCTTAGTCCTGACTCTGGGCATCAGCAGGAGGCCGGTCCCTGAGTCCATGTTTAGTCCTGACTCAGGGCATCAGCAGGAGGCCGGTCCCTGAGTCCATGTTTAGTCCTGACTCTGGGCATCAGCAGGAGGCCGGTCCCTGAGTCCATGTTTAGTCCTGACTCTGGGCATCAGCAGGAGGCCGGTCCCTGAGTCCATGTTTAGTCCTGACTCTGGCATCAGCAGGAGGACGATCCCTGAGTCCATGTTTAGTCCTGACTCTGGACATCAGCAGGAGGCCTGTCCCTGAGTCCATGCTTAGTCCCGATTCTGGGCATCAGCAGGAGGCCCGTCCCTGAGTCCATGTTTAGTCCTGACTCTGGCATCAGCAGGAGGACGATCCCTGAGTCCATGTTTAGTCCTGACTCTGGACATCAGCAGGAGGACGATCCTTGAGTCCATGTTTAGTCCTGATTCTGGGCATCAGCAGGAGGACGATCCCTGAGTCCAAAATGGTTCATATGGCATTAACATGTCAGAGATTAGTCCTGGAGTCCTGGATGAACTCTTTAAAGCCACCTCCCTCTTGAGTGGTTCTGGCTCCACAGTCCAAGTGGATGTCAGTCCTAGTTCATCTGCAGCCTGTCCGTCCGTGGGAGTAGGATCTCTCCTTCACTGTGGTTCTCCCCGAGGTTTCTACTTTTTCCCATGGGGTTTTTTGTAGTTTTTCCTCGCCGCGAAGGAGGGTCAAAGGACAGGGGCATTCTGGGACAGTTATCTGAACTGCTTTTACCTGTGGCCCATCGAGGCAACTGTTGTTGTGATTTTGGGCATTATAAAAATAAATTGATTTGATTTAGATTTTCTTTTTGCTACACCACAGCATGTATATATTTTTACTATAGTTTTACTTACATCTTACTGCAGTCATTTAGAACTGTATACAGAGCAATTTGTGAAAGCTGTCATAGGCGTCTATTTTTCCTGACTTATAGGAAAGAATACACACAATGTTTCATAATTACAGTCACATGGATCTCTGTGTTATGAAAACAAACAGCCGTGTCTTGCAGTGATGGCTGTGTGTTGATTCAGGTCAGCTGTGGATTCCCAGAGTCTTGAGTCACTGCGTCATTCAATAGCTCTGCAGTTCAGATCACAGACAGACAGGAAACTTTTAACATTTTATAACTCCAGTCCAGCCTCACGCCCTGCTCCTGCTCTCTCCACCCAAAGCCAAAACAATCAGTAATGTATGCACTGTTCCCTTGGCTTTTCACACTGTATACATCATTAGACATGCAAAATATACAGGATAATTTATGGCAGTTTTCTCAGCAGTGCAGTGTGAAAAGTGCATTTGTGTCATTGCTTTGCAGTTGTCAGGGAGGGTCAAGTGCAGAGATGTTATTCATGATGTCACTCCAAACGTGGGCCCACCATCCAAGCACAATACGGCTGAGTTCATTCAGTTTAACATGTGGTCTTCATATAATAAGACAGAAGTGTATTTTCTATTACATTTTCAGTAACTACTGCAACACACTATTTAAACCTAAATGTACTGCACTGTGTAACCTGCCTGCTGCTCTCCTTGTAGGTGTTATTGCATGCTTTGCCAGGAATGTTCCCCAGTGTGGCATTATCGTATCTATCGGGCATTTGTTTTATTGCAAGTGTAATAAAACCAGACCACCATGCATTCTTACAAGTGAGCGTGCTCGCGTCTCCACAGATCTTGACCAAGGTCTTGACCACGATGGCACCACTGTCTCCATAGAGATGGATATGTTTAATGCCATACTGCGCAACATTGCAGGAGAAACAGTAATATCTCCATGGAGACAGGCAATTTACTCACAAAGGAAGATAAAGATCACTTTCCAACCTTGTACTTAAGACTTTGACAGATCGTACCAAAGGAATTGTGGAGATATAAATTGTAAATAAAAACACGAGACACCATTTTGATTTTTATGCTGATTTGCTAAAAAAAAATGAGAAAAAATGTTCACATTTTGTATCACATTTTGTACGAAATGAAGCACAAATTTAAACCAGGCTTTCTCCATTTTTCACAGTTATATGTCCCAAATATTTTTGCCATTTTTACACAGAAAATGTATATATTTATAACTGTAAATGTAATGTTTTAAATGAAAACATTATGTTTTTTCTGCAGTGATTTCTGTGTACAACAGAACTTTAATTAGATTTTCCTAATCATCTGCCATGTTTCGCCTTGAAAGCATTTTGCAGTGAATTACAATTTTTGCTTATTGACAACTGTACCACTTCAGGATGAAATGTGTATATTCTGTCATGGTCGGGTCATTATACCTCGAAAGCTAAATCAGTTTAATATTGTGTGCTCGAGGATTTTTCACTATCACTTCCATTATTTATAAATAATGTAAGTAACATTACATATACAGTACATTATATACAGAAAATCCTACTTCCTTCATTGTCAATAATGAAATGAAAATCTATTTGGACTAAAGCATTGTTCTGACTTCTCTGTATTGAAAGCACAACAACTCCGCCTGCTGTCCTCTGTGTAGCCTTGAATAACAATATGACTGAAAAAAATAATAATTACCATCCAAGTACATTGTATCTCAAACAAGCAAACTCAAGCAGACGGCAATTTCGAGCACATTTTTTCCACTTGTATAATCTTGTGCAACTGAGGTCATTTGAACAGCTGGAAACATTTACCATTCTGCAGCGCGAAGGTAAACGCTGAGGTGGAGTACGCTGGAAAGTGTTCCAGGAAATACTTTCAGAATTTGGGGTAAAATGTTGCTACTGTACAGTTTTATTTGGCATTTTAAACATACTGTAAAATATCACAATTAAATACTAATTTAATACTAATATAGAAGTTCTTTTGACACTGAATTATGAATATTTGGTAATGCTTTAGATTAAGGTTCCTTAGTAAACTGTTAATAAGCACTAGTTATTTGTTTATGCACTTACAATACCATGTTAATAATCCATTAACCTAAATTGAATGTACAGAGTATCAATAAGATGCTTAATACATTGTTTTCAATTATCAAGCTAATAAATGCTTGTAAATGCCTTATAAGGGCTTATAAACACACAGCACATGCTTATTAATGCAATATAAATAGTTTACTAAGGAACCTTTATCTAAAGATACTTGAGTTAGATTTGCAATATGCGATATGCAAAAATCACAATTTTCTTGGTGGTAGATAACAATTTAGATTATATCACGATTCATGTACTTAGTATCTTTGCCTTTAAGCCGTACCTAAAGTCATCTGCTCTTCCTGAGGGCTCACACTTCTCTGTGATTGGTTAAATCCACCTCTCACTCAGAACCTCACAAAGGCTGAATAGAGCTCAGGATTGTGTCGTTAATCATTACAGAATTTTCAGTCAGCTATTTTGTTAAAGTGTACAATATACGAAGGCTGTAGTCAACAAAATAATTCTATGTCGATTAGAGACGTGCCGATGTTGGCCAAACTACACTCAAACGCAGTAGGGGCGGCAGTAGCGCAGTAGGTAGAGTGGGCGCCTTCTGATCCGAAGGTCGGCGGTTCGAATCCCACTCCAGACATGGAGTAGTTGAGTGGTCAGATCCCCTGACCCGCACCACCAACCCACAGGTTGGTGGTGCGATTTCAGCTCCTTCAGATGAATAATGCCGTTGTGTCCTTGGGCAGGACACTTAACCCACCTCGCCCCCAGTGTCTGTGTACACTGGTGTATGAATGTGTGAGTGGATGGGTGACTGGTTCCTTGATGTAAAGCGCTTTGAGTGCCTTAAAAAAGGTAGAAAAGCGCTATATAAATGTGACCATTTACCATTTACTCAGCAGCTTATTGTGCCGTTCCTCTTCTGTTTACGTTTTAAATTGGTTTTGCCACCGCATCTCTACGGACATTTTCATTTCTGGACAGTTTTTGTTTTATGTTCAGTCCCAGGCTTGATTCACCGTATCACAGAAGTTGCCACAGACACCGCAAGACCTTAACTGTGGCCTTCCTTTTGCTCATCTTCACAGCAGCTGATCTCAACAGCAAATAAGTTCCACATCACTGCAGCTGTGGACTGTGGACTTGTTGGTGCACATGAACACTGAACATTTTACACAAATCAGTTTACTTTATATCGTATATTAGCTGCAAGACTTTTCCCTGCTTCTCTAATTAAAGTGAACATAACTCCTGCTAAACCGTAAATGCCAAAGCAACGGAAGTGTAAATCTGTAGCAGAACGAGGAGGAGTAGGTGGGCAAAAGTCTGAGTTTGAGTTGAATTTAGCAGAAAAACACTGAATCACCAGATCCTTCAGGGGCACAACTAAAGATGTCCTTAATGAAAGCTCTTGTGCCCCCCTGCTGGTTCAAAACAGCACTACAGTCAGTTCCAATACATCATTATATGGCCAGGACATTTGACATTACAGAAATGGAACACATATTAGACTTAATGACCAGCATATTACATTTTCCTTTCTGATAGACAGTTGTGATTAATTTTTTTGTCATATTTCCTAGCCCTATGTCAAAGTGTAGGCTTCACAACCAAAAACCGTAAACATTAACCACCTATGAGTGCAGTCTGTTTTGTTGATGTTGCCTTACTAAAGGGCAAGTTGTTTTGTTTATTAGCACCATAATGAATAACCCGCTGCTGAACAAAGGGAGGAAATGCTTCTAAAGGTTCACAAATGCGTTTGCCACTCCTACAATAATGTGTTTATGAAGACTGAGCTGAAAACACACGGTGTAAGCTCAGTATTTTGTCATCCTGGCAATGCACATGAAGAATGATAAAGATAAAGTATTATCATGATTCTTTGATGAATATAATAAACATATTTAGGTTAAAAGTTTGAATCAGATGTATTTTAGCCAAGTCAAGAAAAGGTAAACAGGTTGCCTATTTGCGAGCTTATTCAAATGAAACGATTTCTTTATTTGTTTGAGTCAGGGGTAAAAAATTAGTTTATCACTCTGCAGATCCACAGTTTCTTAATAAATGTTGAGGTAATTAAAACCTCTCTTGCACACACTGTTGTTTTGGGGTTTTGGCTGTGGCTGTTCAGTCCTGAAGAATCCACCAATCCAGATATGGTCAGTCAGTTATATTTACTCAGTTATATTTACTTCAGCAACTTTACAAAGACATTGTACTTCTTTGGTTAGTTTTCAGACACCACACTGTATTCGACTTTCTAACACTATTCTTTCTTGAGTAAATGTTCAGGTCTCTCTTCCCAGTGGACAAAGTGAAGTAAAGTATTCAAACAGTGGTTTGGTTTGTTTCTTGCTCTGCTTCCTCAGACATGATTTAGTTGTTGTGTCTATCCTATCAAATGTTTGTGTCTATCCTTTGAAAATATCAGATTATTTAAAGTTTTGTCTCCCCTATTTTATATATATATATATATATATATATATATATATATATATATATATATATATATATATATATATATATATATATATATATATATATATATATATATATATATATATATATATATACATATACACACACACACAAACACACACATACACATACACATACACATACACATATATACTATATTTATATTATATATTATAGGTGTGTGTGTGTGTGTGTGTATATATATATATATATATATATATATATATATATACACACACACACACTGTAGACACAGTAATATCTCCATGGAGACCAGCACTTTGCATTCAGAAAAGTTAAATAGTTCACCTTTAAATGGCTAAATACGTACAGAAACAGGATACTTTAATCGTACGGTTAACCAGTATCAGCACATCAGTCAGACTGTGTTCGACCACAGCTCTGAGCGAGAGCAGAAGCCACAAACATCTCACACTTGAACAGTCCCAAGTGATAAAGTGGCCTTTCAGTTTGGTCAGGACTCTCAGTCACTTCAGTTTGTTTCCCAGTATTTATTATATCATTTAATCATCTTTAATCAGTTAATCAGTTTTATTTGTTAGGAAGTGAGATCTACTCTAAGATAAGAAGGTCTCACTGACACTGCCCTAACCTTGACGCAAAGCTCTAATTGTTAAATGTGAATTGATTAACGGTGAAACCTTTTATCTTTTTTAGAATGACATCCATGTGTCTTGTTTATTTTGAGTTTTTGAAAAGTCGCCTGTCTTTGTATATTTTGTCATTCATTACATACCATTTCAAAATTCTAACTTCAATTCAAACTCAAAGCCACGCTGTTGCACTGCTGCAGTGTTCTTTATGTGCTCAGAGCTGTTTCCCACTGAAAACCATGTTACCTCATGATTTCATTAATCCATTGTCCAGTCTTTTTTTTAATCCATTGTCATTGAATAGAAACCATGTGTTGGTTTCTGGGAGCCCCCTTTACTTTCTTGCAGTGTGCAGTTTGCTCTGGACCATGACCTCTGCTCCGCTTCACTCTGACTCCAGGACTTTCTCTGTGTCCTGCTCTGACTCGATTAGCAACACTTAGCTTTCATTTCTCTGACGAAAACTCATGACAATGAGTTTTGTGGGACTAAAAATATGAGAGTCTTGCTTTCTACTTTCAGCCAAAACACTAAACAGCAATTTTGTTGAAAATGTCTTTACAGCTTTGTCAATAAAAAAAAGCACATTTGTGACTGTTTCAACAAGTTTCCTTTCTCATTTTAACTAGTATCATTATCTTTTTAGTAATATAACTCAGTATAACTGACTGAGTCAACACAAACTGAAACTCTGGGCCAGAGCTGGGCAAAGTTTAACAACATTCAAGAAGGACCAGGGGCACTTTGACGTCCAAAGTTTGACTCTAAAGTCTAAAAACAACAAAAATAATTATTAAAATAATTGTCAGTTATATTACATTAGTTTACTTATTAGATTAGATCAGATTAGATTAGATTAGATTAGATTAGATTAGATTAGATTAGAAGGGTAATTTTATTTAGGATTATTTTAGTAGTCTAGTCAAACAATTATTGTACATTGAGGTTCTCAAACTACATTTTTATTACAGAAATAAATATATGGACAATCATGACAAATAAAGTGCATCATTGATGAAAATCACTGAATGCTTTTTTTCCATTTTGATTTTAAAATGCAGTTGTTTTAGGCATGTCTCTTACAGTCTGTAATCCAGATAAAAATTAAGGATTATTAAAATAGTCAACAACACATGCGGCCCTGGGGTTTAGGAGGATCATATTCATCATATTGTTTTTAGATTATCTGATCACACCAGTAAAAAAAAAGAAAAAAATCTCTTTCATTCTTTAGCTTTTTCTTGTTCATTTTTGTCTCTGTCATATTAGTTTGTGTTTTTTTTTGGATTCCAGGTGTGAACAGTCGGAAATAGATCAGATTAATCACACAAATGTAGCCGTTACATGACATTTCAATAATCTCATCAGATTTTGGTGTAACTCTAGTCACTGACACCTCCCTCTCATCCTCAGGAGCTCTCACCGAATGCTACGATGAGTTGGGGAACCGGTACCAGCTGCCCGTGTACTGCCTGTCTCCTCCCGTGAACATGATCGAGGAGCGGTCCGACGAGCCCGACGGTTCCGACCCGGACTCCAGCGCGGCCGACCCCAACTCCACTTCAGGCGGCGGCGGAGGAGGCGGAGGAGACCCGGCGGTGGCAGGAGGCGAGTCCCAACTGCGGCTGCGACTCTCCACGGGGCGGGACCTGCGCTTGACCGTCCGATCCACAGACACGGTGGGAATGATGAAGAGGCGACTGCAAAACCAGGAGGGCGTGGCGGCTAACACCCAGCGCTGGTTCTTCTCAGGGCGGCCGCTCACGGACAGGCTACGGCTGGACCAGCTCAATATCTCCAAGGACTACGTGGTGCAGGTGATTCTGAGTCAGCCGCCGGCCCCTCCGTCGCCCGTGCTGGGACAGACCGAGGGCGCCATCGTGGAGTTGGTGTCTCAAGAACCCACTCCAGTAGAAAATTGACTCAAACTGAAACATACTCGTGACTGGAGAGAGCTGGCTGCTACAGACAGTTGAATTTCAATTTTGCGAGTTATTTTCTTCTGGATTGTTTTTTGAAAAAGCCAGAAGACAGTGGTCCTTGTTGTCGTGGGCTTATGGCTGTCTGCTGAAGGACTCTTGAATTGAGAAATACAAAAAACAGTCTTCTTTCTTTTTGTTTTTTGTTCTTTTTTATTTTACACTTTGACCTTTTCAAGTCTTTTTAACTGTTCCTATGGAAACCAAACTACAAAAGGAGAATCGTGTCTAACGGCTTGAACGGATTTTCTTAAAGAGCAACTTGGAGAAATGAATGTTTTAGTTTCCATTCATGTTCTGACTGCAACAGATGTTTTTTATAGATTGCAGGGTTGCACCATACAGTTAAGTTTGAGTTTGCTATTGAGATGCAAAAGAATACACTTTCAGTTAATTGCTGTCAATATTTGGGACTTCTTGTCTCCCTTTGGAAAGAGACATTCAGAAATTTATTATAGGGGCAAGAAGAGTGGAAGTATCACAACGATGCTGCTGGATTAGATGCTTTACTTAATTCAACTTGTCAAAACAATCAGTTAATCTTAAATGCTGTGGTATAGATAATAAACCATGAAACCCATTAAGACAAACATTCACTATCACTTCTTCATGTGATTGAAAGATGGACGCCAGGCACACAGCTGCATATTTTGATTATTAAAATAGTGTTTTTAAATGAATTGACTTTTGTATTCTTTTCAAAACTGAGTTGGTTTGATGGCTGAACAATTTAAGAGGGAAAAAGTCTTGCTGTAATTTGTTATACAGTTAGATTAGCAACATCATCAATATCTATTTCTTGAATAAAGCTCATATGTACTATTTACACAATTTTCTATGAATAACAGTATTTTTTTTACATTTTATTTACTATACTAGTGATGCAAAGTTGCAAATAACTTTAACAATTTACTCTGTTAACACATGGTACATTTTTAAACCTCGACCTGGTCTCAATCACTGTTCCATGATTCTGAGTCCATGAGTCAGAACTTAACTTTCATTTGACGAAAACCCGAAAGCAAAACAAGGAACTGAATAAACCCACTCAAATGTATTTTCAGCATTCCATTGATAAAGATGCCCATGTGATAAGTGCAAGTGAAAGACAAAAGGTGAAGTTTGAACTGAATGTTGAATGACCATCGGGTTAAAGTGCGTATGACAGGTTTTCATGATTTTCTCATTTTGACTTTATTCAGTGTATTAATACCTGTTGTACATATAAATTATAGTTTTACACCAATCAAGCAGCCATTTGTGGAGAAAAGTTGAAAAATCTGTTCAAAATTACAGGAAGTGAACAAATTGATGACATCACACAAGGGAGACAAAAGTTATGCATTATTTACACAAAATAAATAACGTTTTTTGAACCTTTATACGTGAATTCAACAAAATAAAGGTGTTAACATGTATTTTTATTTGTAAAATAAACAAATCTGTGACATCTTAGTTTTGGCTCACTGTACAGGATAGTTGTTTGGTAATTTCCTAGTGTGATGTCATCATTTAAAACCAGGAAGTAAAACAAAAAACCTAAAAATTGCTAAACTGCAATGAAATTTGTGAGTTTTTTAACACAATTTGAAACATTTATCTTAACTGCATTTTTGTCAAATGAGTAGTCCAACCTGTCATAGGCCCTTTAAGATTTAAAGCAGACTGCTCTAATGCTTCTAAATCCCAGTGACACAGAAGAATGAGTCAAAAGAAAGTGTACCTTAACCATATGCACACGAAACTGTAGTTCAGACCTTTACAAACATGATCTTCAATGTCTGGGATTCTTGTTTTTGGTTAAAACTTTACATTTTAATCTTTTCTCAAACGCTAATGCTCCTGGACGTGTTTAAAATGTGCACTGAGAACTTATTCTAAAACATAGTGTGTGTAAATAAGCCAAAATGTCTCCAGTGACAATTGAAAAAGTCAATTTCATGCCGTTACTACCTTTCTGCATACTTAGACACCTTGTGCACAAATAGCGTGGCGTTTACGTGCAGACAGGCAAACAAAATGTCATCAGTGGAAGTGGAAGTTGGTCTAAAGTGCTCTGTTAATGTCATGTGTTTGAAAAATATTTAAAATCAACAGCCACAGAAATAGTGCAAGTCACCACTCTCCACAACAAAGGTCAAAACAATCACTTTTTAACCTTATATTCTGAACTTCCGCTAAATATCTAATTGTGAGTGAAAAAATAGTTCAAGGTTTTAAACAAGTCCGGGAGCATTAACATCTGAGACTGAAATATGAACTGCTCAAGTCATGTAAGAATCCCAAACATTTCAGAACATGTTGAGATCCAAACTATGCAGGTTTTATACAAGAAGACAGGCTGTTCTTGGTGATTGCAGAGAATATTAGATACTTAAATGATTACATGTCTGAGATCTGCTAATTGCAATGGATATAAATAAATAAAAAAGCATAGTCGTGTGATGTTACTTATAAATGTTTAAGTACTTCAGTGTCGCTATATGGCTCTATGCATCCAGTTTCAAGTCTTAACTTCTCTTTGGCCTGCAGTACCTGTAAAGGATCTAATGATAATTGCAAATCATGAAAATAGTAATAATATAACTTCCTCTTCTCATCAGTGATATTTTAAACTTCCCTCTTGTATGTCTTATTTCCAGTTGACTTTGCGTGTGTGTATCTTAGACAATCAGCACATAGATATTACACGTATTCTTTTACTATTGTGGACAGCGATCCCAGTATGAACTAACATTGGGGTTTCCAGTGTTGGAAGCGTTGATAAGCGTTGATAAGGAAGTATTTCATACAGTATTGTTGAGGGGAAAAGACACTGCTGTCTATCAGACTTTTTACTGCTGAGAAGTAAAATATTTGAGGTAATGTAGGTATTACAAAATTACGCAAGATTTCAGAGCTCAAAATATGCCATAGACATTTTAAAATGCAATGGAATATGTAATTCAATTTTGATAACAATATAAATGATAATATTCTGCAGAACCATTATTTTCAATTGCAAACCTGTCCAGTTGTTACCTTTTCATTTCTTTTCATGTCCCACCTGAATCAAACTTTCGTAACACAACGGTAACAAACATACCACTTTTGAAGGTACATTATGTAACTTTTTCTTTGTCTCCATACTGTTGCAGTCCCCAGAATGTTCCACAGTATGGCATTAAACATATCTGTCTTGCAGGTGCTAAGAAATACCTTGTGGAACATTCAGGAGCCAATGTGGCAAACTCTCCACCAGAAAAGTTACAGAGTGAATCTTCCTCTCAAAATGTGTGTGATGTATATTTATATAAAGGTGTACTAAAAGTGTGAGTGAAAGTGAGAAACAAAAGCGCCACAGACACGCATTAGTCCACATTTCCTGTCCACAAATAAAAGGGTCAAATGACACTCTTTCATTGTCAATCACAGGTGGGCATTTGTAAGTGTCCAGTGTTATTCATAAAGATGAGATAAAGTGAAATTCCCAACAGGTCAAATCAAAATGTGCTGGTAGAAAATCATTTTGGTTTTTCCAATAACTCAATACTCAACTGTGAATAAAACTTGACTTTTACATGTTTTAAGAAACATTTTTATTACACACAAATAGGCCTGTACCATGAACAAACCAGGAAGGTATTTTAAACCATAGAGAATAACAAGTGAGAGTGAGAAATGTTGCTAAATGTATTTTATTATTGACTAAATAAATTCATGTAATCAGGCGATCCTCAACAAACAACAGTTACTACAGAGTTACTGTTTTTCTCTGTGTTTACATGTTTTCTGGAATCTAAAGAATGTGCTTCAGTGGTGGAAAGTAAAAGTACAAACGTAAAGGTACTGTACTCTACATTTTTTACTGGATTGAAAAGTAGAGTAGAACTTTTCCTGTGGTTTGAGTTGTTTTTAGCTTTTGAGTTCATGGCACAGCTTTGAGCAACTGAAAATATACAGTGTATGCATAAAAATCACAACAAATTGCTTCCGTGAACCAAAGACCAGCACAATTTGTTTTGAACAGTTTTAAAAATGTCTGTTTACTCTCAAAGTACATTATTAAACAGTACTTTTACTTCAGTAGATCTTCAATACTTTTGTGCTAATTTATCTGTACTATTACTTAAAGCCCCAGTACATAACTTTTTAGCCCAGAAATAGACTAAAATAATATCATGTTGTTTTGTTGTTGTTTTTCATTTGAATGTTATTATTACTGTGAGCAGGGCTGCGTCTCCACAAACCTGACTCGTAGGACTGGAGGAGCCTCCTGTTTGTTTCTGTGTAATGTGGTTTCTTTGGCTATAATATTCCACTGGCATAAGACTTATCTCCATGGAATGAATGTTCTATTTCCATAGAATCATGTGACGCCCCCAGAAAGGTTCATACTGTGGCGTTAAGTAATAAGTAGAGCACTTCTTCCTCCTTTGATGTTGGTACTTCATGGTCATCTTTGGGTTTTGTCTCCCCAGCTGTTGACAATAGAAGACTTCAGGTTCACAGAAAGCCCACGAGCTGCAAAGGGAAACGGGTCCAAAACCAAGCGAGCATCATCAGAACTAACACAACCACTGCCCTATGACCTATATTCCTCATCTAGTCTTTTAATTATTTGTCCCATAGACTTCATTCCTCTTTCAGATTCCATAGAGGCTGCGTCATTTCAGTTTTTATTTCAGGTTCCTGAGAAGTTTGGATGGCCAGAAGGAGTACCTCTTTTTGACCCATGTCATTCAAATCCTCTACAGGAGCTCCGTTAGTTCCCTTTTAAAAGGTTTCAATCACTTCCCCAACACAATATACACATAACCTTTCCCTTTTGGAAGATGGTCTTTATCGAACTGTGAAATCACAGGAAATAGCTACAGCTATTGTTATGGCATTTGGAGCTTCCAGCGTCATTTTTTCAGTTGTAAATCATAAACTAGGTATGTTTCATAAAACTTAGAGATGATTTACTGCTGCTGTGACGTTAGGAAAAACACCAAACACAACATGGCAATGAAATGTAGCGTGCCACCATCATGTGGAGGCATCCAATTATACCAGCGGTGAAAAGTAACAAAGTACAAGAGTAGTACTTAAGTAAAATCTTTGGGTATCTGTACTTTCTACTCCCGTTTAGAAAACAACTGAAAAGTAAATGGCACTTTCTGCATGTTTGAGGGGTTATATTTTGGCACATTCCTGGTGACGTTCTGCCAAAAGACTTGAGTTGAAGTCTTGGCTTTGAGCTAACAAAAATAAACAGTAAAGAAACAAATCATTGTAGTAACAATGAACTGAAAAATCAGTCAAGCAATCAAATTATTTTTCTAAATCACCACATTTTACTCTTTAATAGTCATTCATTCATTCATTTTCTAGCGCTTATTCCCGTTAGGGATCGCGGGTGACTGGAGCCTATCCCAGTGACTTTGGGCCTTAGGCGGAGTTCACCCTGGACACGGGCCAACTCGTCGCAGCAAACACAGAGAGACAGACAAGGACAGACAACCATTCACACACTACGGGCAATTTAGAGTTTCCAATTAACCTACACAGTCATGTCTTTGGACGGTGGGAGGAGCTGGAGAACCCGGTCCGGGATTCGAACCCACGATGTTGGGGTGGTCCGGGATTCGAACCCACAATCTCCTTATTGAGAGGCAGAAGCTCTAGCCGCTCTGCCACCGTGCACCCCCCTTTAATAGTCAAAAATTTCAAAAATTACAAAATTACTTTTGCTACTGCTAAAGTAATGCAAGAATCCCATTACATAAATAAAACATTACAGTAAAACAATACTACATTTTAAACACTTTCTTCAGTATAGTTTAACTCACGTAGATGTGACACTTTACACACTAGTTTGTTTTATGCTCCTGTACTTTTACCTAAATAACAAAATTCTGTACTTCTTCTTCTACTCACCAGACACACAAATAATGCAATGCCTTACGCCATGCTTTGTCACATTTAAGGCAATAAATAAAAACAGCGCTAATTCATTTCAAGGAGGCCACTTAAGCAGTAATGTCGTTAATATTGTGCTCATTGTGGTTCGTGTTGAATAGTTGATGTATAATTGGATGTGAGCCGTATTAATGCTGTTTCCTCAGGTGTATTCATTTCACTGAAGAGTCACAAGCACTGGTTGAACACTGTCAGTTCCTCTTTGTGTATCTTTGGGTTTTTTCCCTTCTGCTTCTCTGACAATAAATACGTCCAGACCATAACTGTTCAGCAGATAAACCAAAGCAGACAAGGCAGCACACCTGTGGTTGGAAGACAGAATTATATTGACTTAAGGTAAGACTTTTATATTTTTATTTTCATATTGTTTGCCTGTTGCCAATTGTCACATAAAATGAATCATAATGAACTGTTTTGATGGATGTTTTCTACAGATGGCCAGGCTTGTCTTTCTGGCTCTGTTTGGGATGCTGTGCTTTTTCTCCACAAGTTTTTCGTCAAACATTGAAAAGCTCATGGATAATGGTAAGTGGGTGATATTAGCAAAACGACATAATATCAGGTAATAGTGTAACAGTGTGTACTTTGTGTACTAAATCTACATCTTAAAAGTGCTGTGCTTATTACTCATAAACGCCTGTTAAATGATAGATGAAAGCTGTAAATGTCCCCTCATAAAAATTGTACATGTCAGATATTTGCAGTTCATTACTTACAACTGAGCAGTTTGTTTGTTTCCTGATATTACACTGATAATGTACATTTCCAATAGTAAATCTGTCTGTCCATATAGTCTACGGTTGTAATCCAGTAATAAAACTGTAAGTGCTACTGTTCCGGATGGTATAAAAAAAAAAATAATGAATGACTTTTGGCTTGTATCTGTTGTAGTTGTGGTTTTGCGGGTGCGACACATCGATGGCTCTAAAGTGCCTGTGTCCATAAGCTGTGGAGTCCCTGAAAATCAACCAGTGACTTGGAAAAAAGATGGTAAAATTAAAAAACAAAACACACACACGCAGAACACAAAGAACTTTACTCACCCATGCTCTTCAGCTATACTTTTTTGCCTATGTTTACTTTTCTTCAGGCTTATGGTTGCGTTAGCTCTTACACATAGTCCACTTCAAAACTGGGACTTAACTGAGACTGAATTGGAACTGGACGAGAAATAAACCAGGACAAGAACAGGCCCAAACCAAGGGGGTGTTTCCACTTGTTTGTGAACGTGTCAGAGCGAACGCACCGCAAATCTATGTCTAAACTGAGCTCAAACCAGGATCGTAACAAGTGTGAACTCACTTTTAACCCGTTTCATAAATACTATTAGCCTTATTTACTCAATATTTAATCAGACGTTTTCTGCAATCTTTATTTTCTATTATTGTTACAACCCTGTGCCTTATATCAACAACAAAACTTTCACCACAAGAAAAGAGGCTTGAACTTATCAGAAGAACAAAACAAAAACAAAAAAAAAATGAATGAATGCCTCTGATTAACTTTTGGATCTTTTGCCCCGGTCTGTTTCAGGTGTTCCTCAGCCGCATTTGCAGGGGAACAACATCCATGTGACTGTGCAGGAGTGGAAAGGAGGTAACTACAGCTGTCACCAGGGACCAGAGGGCCATCTGCTCAACTACACCGTGGTCATGGTCCAACTGGAGCCCGACAACAGGACCGTCATCCTGGAGCACAGAGGCCCCGAGAAGGGTGAGCCACTGAGAAAGAGAGACAGGGTTTATCTGCCCCAAGAAATGGTGACTTTAAACAAATATTTGCTTTAGATCAACATACAAGAATAGCTTTGTTGAAGATAACATAATTTCCTTTCAAACCATTCTGTAATTTCTTTAGTTTGTGTTGGCTTTAATGGACAGGGCTGTATATAACATGAACTAAAGGTGAAGAGTGGGGAGGGGCAGTCATCAAGCTGAGAAAAACTATTGCATACCTAATGGTTCAAACAAAAGTCGGTTACCCAGATTTGATTTGTTGTTTTAGTTGAACAGGATAAACTTTCTCACTTTTTAACAATGTGTAATGTAATTTATTGAGGTTCTGAATCCAAAATGAGTTCGACATTTTGGCACATATAGTATCATAAAATAAAGAACAAATTTGAAAATATCGACAAGCCAAATTGGAAAACTTGTACAAAATATACATTGATATCAGTAAATTGTGTTTCATCACCACACAAGCCACATTATTCTGAATATTCATAAGTAAAGAGTGTGTTTCTTGTAGAGTACATCCACTGCTCGACCCCAAACTACAGAGGCTCCTTCCACTGCCGTTGGACCAGGACCAAGGATCGCTCGGACTCCACTGTGCTGCTGGTCAAAGGCCATCGGTGAGAGCTCATCTGTGCCCAGAAATATGACTTTAGTAAAATATGTGTCCCCAATGTCTCTCTTTTGAGCCACACATAAAACCAGCAAATACTTTTTCCGCTCCCTCCTAAAATTGTGCTTTTAAAATGTGGGTCTGTATTAATCTTTTTAAATCTTTGTTTATTGTAGATGTGTAAATGTTGTGGCCCAGGTCAACCAACCAGCCATGAACCCTCAATGGGTTGATGATCAAAATTAAAATTAAAATTAAAAACGACTCACTAGGAAAACCGGGATGGTCTGATTTACTCTTTGTAAATGTGCTGGTTTGGAAGAGACAGACTAATCTGCACTAATTCATTAAGAAAGACCGCTGACTGATTGTTATCGCTGCCAAAATGAATGCATGAAGTAAATCTAGCTGAAAATGAAATTCTGTAATGCCGTCTGTCCTGTTCTATTTAATGTATTTAATGCCATCTTGTCATAAAACAAACGTATACACGAAGACATTCCCGCATATAAAGTCCTGAGTGGCACAAAGTCTGTAATGGATGGTGTTTTGTTTCAGTCATCAGGAGACCCTGCAGTGCACGGTGGACCCCAGTGGGTCTGGGATGCGGTGTGAGGACAGAAACTGTCCGTACAAAGAGGAGCAGCATCGCATTTCTCTGACCCTCTACATGAGCAGCGCATACCGCCTGGAGGCCTACACCAAGGTCTTCTTCCTCCGGGACATCGGTCAGTCACTTTTTGGGTCACTTTAAACACGACTACAGAGGTTAACATTCAAACATGTGGACTCTACAGTGAAATGAAAAAATCTCAATCAATCAAATTCAATCATAAAATTCAGAACATCTGTCTTGTCTTCGTTGGTAGAATAGTTTTGTTGTTTCTCCTCGATTAGACAATAAGAGATGATGTAATTAGCGTCCCACGATGGCTGTGTCAAAGCCTGCAGTGGGGCTTTGATACAGAAAGCTCCTTCATTACGAATCTTTCTGACTTTATTCCTGATGTCGACTTGGTTTGATCCTGTTCTAGTCCAGGTTTAGTCTTACTTCAGGGACATTCACAAATACACATTCAGTACATCAAATATGTAACTAAATGAGAACATAACCTGGACTGGATCTGGACAAAACAAGAACTACAAGACCAAACCAAGTCCACACTAAGACTAAAATGGGCTCAATTTAGGACCAAATAATGTAATGTAATGTAAAGTAATCATAAGTTCAGGTTTGGTTCCAATTCCAGTTTAGATCCATATGTGCCCACAGTCATCCACATGATAATTAGAAATATGGTAAAATATTTAAGATAATAACACATTAACCGTGTGACTTATACTGTATTGTGTATTTCAGTGACTCCAGGACGGCTCCCAAACCTGAACCTCATTGATGGCAACGTGTTCAAATGGGAATATCCCGAGTCGTGGGAGAAGCCCTGCAGTTTCTTCAGTCTGATGTTTCAGGTCAAAGTGGTGGGAAATGGAGAAACCTGCGACTCCGAACAGAAAATACTGGTGAGAAAAACTCCAAATAATAATAATAGATCAAATAAACTTAAGCAATAAATGTCTTCATAACGTCCTGTGCAGGGGCACAACACTTCACAAACTGAATATAAAGTAGAAATTGGACCGAAGAGGTATGTTTTCTGCGTGAGAGCTCAGGACAAGCACACGGGAGGACCGTGGAGCCAGTGGAGTCACTGCACGTGAGTCACACACGCAAATGCCCCACTGCAGCTTTTGTTATAGAAACAATGGTTAAAGGGTCAATTAAACATGTGCAAATAGTATCAGAAAGTCTGCTCTACAGTCTACAAGAAGCAAAAAGTTCAATTTATTTTCAATTAAATTAAATTTTGTAGAGCCCAAAATCATAACAGCAGTTTCCTCGATGGGCCACAGGTAGAAAGCAGTTTAAATAAACAATTTTCAAAAGAGTTTATCAGATGGATAGCTGTCCCAGAGAATCCCCTGTCCTTAACTCCTCGAGGGAAGTGGACAAAAAGAAAAAAAACATGTTAAAATTACTAGGATATTTTATCTTCATTTGAGTATATTTCACTCACTGTTATTACCAATGGAACAAGACTTTTTCTACTTAAAATGACTGAAAAAAAAAGCAAATCCTTTATATTACAGGGTGCGTTCACACTTGCACAATTACACAATGACTACCTTAAAATGGATTATGAACTGAGATTAAACCCCGAAATAAACCTGGACTAGACCAGGACCAGAACTGGACCAACACAGTCTACATTAGGACTCAAACCAGGACCAAAAAAAAAAACTAATGTGAATGCAGCATTAAAAGAAATCAATCAATGTAAAGTAAAATCAATTCAAATCACGATCAAGAAATGTTGACTCGAGTCATTTTAACTTAGATATTACTTTTTGCAGTTGATCTCTCTTTAAGAAATATTGAAAACATTCTCCTTTTTCTTTCCTCACAGTGTGAACAGAGACACGTTCAGATGTTAATCCCTGCTGCTGCTTCAAGACTAAATGCACTGCCAGTTTGAGTGTGGATGTAATTATGGATGTACAGTATTTATTGACCTGTGGGTTGGTCTATTCTAGATTAATAAATATTATATTGACAGAATAAAGTCATTGCTCTTTCTTGTAAAAAGTAAAAGGTAACACAAATTACACACACAGTTGTTACAAAAAAGGTTTATTTGTCATATTTACATGTATAAGATGTAGTTAGGATAATAACACAGACACTTTTTTAAAACATCAAATGAACATCCCGATGCTCAGAGCCCTGTAAACAATGTATGAAAAATAAATCAAATCCCAAAATATTTATTCCAAGCTCAACTTAACACTTTGCGTAGCATTCATGACCTAAAATGAGTGCTAGTTTTCGAGTTTATGCGCAAAAATCTTGGTCTTTCCTTTTTTTTTTTTTTTTTTTAAACATATTCCTTCAATGCCAAATTTATCAAATGCTTAAAATAAGATAACCATTTGGCATTTGAGTTTTGAACTAACAGAGTATTGCAGCAGAAGACCCAGCATGATAAAAAGTATTTATAAAAAGCCAAAGCATATTTATTTTTTTTCTCCTTAAAAATTGAAGTCATTCAAATGTGGCGCAATAACAAAAAGATACAATAATTACTGAAATGCTTTTCTGTAGATATGAAATTTTCAATATTTTTAGGCAACTAGTTTGACAAACATAGAGCATACTGTTGAATTAAGTGCATTAAAACGCACTCGGGTCATTTGTGTGGTTTGCGGTTCTGGTAGTGGTTTTGAACTTCAAAGGAGAGAGAACATGCAAAAAGTATAATGAGGGGGAAGACCATGAAGTCCTGAGCCGGGAAATCATAGTTGTTGGATTAATTTAGGATTTAGTTTGAAAAATAGGACTCGTCAAGTTTGTCTTTGAGAAGCAGCTCATGGGACAGAAGTCTCTCTGTCAATGGTGTTGTTGCCTCTTTGAGAGATATCTGAGAAAGAAGCAAATAAACAAAGGTAAGTCGACAATAGTTGTTGAATCAGAATCAGAGAAATTCTTTTTGTTACAGACACCGAGCAGCAGAAGAAAATAGAAGCTCTCAAAAAAGAAACAAATTTACACTTGAACTTGCTATTGCACAATAATCAGAATCAAACACATCCATTCATAAAACGCACATTCATAATACATCATAAATAAACACTAAAATCGTCTAAACAAGCTCTACTTTAGCGCAGAGCAGACTGCAGTGTGGTCTAATCAGCCATTTTTAAGACAGTAAAAATCAACAGCGCCTTTAAATACTAGCTTATACCCCAGTTTGATAACCATTTTAGTCCATTAAAAAAGCTACTAACTAAGGGGAGAAACAATTGGTACTTTATATAACCCATTTTTGAATCAGCTTGCAAATCCTCTCACCTCTCCCAGTGTTTGTGGTTCAGTCCAGTGAAATCATCCAGTTTGGCGATTTCTTTCAGATACTGGGCCAGTTTATACAGCTCTCTGTCCTTCTCTCGGTTCAGATGGGCCTTCATGAACGGTCGGATCTAAATAAACAGTTAGATATAGTTTATATAAGAGGAAATGCCCAAATAAAACATAAAAGTGAAACGTTTCAAATAAATGCCACACAGGTCATGTTAAAGGTCGAGGCACTGACCTTTAGTCCATTTTGAGGATTCATAAGGAAGTTGCGGCCGATGTCATCAAACATTATAGTGTTCTTCCTATGATAAAACTCCTCATACTTCCCCCATATGACGCCCAACGGCTTGACCTGGAGCAGAGACGGAAGCAAATAAAGGCAGTGACATTTCTTAATCTGGAAACAGTGACTCAGTGTCTACAATAAGTGTATAATGTATTTTCATTTGACAGTCTGAGGGGTAGAAGTGTCAAGGATATTTTAATAGGACATGTGCAATGAGCCAATGACTAATACTGATTATTCTACGAAAATAAAGCACTTGTTAAATACAAGAGCCAGTCTTTTGAACGGTTCGTTAAAAATGAATTTCAAAAGATTTTACTTCCATCTACGAGCCAAAAGTCCCATCATTAATTAGAAATACTTCATCTCTGACCTCCACCACTCCTCTCTTGGGCGTGTGAACTGTGATCATGGCGGCGCTGTCCAACATGAAGGTGATCTTGTAGTTTGGGTTGTCCGTCACTCCCAGCTCCTAAAAAACAAAAACTCAATAATGTTTAAACTGAAATCTGTGTTTTGACTCATGAGCAGTTTGATGTTTGTAATTACATACTTTCATTTTGGCTTCAATCCACTTCATACTTGTTGCAGCTGAAGAGATCACACAACCTCATTAGTTACATTATTACGTAATCATTTATCAATACACAGCAGACGATAACATAATTTAGACCAAAACTTTTCTGGCCGGGACCCCCACAATAGCCATACAACCAACTCGGGACCCCCAAAGCGAAATGAAAAATGATTTTAAGTGTCAAAGCGTGTTAAATTAGGTTTAATATTGGTTATTTTAATAGTTTATTGTCTTATTCGTCCCTATTTCACTAAAAGATACTGTTTTTGATTTGAAAAATAGAGCAAATACAGTGTCATATTTATTCCAACTATAAACTAGAAATCATCTTGCGACCCCCACCTCATCCCTCGTGACCCCCACTTTGAGAAACATTGATTTAGACCAGTGTTTACAGGGGGTACTTGGAATGGTTTCAGGTTTTAAAAGAAGATTAAATATACTTTTATTTGAATAAAACAGTGTCATTAATTGTAAATTTAGCATCTTTTTGGAGCATCTTGGAACATAAATATAATAAAAACTAAAATATAATAGCAATAATTGACTATATTTGACTAGTAAATCTATTTATTTGCCCGAAACTCAAGTTAAGGGGTGAAACAAAACTTGGGGGGTACGAGAGACACAAAAGGTTTGTTTACACCATGAAACCGAAAAGCATTCTGAAACTAATCTGGGTTTAAAATTGACACAAAAACCTATCTTTGTGGGTTTGTGAATCAAATTATTTTGGCAACAGTTTTCTTTTTTTAATTCAAAGCCTATTTATTATGAATTTGTCAGCATTAGCACTACTGCACTTACACCAAATCACAATGTCATAGTCCTCGTAGGCAGATGTTAAAAACTCATGGAGATATGGCCTCATAAGCTCCTGACCCGTTTCTGCGCATGACTTGTGGTCTGAAAAAAATGGATAACATAAACATATTAATTGGGATTAATAGCTTTTAATATAGAAATAGAAGTCGTTTCTCTGTAACTCACCAAACAAAGTGTAGTCCACGTCAAGCACTAGCAGCTTCTTTCCTTCTCTGGGCGGATTGATCTCCTCCACTTTATAGTCTTTTACTCTGCGCGCTATTTTTGCAAGGTTTTCCTCCCTAGAGACAGATAGCGGCATTTATTTCAGTATAAAAATTCACATAACGTTATCTTCTCTTATTCAGCTACAGGGCAGTAAACTTAATCAGGATGATATGAAAGTCTCTGTATAACCAGGTGCAGTATCAAGATATATGAATGTACAATAAAAATATGCATTAAATGTGTCCCCAAAGCATAAATAAAACATTACGGCACTGCAGTGGCGCTCGGTGGCACAAATCTTCTCCTGCAAAAGAAATGTAATACTATTTCTACACAATAAAAATGCTGATTTATGATTTTCTGACCTGTTCTCCACTTCAATTACTTCGTCTTCAATGTCAAAATCATTAACCACATCGTCATTTTCAGGTGGAGGGGCAAGGACATCTTCCTATAAAATTATAATTTAACAAACGTTGAATGCTCCAAAATGTTATGTCATGTCCTACTGTCCTTGTGTATACAGATAAATTACATTAACAACATACCAAGCTTTCCTCTCTGGTACCCATCATCATAATCTTTGTGTTTGGCTTTAGTTTAAGAGAACCCAACTTCACCTCGTCTTCAGCTGGTTTACCTGAAGTACAACAAAGGGAGAGATAGAATAAAGAATGTGCCCTTAGACCTGGGTAAGAAGGAAAGTGATTTTGGTTCAAAAATAAATCTTGGGTTAATCTTCCTGGGATACACCAAATCTATAGTCTTGTGCGAAATAAATGAAAAGTACAATTCTGATTCTGATTAGTATGTAGCAAGTATTACCCTTCTCACATAAATCAAATGAAAAGCAATTCAAACACACTTGGACCTTACAAAGACACAAACAAGTAGGTTAAGGTTAGGTTAAGGTAAACTTCATTGTCTTCATGGGGAAAATGACCCATCAAAGCCGCTGGGCCAACCTGTGGGAGCAGTGAAGACGTAATAGAGACACAGCGTCTGGGACCAATCTCCAGATCCTGAGAGCGGCTTGGTCAGGACTACCTCGCTATTATAACGATTATTTTAGTAGTCAACTAGTAAGTCACTGGTTATTGTTTTAGTCGACTAGTCAATCTACAGTACATTAGTTTAGATTTTCAAAATACATTTCTAACCAGATAAAGATAAAAATATCCTAACTAAGCTTCAGATAGAGAATTACAAACTGTTTAATCCTTCGAACATTTCATGTAATAATGCTGCTGTTTTTGTTATAAAAAGTCTTCTGCCTTTTGTTTAGTCCAGATATCAACTAAAAATTATTAAAACAGTCAACGATTATTAAATAGTCGACTAGTCATGATTATTGTGATTAATCATTGCAACCCTACTTAGCTGGAGGACATTAGAGGTTTTAGGTTGAACCCACCATGATGCTGCCACAGTGGAAGTAGCTGACATCAACAATGCATTGTATTATTATATTATGAATGAGTTACTATGTTATGATTGTTGTAACAGTTTTATATTCACCTTTGACCTTTAGTCCCAGTAGTTTTTGTCTCTCAGGGAGCACTCCGGTCAGGGATTTGATGGATTGTTTGAGGTCCATGACAGTGTCCTCCTCAGACAGAGAGCTGATGGAGTATTCTTGGCCTCCCCACTTTATTATCACTGACACAGACATGACGCACAGGATCTTTACGACATAAACACTGTTCTGCAGCAGCTGGAAACCGACTGGAAACACACCTGCTTCCACCGACTCTATCTGCAAAAAGGAGCAGCACAAAAAGATTTAGGTAAACAACGACTGGAACGTCTTATTGAATGATTAAAATAGCTAAGTTTTCTATCAGTACATTTTGCTGAGATCATAGCACAAAGCACACACTTCTTCTAAAAAAAATGACCAAATTTTAGTATAATGTCTAATGTCTAATAAATAAATGTGGCTCTTCTGTACAGGACATGATAACATTTCAGCACGGTAAATGTTTTACCATGGTAAGTTTATTATTATTACTATTTTAACCGATCCACGATGTTATAAGTAGCATTGAGAGGCTAACGCTGTCTTTATAAAAGGCAGTATGACAAGCCAGTGCAAACACGTTCACCGATCAGGCATTGAAATCTCTGTAGTCCTACCGTCTATAGCTGCTTCCGGTGCTGCGACAAACAAACTGCGTAGTTTATGAGTATTATAGGTTAAACAGTAGAAGTTTGCTGGTCTCCTCCATTCATCGGGATGCGCTCAGTTGTTTCTTCCTGGCGTCCCGAATAGTACCGGAAGTGACGTAGAAGAAAGATCTGTTACCATGGCAACGGTATAACGCTTCAACTTTGTCCAAAATAAAGCCTGATCCTAAACTAAGCATCCATGTGGTCCAAAGTCACCTAATATAAATGTGCAAATATGGTGTATGTATACAATACTAAATCAAGTTTTACATTTATAAATATGAATGATTAATGTCAGGAGGAAATGTATATGTCATATTTAATTTCTCAAATTAGCGTTAATAATTTGATTCGATAACTGAGGTTATTTCATTCCTCAGTGGGATATAAAAGTATTCGTATTCATTTTGCAGTATTTATGTTTTATGAGTCTCAGTGACTTGACGCAGCCGCTGAATGGCGCTACTGCTACATAACTCAGGTACATTTACTGGAGTAACTTTTTAAATAAATCTTAGCCGACATCTGGAGTAGTATTTAGTTTAAAACAACAGTACTACTTGAATAACAGGGCTCTTCTCACTGCTTCTTCAATGGCAAAAGCTGTCGACAACGAGAACATGTGTTTCTTGCACAGCTCCTTCAAATTTGATTTAGTTTTTCTAATTTTTGTGTCTATCTTTTGTCAATACTATCAGTACATTTTAAAATATTTTGCCTTTAATATTAAGTCAACTTTAGACTGTCAGATTTTGACAGATGTCCAGAGAGAACTCTTACAGTGTAGTGGTTTCCCAAAATATTTTTACTTTAATAATATTATTTTGAAGTAACATTATTCTTACTTGGAGTAAATGTTCTTTTTCTTACTTCGCTGCTCTGCTCGCCTCTGCTCAGTTGCACTTTTTGTCCTCAGAAAAAAACAACAACTAATCTTAAGCGTCAGGCCCGCAGTGCGCATGCTCAGCACATCTCAGAGCAGTGGGCTAATGGCTGCTGAGATGAGCGGATGGGCCACATCCTTTGAGTCCGAGGCGCTCCCTTCAAGAGGACCGTTAGCTCGGGCTAGGCCGAGTTAAAATGGTTTATATCCAAGAGGGAAAGCACCACACATTTGTAGTATACACCGAGAATATTGCCCTTTAAATGTAAGTTCTTCTTTTATTTCTACTTCTGGCAGCGCGCCTTGGTTAGCTTGACTGGAATTTGTGTGTTTGCTAGCGGCGATGTGCTAAAGATCGTGCTAAGAAGTTATTTGTTGTAAATAAGTATGTTCAGTGCTTGGCTCTAGACGTGCACATACATAGATTTGCAGACTGTGCACATTGCGTTGTATCCTGTGCTGTGGTCGTGTTGATCACAGTTGTTGAATGTGGCTAATGTTAGCTTGAGTTGGCTCTGTGCCTGTGTGAGCTCAATGCAGCTCATCACATCCACTCTGCACGTACACTGTGTCAAAGCTCTTTAGCTATTATTCAGCTCTGGTTTAGTCACAGTTTGGGCAATCGGTCTGAAAACACGACCACCATGTGCTAACATTGGCACTATGACTTTTACAATTCATTAGTTTGTGTTTTATAGTTCTGCGGCTCTGAGCTTTCTGCAAACGAGACTGAAGGTTACTAGAGTTCATGTGCAGTCACTCATCCATGCTGCCTGTAGTGCTTCTGTGGTGGATGCTCAACTACAGATATGGATGTAATTGTTATGGTGAAAACCAAATCAAACTTGTCACTAAATTGGTGTTAGATAGCGTCAGTCCGCTGGTTATGTAATCTCTGTCTGGCAGCATATAGTCTTTGGTTGTGTTATATAATGTCAGGATGCTGTCCCATTCAGTGGATCAAGTCAAAGTATTTTGATCCGAACGTAGTGTCGTCACTGAAGCAGCATGTGTGATGTTCCATTAGACCTGCTATTATATACAAATAATTTCAATTACAATTAGTGTTTGCCTTTGACGTTCTATATTTTTGCACAATTTTGTAAAAAACAAAATAAATAATAGCGATTTTTGTGACATGTTTACATGTTTACACATTACGATTAGATTTGCTGAATAGGTTTAAACATATAAACCTTTACCGCAAATCTTTATAGGTTTGAACAGTAGGAATCTGTTCGGAGTGAACATTGTCAACAACTCAGATTAATCTAATTGGTTAGATCGCGAAAGGCCTGTGAATGAGATTTCACTAAATTAGAATCAGATAAAGCTTTAATGATGATGATGATATTCAGGCACGCAAGCACTAAATTTGTTTTCTGGGCAATGTGGTTGTGATTCTTGCTTTGTTTGAGTCATAAAACCTCTTCTCTCTGCAGAAAACACTTTTGGAGTGTATATATTCCAAATAACAATTATTTGATTATTAAAATATCTGACAAATATTTTAATAATTGTTATAATGAATTGATTAAACTTGTTTCAGCCCTTGAACTGATAAACGAAAACATTTCAGAACAAAAATTCTGCTATCTAAATATTATATAACAATAATTACAATATATTGCAACGTGCCGCCTAGTTTAAGGCATATTGCCAAAGTTTCTGTACATACAATTCTGTAGGCAACAAAAGGCGTACACTGCAAAGGAAATCTAACTAAATGTTCAGGGTGCAAGGTGCAGGTGTAGCTGCACCTGGCTGGAAACATCAGAGCTCAGCATTCTGTTTGTGCCTGGGCCCAGAAACCACACACAGCTTAAAGTACTCACCAGTAGATTTAGATACACATGCAAATATAGATTTCAGTTAAAGTGGAACATTTGTCTATGCAAATGTTTATATAGTTCCCTGCAAGGTTGAAAGATTAATCTAATTCTGAATTGAAATGTAAATGGTCTCAGTGGTTTCAATAACAATGGCATGTACCTTATCCATTTGGTATTTTATGCATAACGTTCTAATTTTGTAATTTAATGTGTAGACTTCTACAAAAATGTTGCATGTCATTTCCTTATTACTGTATTAGTTCTATATTTCAGTCTTCTCTCAGTTGTTGCTGCCCCCAGATGAGCTCAAAATGTGCACCTGAACTTTATATTTTTAAGTTCAATTCACAAACCTATTCGCAAAACCAAATGGAAATCTTCCCATGGAAATTTTAGCTTGGGAATTTTGGGAATTTTCAAAAATAGTCAAAATGCTTAAGATTGCAAGATGCAGATTTATTTTGCTGAATGTCGGCCATTTACCTTTTTATATTACAATGTCTTACGTATTTGAACAAATAAACATGTTTTTGATAATATAATCCCCAACTGCACTCATACAATTAATACAATAACTGCCCCCTCCCAACAATGAGGTACCATAACCGTATAAAATTACACAAAAATACACATAAGCATACAAAACAGTATCTCTCCAGTGTTTAGTGTGTGAGATCCCAAAGACGTGATCATGTGTGTTAAGATGCAACTGATCTTTATCTGTTTCAGGAAGTTTGAGGCCACAGCTACTTGAGACGCAAATAAAACACCATGTGACATAAACTAACTCCCCTTCGTAAACTCCCCTTAAATGCCATAGTTGGAAACCCTATCCCAACTCCCAGCCCTATGTTTCACTCATAGTAGCATCTTTGTATTGCCCAATGCTGGTTCTTTTTCTCTCTGTGGTTTGTTGCTCCTGTGTTTACATTATAGGGGTTTTGAGTGGAATGCCTTTACCCAACATTGTTCTCCTGTTTGTCTTTTGTGCGTCTCAGTGCAGAGTGGTAGTGGTCAGTTCAGCCTGCCGAACCCAGAACCATGGCGCTGAAGGACCGCGTGGAGTCTGTGCTGAACGTGGGCCTCCGTGTGCCCAGCATCATGCTGCTGGACATCCTGTATCGCTGGGACGTCAGCTCTTTCTTCCAGAAGGTCCAGAGATCGAGCCTCTCCAACAACCCCCTGTTTCAGTATAAATACCTGGCACTTTACCTGCACTATGTAGGTCAGTGCTGCTCACACTCTCACAGACACGTGCACTGTTTTGGAAGGAAACCACCTTTCTGCCGTTAAAGTGTCTTATCTTTTATCACTGTGTTGAGCGTCAACTGTCAGAGTATGAATGTAAGCATAGTTCAGTACCTATAGCTGGATATATTTGAACAGGACCCTAAACAAATAATTTGTGTCAATTTACAAATGGGTGTGGACGATGTTGACAGAAATTAATGTCTCAATATTTTTTTAAGTATCCCAATAACTATAGTCAGACGATATTATGTCAATCCAACAGAAATGTGCTAAAACTTTGAATGCAGTAGTTGAGCTTTAATTTTCCAAACAAATGTGGAGTTAAGTCCAGAAAATATCACCTCATAAACTGAAAGTTTACAACATAAATGTTTATTTTTAATGTGCTCTTTTTAGCATTTTACCATAAATGATATATTCAGTTTCAATATATTGCCCACCTCTACTTAAAAATATCAAAATGACTACTTAATGCGTATTGTCAGGTGATTGTTTACATTTTCCAAGGCCCTTGAATTTACTTCATAATAGAGGAATTATAAAGAATGTTTCAGATGTAAGTTTGGCTCTAGCCTGCTGTTGGAAATGAGCCAACACCATTGGAATGTGCCGTTGAACCCAGAGGCAAACAAACGGAATTGTTTCACATTTAATCTTCTTGTTTTTTCCCACAATATCCATGTTGAATAGTGAACCTTGTTGTGTGTTTGTAGGTTACATCCTGAGCCTGGTGCTCTTGACTCTGCCTCGTCAGCACCTGGTTAAACTGTACCTGTACGTCCTCACTGCGCTGCTTCTGTTTGCTGGACACCAAGTCTCAAGGTATACAGTTCACAGTAAAGCAAGAGGGCTTCATAGTGCCAGCTTTAAACCTTTTAAAATCCTATGTAATTACAATATTCACATTTCTGCACTAAAGGCAACTGGAGGAAAAAGTTAAATGTCACATTTTCCATTATTACCTGACATCAGATTTAAATTCTAAGGGTTTTTATCGAAAATTAGGCTTCAATTTTTAATATCCAGGGTAAAAATGTCCCTCCAAATTTAGCAAAACAAGCAGTTTTTGTGAAGTGTAATAAATCAATGAATACAGTGAAGAACTAATAGGGATCTACATTTCTGGGAGTATTTGTTCAGTAAAACCTCAAAAACAAGATTTTGCCTTTATAAAAAAGTAATTGTCTAATTATTAAATAAGCATATAATGTGGTTAATGTATTTGAACCATGCTCTGATATTACCCGCATGTATCTCAGATAAATAAAATAAAAACATCCATGATTCTGAGCCTAATCCTAAACTTTTCAATCAATATTGTATTCATTTTTGCTTCCATTCTGGAATTTGGAATGTCTTTTAAAGGGTCTATACTGGGGCTGCTCTATTATGGCAAAAATTATAATCATGATTATTTGGCTCATAACGTGACTATTTCAAATAATAACTTGACATGTAATAATAATAACTGATTCTATAAAGAAAGTATACATTATTTTATTAGTAATGTTTTAGAAAAGCGCTTTTGCTCCAGGTTTTGAGGTGAAAGAATACAACATTTTTGTAATTGAATAGAGTAATAATTAAAATCACAATTATATATATATATATATATATATATATATATATATATATATATATATATATATATATATATATATATATATGATTAATTACACAACCCCAGTCTATACAAAAATCTTCTCCATGTTAGTGTAAGTATTCCTTGCCAAGTGGAGGAGTATGCATTTTCTTCAGTTTGGGTTTTCTTTGGTCAGTGTTCCTGTTCGATCCACCCAGAGCTGTAGCAGAAAATTCACATTGTAGCCCAGTGTTTCCCAACCAGGGGTACGGGGACTTCAAGGGGTACATGAGGAATTACCAGGGGGTACTTGGAACGGTTTCAATTTTTAAATGAAGATGAAATGTACTTCTACTAAATAAATAATAAATAATCTAAATAAAAATGTGTAATTAGTTGTAAATTTTGCATATTTTTGGAGTATCTTGGACCATAAACACAATTAAAACAAAAATATAATTTTAATAATTGATTTTATTTGTCTAGTAAACTCATTTATTTGCCCAAAACTCAAGTCAAAGGGTACTCTGAGTGTTAAACAAAGCTTAGGGGTTACTCGAGACAAAAAAGGTTGCGAAGATCTGTTGTAGACTTTTGGAGAGCCGGTCTCCTGCACTGAGGCTAAACAAGTCCCCTTTACCTCACAGTCTGAAACCCCTTCGTCTACCCTTCTCTTCTGTTCTCTATTAACTCATGTCTTTTCATTGTAAAATAACACAATAGAATGGAATAATATGTCTCATAACAATAGTTTAAGTGCTAAACAGAAGTGAAAACATGATACGTGCTGCACACCCAAAACGGTGATCCCGATGAGCGATAAGACTTTCATAGGTTTTCAGACGTCGACAAAAGACGAGAAATGCACCGATACTGAATCTGGTGTCTGGTCCAGTTCAGAAATAATGTCTGGATTGTGTATCGGTTCAGTATGCGTCATAAACTATAACCCTAAGACTATTTAATGATCATGCTATTACTGGCAAAGTCTCATTGTTTTGCAAGAAGTTATATTTATTTAAAACCTGCACATATAAGACTCACATCAACTGTACAAACACAAATACACGCAAATGCATAAGAATGTGCCAAAAATATAAGTCTTTACACTGTTATTATTTGGCAGATTCTCTAAAACCTTGTGACATTGTGCATCTCTACAAAAACGCTCTTAGTAGCTGGAGTCTTGTTTCCATGTGATCATGTATGCGTCAATACTTTACTGTACACGTATATTCTGTGAAAAAGGTGGGGTGTTCCTTTTGTAAATTGATCAGCTCGACTTTTTCTCTGTCAGGGATTACGTCCGCAGTGAACTGGATTCAGGCAACGAAGGACCGGTCTACCTGGAACCCCTCTCCATGAACCGATTCACCACTGCACTCATAGGTATAATATTACAACGGAAACAGTTGTGTGCAATCTTAGGACTCCGCTTTAGCATAACACCTATGGGAGTTCATGTAAAAACAGCAGGACAGTATGAGATCGAGTAGAAACTTGAGCAGCTCTGGCCTCGAGGCTTTGTGGAGGCCAGTTTTCAATCTGGTTTGGAAGTTGATCCGCTCCTCTCTTCAGATCTAGGTTGTGTTATGCTTTATCTAACATTTTTTTATTTGACGGAACATTGTAGGTAATGTTTTGAGAAATAATAAACTATTACAAATGTAACCCGTAAGTGTCAACATTGAACACATTTAATTTTGTTTAAAAGCTGTTTACATGCACATTATAAGACACATCCCTCAGACTTGTCATAATGGATAGTTCCAGAGCTGCAACGATGACGTAGTCGACTATAAAATATAATAACAGCATATTTGTCATAATCATATTTTGATAACCGTAATTGTTATTTGGACAAGACACATTCAAAAAAGACTTTTTAACCTTAACCTTAACAAAGAATGTGGCAATCAGTAAATTAGAATATCAGTAATTCAATTATTTCATAAATATTCTCTATCTAGAAGCCTTTTGTCACCATATTTCAACTTTTATTTGGTTGATAAGTTTTGAAATTAGAAATAATTGTTTTGACTTATCAAAAGAATTTAAAAAAAAAGCTCTAGATAATGCTATTCATTGGGTCATTTATTCATGTCATGTTTTCCTGCAGTTATGACCACCATTTTGAGGACTCTTTGACCACTTAACATATTTTTATTTGTTTCAATATTGTTATGAATGACAAAGTCATGGTTTGCTGCACATGCACAGGTTTGATGCGATTATATTCAATTTGATAAAACACATTGGAAAGCGAGCAAAAACACAAACCGTTTTCTTGCTTATCCTTGGAGTCTGCGCACACAGCTGACATGTTGGTTCTTCTGTCCTCAGCTCAGTTGGTCGTCTGCACGCTCTGCTCCTACGTGATGCAGACCAAGAGGATCTGGCTCTTTTCTGCTCATCTGCTCCCTCTTGTGGCCAGACTGTGTCTTGTGCCACTTGAGACCATCGTCTTCATCAACAAGTTTTCTATGATCTTCACCGGGCTGGAGGTCATTTACTTCCTGGCCTCTAACCTGCTGGTCCCATACAATTTGGCCAAAACTGCCTACCGTGAGCTGGCTCAGGTAAAGCACCACCAGGTTTTCTACAGCGTTACCAGTTTCAGATTTAGTTTATTTATTTATATATTTTTTTGTCAGCAAGACACATTACAGTATTAGAATTGTTTTGGGCCCTTAAACATGCTCCTGAGTAATTTTGCTGTGGCATCCGTTAGGAACTTTAAAAAAGGTCCACGAAAAGCACATCATTCAAGCGTCTCCCACGTACATCTAGAACTGAGTTAGAGCTCCACTCACTGGCTGCAAAGGGAATTACACGGGAGATAAACAAACCTAGCTTGACTCAACGTACTAACACAGGCACGTGCTGCATTGAACAAGATTTGACAAAAATAGGGTTGTGCTAAAATATTGAAATACTGATACATCGTGATGATGCAGTGTTGATATCATGGTCTTTTTGATTATATTTAGCAAAATAATTTCTGGGCAGCGCTACAGTTCTGCTGCTTGTTTAGTGAAAGGTTTAGGTTATTCACCGTTTTGATTATTAAAATGGATGTGTTTCATGTTTTTGTTTGTGCAGGTGGTGGTTTAACAAAGAAATACTGTTGTTAAAATCAATTTGGTTCTTAAAAATAGTCATGTATCGCAGAATTTCATGTGCAATATTGATTACTACATGTATCACAAAATCTAATTTGGAGGGACCCTGTGATTCCCAGCTCTATTAGCAAAAGAGGTTTATGTTACTCTATGTGCTGTAAATGTCCTGTAATTGTTTTGTGCAGGTGGTGGAGGTGTATGGCCTGCTGGCTCTGGGCATGTCTCTGTGGAACCAGCTGGTGCTGCCGGTCCTCTTCATGTGCTTCTGGCTCGTGCTCTTTGCTCTTCAGATCTACTCCTACTTCAGCACCCGCGACAAGCCCACGTCCAGAGAGAGACTGCTCTTCCTCTTCCTCACCAGGTCAGGCCCGAGCCGTCGCTACACACTCCTCTGTTCGGGATGAATGTGGATTAAAATCATTCAAGCAAATTTAGATATTTAAAGAAAAAAGAAAGCGCTGGTGTGGTTTAGATTGATTTCCTGGCTGTAGCAATTAATTGAATATCTCTCCCTGCTCTTCCCGCCAAAGTCACACTTAAAGAAGACGTGCTATACTTTTTTCAGGTATTTAGTATTGAACAAAACATAAGTAGATCATCGTTTTACCTTTTGTTCATTCTAAACCATAATATTGATATAAAAATCTTAGTGATTCAAACAGGTTCATTGGCTCAAAACTGCAGAAGTGTTACACCCCGCCCCTGAAGCAGCTGGTTTTTATTTATTAGAACTCTATATGTATCACTTGGAGTCTTATCTTTTTTAGTAATCGCAACTAAGTACTGGACAGTGGGTGGGGAAAGGGGGTAGGTGAAAACAAGAATTTTCTGAACACAGGATTACTCAAAACATGCAGAGATTAATGATGAGTAAACAGTGTTGTAACAAGGTTAAAGCTCTTTAAAGTTGATTTATGTCTCCTCTAAATCTGGCCTGTCCAATAAAGTCTGTGCTGAAAATATCTACAAAAAACCCTAAAAATGGTGGAAGTTATTAAACATAAAACAGTTTCAAAACTTACCCAGCATTTATTGTATCTTACTGGTAATCTTTTTAAATGTTTCCTCTAGTGTTGCAGAATGTTGTAGCACTCCGTACTCGCTGCTCGGCCTGGTCTTCACTGTGTCCTTCATCGCTTTGGGTGTTTTGACGCTGTGCAAGTTTTACCTGCAAGGGTACAGGGCCTTCATGAACGACAACACCATGCACCGGTTAGTTTGACTGACCTCATAAATGTTTTTTAAAATGCTTAAAATAGATTATTGTGAGACTTTACCCTTCTCCTCATGTTCCTCAGACCTGTTCTGATCATTTGATGCTCAGATTTTATGGGATGAATGTCAAGTCACAAGTATTTACACATTTACAGTGTGTTAAACAATTTGTGTGTGACTTAGTGTCGTCACAAGTGAAATATTTTGATTTGTCGTAACCTCATGTAGTCGTATCTGTATAATTTTGATTTGTCTGTGACTTTAGATAGTCATACTCGTAATTTTCATGTGGGTGACTGAGTGCAGTTGCATGTTTTATGTTTTAATTTAAGTATAAAAATAAGAGAGAGCCTGAATGCACCATCTGCACGTGGATCAGATCTGTGTGAAGATCGTGTCAAAAGCCTGCGAAGCTGCAGGTTTGTTTGCGCGTAACTACTGATCTGTAAGTGAGAAACCAGTGTTGTGCGTGTGTAAAATCATTTTTTGTGCTTATATTTTTAGCACTGCGCGTTTTTAATGTTGACAGTTTTTATGGCTCTCTTATTTTTATGCTAAAATGAAAACATAAAACATGCAACTACACCCAGTCAAGCACACAAAAATTACGAGTACGGTTATCTAAAGTCACAGATAAATCTAAATTATACAGATACGACTACATGAGGTTACAGAAAAATCAAAATATTACACTTGTAACTACATTAAATCCTGGACAAATTGTTTTACACACATGTAAATACTTTTGACCATAAAATTGAGTCTTTCCTTCGTCTTTGCAAGTTTACCACAGCACGCCTTGTTTGTAGCTGGTTACAAACATAAGAGAACATTAAAGGTCCCATAACATGCAAAATCGACTTTTCAGAGGTTTTAACCTTCCTCCAGTGCTATTTGGGCCTTGTATGTGTGCCCAAAGTGGTTTTTTGATTGATTCCCTCATGCTTTCGCTAGAGAACTGTCTTTTTTGTCCCCCTCGGCTGAGCAGGCAGACGGGGGCTCATCCCATGGATGACGCGGCTTCACCAGGATGACGCGGTGTTTAAGCCACGCCTCCGGGAAGCGCGCAGCCGCAGAATAAAAACAGCTAATGCTAATGCTACACAGTAATTACATGATGGATACGACAGATAGAAGAGTTAGCTTGTTATTTACCAAACGGCAACGTCCGTGGTTGAGGCCCTGGAGCACGTCAAACTCCAGGTCAGATCCAGGACGTAGGACTCAGCACGACGCACCGTCAGGACGGATAAAAGGTTTATTCCCGTGTTTGTGTATCGCTGTTTACCAGAGCACACGGCGCATGCGCAACATCTCCACTCTAGGCTTCGGCGCGAGTTGGGCGGGGGAGGCGCGCAAGTTGGGCGGAGGAGGCAGCCTGCTCTCTGTTCGGGGGGGTCAGATCGCAGAGTGAGCCGTTTGCTTTTGCAAGGAGGGGGGCCAGTCCAAGAAATGGGTGTTTTTTGGAAACTGTTATGTTATGGATATTGCACAACGCAAAATTTTATCAACAAAGCCCTTAGAATAGACTGTGTAAAGGGGAAAATAGCAGAATATGGGACCTTTAAAGCATGATATATGACCTTGAATAATCTGTAATCTTGTTTCTAGGGGCATGACCGAGGGCATCACTCTCCTGATCCTGGCAGTTCAGACTGGTCTCATTGAGCTGCAGGTGATCCATCGAGCCTTCCTCCTCTCCATCATCCTCTTCATCGTCGTGGCTTCCATCCTACAGTCTATGCTGGAAATCGCAGACCCCATTGTCCTGGCTCTAGGAGCATCCAGAGACAAGTACGAGCTTTACACTTCTCTTCTCTAAAAGTAGTACATGGAAGATATGTTGGACCAATGTGTGTGCTTAGATAAGTGAGTAGTAACATGTACAAATATATATATAGTTTTTGTTTTTAAGTAAACAATGATGATAAGAATAATAAAGAATAATAATAATGCATCGTTTGGTGAAAGCGACTACATAATTGAAACGTATAGCCTTAGATGGTTTACAAAGCCTTTTGTTGAGTATAAATTAAACAGAATCTTCACCTAGTCACCTCTTATTGACCAAGAATCATGGGAAAACAACTGCCTGACTCTATCCCAAACAAAAATCAGGTACAGGCCCTTTAAATAGTCACGGTTTGAAAATGAGTGACCCCAGCTTTAAACAAGTAAGAGTGCATGTTAACACAGCTGTTACCTAGTCAGTTAGTTAATACAAAATATTATGAAATTGAAATAACATGCATTGAACCTCTTCTATAGCTTTTCTTTAGTGTGAGACACCATGACTCTCAAATGTATCAAATGTCTTGTGTCTTGCAGGAGTCTTTGGAAGCACTTCCGAGCCGTCTCTCTGTGCCTGTTCCTGCTTATATTTCCTGCGTACATGGCTTATATGATCTGTCAGTTCTTCCACATGGACTTCTGGCTCCTCATCATCATCTCCTCCTCCATCCTCACCTCTCTGCAGGTAAAACACGCTCACAGACTGTTACCAATTTAGAGGGTTAAACATCTCAATTTGACTTATTTACTTAAAACTGTATTTAGTTAATGTTCAAACTAAATGAAGGACTTGTTTTGACACTGCTCTTTCCTGCGGCAGGTGCTGGGGACTCTGCTGATCTATGTGCTGTTTATGGTGGAGGAGTTCCGTAAAGCTCCTGTTGAAAACATGGACGAGGTCATCTACTGCGTCAATGGCACCTACCGTCTGCTCGAGTTCCTGGTGCGGCCTGAGCTCTACACCCT
Source organism: Rhinogobius similis (assembly GCA_019453435.1). Taxonomy (NCBI): domain Eukaryota; kingdom Metazoa; phylum Chordata; class Actinopteri; order Gobiiformes; family Gobiidae; genus Rhinogobius; species Rhinogobius similis. The sequence continues at coordinate 23,011,371 of CM033637.1, forward strand.
GCACTATTTATGTTTTTACTTTTAAAAACTCAACAAAAATGAACAGAATAAGGATGACATCTAAGATCCTAACATTATGATTTTAATGCATTCCTTTTCAATGTCAGGGACAAAACCAGACGAAAAAACGAACTGTCCTAACGAAAAGGCTTTGTACATGAGAGAGAAGGTCTATAAAGCAATCTAATTATGTAATACTAAATTAGCATGATATTTTTACATAATCACAAAAGTCATTTGAAAGTAAATACATTTAAAAATGTTTGTCAAAGTAAACACGGCTCTTGCCTCTTCTGTTCTGTGCAGGTGGCCGTGTGCGTGGTGTGCTACGGCGTGTCCGAGACCGTTTTCGGAGAGTGGAGTGTGATGGGCAGCACCATTATCTTGGTGCACTCGTATTATAACGTGTGGCTCCGGGCACAGCTGGGCTGGCAGAGCTTCCTGCTCCGACGAGACGCTGTCAACAAGATCAAGAGCCTCCCGACGGCCAGCAGCTCCCAACTGGAGCAGCACAACGACATCTGCGCTATCTGCTACCAGGTAACACTCACCTGAGACTGAAGAGTCCAGTCTGATTACTGGGGCTGTAGTCGACTGCAGAAATTCTTGGTCGACTAAAGACCTGCGCCATCGACCAATTAGTCGACTAAAAGGAGGGGTGTCAAAAATATATATAAAAAATATGAAGTATCTCCGCTTATCTGACCCAAACTACACTCAAAACGCCAAAAACACAACTGCACTGACGTTCATACAAAAATAACAATTTATACAAAAGTAATAGTACTAGTAAACGATTTATATATAAATTAGATTAAACTCATGATTTACTCCCAAATCTTCAGCTGACTCACTCCACATCTTCTCGTTTTGGCTGTTATTGCTACATAAATTAGTTAAATGTAAATTAAATAATTAGTCGACTAATAAAATGTTGTTCGACTAGGAAAACATCGACTGATTAATCGACTAAAGGATGACAGCCCTGCTGATTACAATCATTATGCAGTTGAAATCTAGCTATGTATTACTACTAACGGGATACACTCGTATATATAGTTGGCCTGTACAAATAAATAAACACTGAGTTGAAAATAAAATTCAAATTGGTCACCAAACGCAATTATCAACTATCTTGTCTTTGTTTTTATTACATTAGTAAATGCCATATGTATTTGTTTATCTTTTTAGAAATCTGTTTTAAGTTGTAAAACTTAAGACCAATTACAAAACAATTACTGCATAATTATTGTCTTTGAAATATCAAAAAGAAAATTAGACCAAATTGATCAATCGATTTATATAGGTTACAGTAATCTTTATTTTTTTGCCACATCGCACTGCCCTCTGTGTGAGCACTGACACGGTTTGTGCTGTACCTACAGTCTGTATTTCAGAATCGATTTATTGTTATTGTCAGTGATCAAAATTCACAAACATAGGAACTTGCTTCGGCGTAAGGTGCAACATAAAACAATGAATAAAATATAATAAAATATATAAAAGAGGCATGCATAAGAATAAGAATAAAATGGAATAGACAGACTATATACAGAAATGTACAGTTGAATAGACAGTGCAAATAGACAGCTCTTTTATAATATACTGTTAAAGTGGCAGGTGTTATAAAGTGTTCATGAGTCCAACAGCAGAGAGAACGAAACTGTTCTTGTGGCGGGACGTTCTGCTTTGTACGTGACACAAAGTTGTCCTCTGAAACACAACATTTGCATCAAACAAACCTAAACACTCGGCCTCTTTGACCTGATCATAACTGTGTCTTTATGCTGTGTTCTTTTTAGGAGATGAACAGTGCCGTGATCACTCCGTGTAGTCACTTCTTCCACGCTGGCTGTCTGAAGAAGTGGCTCTACGTCCAGGAGACTTGCCCTCTCTGTCACTCTCAACTCAAGAGCCCGCAACCAGCCGCTCCCGCCGCCAACCAGGATGATCCCGCCGCCGACCCCCAACCTGCCGGACAGGACGAGGGCGCGGCCAAACCCGAGCAGGAAGACGCCTCCTCTGCTGAAGACGGACTAACGGATGGAGAGGGATCGGAGCAAGGGGAAGACAAACGAGCCGCTGAGTATTCTTCAGACACCACGTCTCCATCCACTTCTCATTATAATTCACGACCGGATGAATCACGAGACGGAGACAATGCCCCAACGCCTCCCTCGATTTCTCACGGTTCGTCTTCAGCAGCTAAAGCTACAGCAGCAGCAGTCTCCGAATCAGAGCTCATCTCAAACGCAGATTACCCAGAGTCCTCTTCAGATGTTTCCTCACAGGCCGACGCTCCAAGTCTTTTGCAGAAGAAGAGGCAATAGAAAGCTGTTACTGAGCCACATGACTTCATATGTTCTCCAAATTCGTCATAATCTATTTTTAGAGGTCAGAAATCCATGACGAACATTTCTCTCTTGCTGTAAAGTTGGGAAAAGACTGTCCTTGTTTAAAGCATTTCAGATGGATGAGTTTTTTTTTCTTTTTCATTTTACCGAAACAGGAATTTTTATATCCAGATGTGGAGAATTGCAGTCCAGGAAATGTGAAAATCCTAAAAAGGACTGAAGCATCTTTTTGTTTTCATCAGTTTACAAAATCATCTGTACAATTTCACTCCTAACCATTTTTAAAATCAAGTTTATATTCTTTCCGCTTTTTGCCACTGCCGCTGTACATTTTGTATTATTGGACCTCGGCTCTTTGCCTCTGCAGCGTGTGCCATGGTTTGAGCAGACTATCAATTATTAATGGTTTCATTTCAAACTAGTCTTAACATTTCAAAAAAAGTCACGTTTAAGTTTTAATGTGGTGCGATGTCACATGATTCTCGATGCCATCAAACACCTATGGCTTGGTGCTAAGTAAGAAAAGTATGCTATTTTAATTTAAAGGTGTGTCCGTATACTCTCATTTGCATATCATAAAATTGGTTGTACAATTTACTGTATTCATGGATCTGAAAGTATTCTTCCCTGTTTTGAATACACGACCTTGCATTTCAAACTCGGACCTAGAAAACATGATGGCGCCAGTTCCAAAACGGTGTCTAAACAACTGATTTGTGGACAGAAAGAAACGCTGCAATGTTTCACGACACCACCAGATGTCGCCAAAGGTCTAACACACTTCACCTTTAATCCTTCATACTCAAATTGACTCATTTTCTCATTCATTGCTCAAAAACCTTGACTTGTTTGGCTGGTCCCAACAAACAAACCCCATTCTCACGGCCAAACCTATTCTACTGTTAAATATAAAGTTATTTTTACACTGCTTTTTATAAACGGTTGTTTTATGGTACTCATCTCGAACAGCTTAAATACAAATATACCATTCGAGCCATCTTCCGCGCGTGTAGAAATCTTAAGGGCATGCAAATATAATCACGTACTTAATCAAAAATGTGTGCTTGTTGTGCTGCCCTTTCACCCCTAATATCACTTGAATTTGTATTGTCACTGTTACCAGCTAATTGGAGATTTTTAGACGCACTCCAGCGTTTCGTTGGATTGTAATGAAAACGTGGTCTCTAAGTGTTTCAAATATGCTATAATAATCTGATGCACGCTTGTGTGTAGAGCTTGCCTGTTGCCACTATGCCCATTATAGCGTCTATTTGTTATGCTATCTTTGCTAATGTACGTTTTGCCACATGTTTTTTTCTTTTTTTTTTTCATTTTGGGTCGCATTTGCACTAATGTCCTTTCTACTAGCAACGCTCCAAAGCTGTCAGTGTGGCTACCAAACTTTCCCAAAATGTGTGTACAATTATGCCCAATGATATTATCCATGTTGCTATGTACGAATCAAACAGTTAGTGTTGATCGGGGCTTGGGTTTTCCCTTTAGCTATAGTATATTTTAAACGGCTTTGGGAAAATCAAGCGCCTTTCGACCGGCCAGTGTTACTGCGTCTCCTGTCGAAATGAAGCGCTGTGAAGCTGACGTGATCGCTCCAATGCCCTCAACTGGTAGGAGCGGGATCAGCAAGGCGTCGAACGACAGGAAATAGCACAAGTTGACAGTATTATCCACTTTTAGGACTATAATTGATATAGTCTGACTGCTATGAATGACTTTTTCTGACGTGCGTTGAGGCAGGATTACGAATGAATACATGCTACTTGTAGGATCGAAACCTGCCCATCGCAATGTAATTATTTGTGTTTATTTTATAAAAGCTGAAATGTAGACTTCAATGTATTTTGCACAAGTTTCTCAAAGGGGTGATTATACAGCATAATCTTAAATGACTACTTTTGTTTTTATGCTCCAATCTTCACAGTTCTAGTTTAAAATTAAGCACATAAATGGTTGGAAAGATTTGACTAGATCACTGTTTTCAAATGGGGCACTTAAAATTTGACCTACTTAATAGATATTAAGAACAATGGAATAAATTCAGCTTTTTGTGCAAGAACTGTATATCTCCACAATGTTACTCTCTGTAATTTTAATAACTTTTCACTTGAAGTTGATGTTTCTTAACTCACATTCTCAGTAGAGACTGATTGGGCATATTGTACAGTTATTTACAGTTTTTTAGCTTCAACCCTTTCATTGCCAATTTACCATTTGGAACTGGAGAATGAATAATTACAAGGAATTAATTGTGGAGATACAGTCAGTTTGTGCCAAAACAGTGCTTTAGTTCAGTGGTTTCTGAAAGAGGCAACAGTATAACAGCGGCTTTTGCACAATAGTATTACTTATTACTTATAAACAGCGGCCATTTGTATTTGAATTCAGTTTAGTAGTAGTTACAATAAACTGTGTTTACCAAAGATATGGCATTTTAGGATCAGCTATTCTTACTACATTCGAGTGCCAACCTCAATCACAGATGTTAGTGTTTTGGAAATGTTCACTTTTGAATCTTTTGGATCCTTTAAAAGTTTCTTAGACTTTGTATTTTCTTCCTAAACTGTTATTTTTTAGCTTTCTATCTTTGTTGTAGACCTAAGCCTGCAGTGTGTTACTGTTGCTTCTGACAGACCACTGTCATGCCCCTGATAAAAGCGTCAGTTACTGTTGAGGCATTGCTTCAGAGATGCTACAAAAACTGAATGTGAGAAATAAAATGAACCATTCACTTTGCATTCAATGGTGTTTGTCACTTGTATTATTCTAGCATTCAGGAATTTCTTATAATTGGTATTGTTATCTACATGCACGGTATGTATTAAATTTTAAGTCTGAACAGTTTATTAATTGGTTACAAAACCTATTTAGATTAATTTAAAATCAAGGTATACTTAGGGCTCAGAATGAAGTTTAGGCAATATTCATGGAAATATGGTCCAAAAACATCCTACAAAAAACATGATTCATTTATTTGCTTGCAGCTAAATCAGGAGTAAAAAGTAACAAATTGCAAATACTGATGAGTTTAAATGTGGTTGCATTTAAAATCAGTTTAGTTTCTGAGAACTGTTCAAGTCCTAATCATCCCGGCCTCACGACTGTCTCTGGTCCTTACTTCACCCACAAACACCTTTAACAGCACTGCATCGCCTGAGTTCAAAGAAAATGTGGACTGGGGTTTAAAACCACTTAAACTTGACATTTGAAAGCTGAATTATTAAGTTTTGTATAAAAGACTGATCTAAGTGCTGCTAAAATTGCATTAACAATAACTAGTTCTTACTTGAGTATTTTTCCTCTGTACTTTACATTTGGCAGCAGTTACATTTAACTTTATTCTGCCCTTTTTCTACCACTGAGCTAAATGTATGGGTTGACCTTTTGCCTATGACCTCCAGATAAGTGAAACCCCAGTTCCTCCTTTTACGACCTCATGCAGGTTAGCAGTTTTTGGTTTTTCTGTGTTTTAATTGTAGTTGTTTGAGACAGGCACGAGATGGCGCCATTGTGCTTTTTACCATTGAGCGTCTTTCCAGCAACTGCGCTTCGGGGACAAGCTTCAAAGCTTTCCCCCCTTTTTTAAAAATAGTTTCATACGTTATATTAACAATTAACTTTTTTAGAAGCCATTTTTATTTTCCATCTATTGAAAAATAATTTAAATCCATTAGAAAAATACAGACCAAGTATTAGTCAATAGTAATGGACCACTGATCTAAGCTTTTGTTTGCTATTTATTATTATTATTATTATTATTTTACTATGTTGAGAGCTTCATTTATTTATTTAAGTATACCTTTGTACTTTTGTTTTGGCGTGTTGAGCTCCCTCTCGTCCCCAAAACGTCCCGTGGCGCTGCGTCCCGCGGTGATCGATCCGACCCGGTTTCCTCGTTAACACGTTTTACATTTTACGCGCGGTTCTGTGCCGATCTGCTTCAGACTCTGCAAAGGCCGCTGCGCCTCGGAGTCTCATCTCGGAGCAGGAAACCAGGCGCATAAAAGACTCTTATTCTCCATAATCAAGGTCAAGAGCGTTTTTCAATAACCTTTGGGAATTAGAGGCTGGAGCCGCGCCAGGACCGGCTGCCAATCATCCCCACAAGCGGCTGAATAATACCAAAGTTGTTGACCTTTCGCACCTTAACAGATCGATATGCTGTAGCAGTGTCGTTTGGCTAAAAGACACCGCTGCGTTCCTGTTAATAATATTTGTGTTTTGATTCCCCGTGTGTGCGTCGCGACGTGATGAATTGTTTGAAATAACAGATGGAGCTGCAGGGAAAGACAAAGGAGGGAAATCTGCTCGCAATTATCCTCAATTATGTTCATTGTTATATTGAGCTAATTATTGTTATTGTCACTTTTGTTTGTGTGTCTTGCGGCGCTGCTCTGCAATAAGGGCTCCACATCCCAAAGACAATGGGGCCACGGATATGTTTTGACTGTGAAATATGGCTTTCGTAATTGAGTCTAACCAGCTGGGCTAAATAAAAATGAAGAGTTAACGCATGTTTGAGGTTTGGAATCACAAATGTAAAATAATGACAACAGAAAACGTGTCGCTGTGCTGTGCGTAAAAAGTTTGGAGTCGTCCCTTCGAATGAGCGAGACCATTGTTTTGAGCTTAAAACAATGAGAGTTTGATGAGCAGAAGTGGTTTTGTTGCGATTTTAAAAGTACTGGGCATTTTGTTCAAGAAGAGCTGTGGAATTAAAGCCTGTTGAGTTCAGGCTACAACATTTAAAAGTGTGACATAAGCAGAACAATGGATGTGGAGTGTGACGAGAACATCAGAATCGTAACACTTTATTGATTCTTAAAGGAACTTATTCAGTTGCTGCAGCGCCAATAAATATCAAGGACACAAGTAAAAACACCACTTATAAAATATTATGATCACCAAAGTCAGCATCACGTCAAAGGTCGAAAATATGAATGCATAAAAAAGTATTCACGCTCCAAATTCATATTTCCAATCATGCAATGTCTGTTAATAATGTCTACTCCAGCGTGTTCAGTGTGGAGGTAATAAAAGTGAACAAAAAAATATAAGAAACATCATTTTGAAGTTGTTTTTTGTTAATCCAAACACTGATTCAAACACTGTTATCCAATTAAGTGCCCAAGTTCAAGCTCAAGAGCTGAACGTGTCGTTACAGGGAATAAACGATCTCGAACTGATACGATTTTACGCATCTATTTCCCGAACCCCCGCCGCCATAAATATAATAAACCTTCACTTCTTCGCTGCCTATGACACACGAAAATCAGATCAGACGCGTTTCTCGGAGCGTCTCGGTGCATCTCGCCTCACATAAAGCAGAGCGCGGCGGAGGAGAGAGTGCGACTCCTCAGCGGGCGATGCGTGTGGGGCGGACCTCACTCACTCCTCCAACTCTCTCCTTTGTTTGGGGGCGTCTCCATCATCGCCGCGGTCCCCTCCCCTATTTCCACTTCCCATCCCGGGCTCGTCTCTCCCCTCGCAGTCCTTTGGGAAGAGGCACAGCAGCGCGGCGGAGCTCCGAGCATCACCCACACACACACACGCGCGACACGGACAGGTCCCGCAGCGGAGAGGAAGCAAAGAGAGAAGAAAGAAAGTGTCACACACAATGTTGACATGTGACGCGAGCGCTTGGTGCGACAGCTCCCTGGACTAGGACGCACTTTGAAACACCTTTCGGCTTTCAATCACGCTGGGAATTTACACTTTGAACATGCTTTTCGCTCTGTTGTAGCCCGCGCTTCTTCTTTCACGGGACTCTGCGGCCAAGAACAAGTGCAACAGAGAGAGACAAGGACGTACTGGGGCTTGGGAAAAGACACAAAAAAGCGGAGAGGTGCGGAGTGTTGATGTTCGGGATCCAAGAGAGCATCCAGAGAAGCGGCAGTGGACTGAAAGAGGAGCCACTGGGAGCAGGGATGAACGCCGTGCGGAGTTGGATGCAGGGAGGAGGCGTGCTGGACGCCAACACGGCCGCGCAAAGGTGAGCCAGGAGAGGATTTAGCAGCCCATCAACACCTCGGCGTTTGGAAAATCAGAGTTGGTGCCAGGCTTGCCTCTGTTCAACTTTGTGACGTGACCAAAGGGAAATAAAAGGAAAGGACCGTACTTTGCAACCCTAAGTACAACAAATGCAAAATAGTCCATATTTTACGCACGACTTGTGTACATATTTTCCCACTCCTTAAGTCCTACAGGTTTTGTGTTACCGAAAACTACATTATTTGGATTAACAATTAAATATTAGCTTTGTGATTAGACATTTTTAAACGTCCCTTTGGCCGGAAAGTTTGTGCGTAAAGTTGTGAGTTAATATAATTGCTATTATACTGATTTAGGCTAAAAGATGCCACCAATCGAAGCATCTGTGTTTCAGTCTCGTGTTATATTTTCAGGACTTTTCCCCCACTCATATGATAGTTTGCTTTATATTGTTAATCACTATATGGCACTGTTATAATTACTTATCATTCTAAAATCTTATAGCAAGTGGCAAAAGGAGATACTGAGAATAGTGGTAAAATAATGTTTTTATGTTAGAAGTGCATAATCTATATTTATATATAATAAATAAATAAATAGACCCATATATTTTCTTGCATTTTTATTCCAAAATCACAACTTGCCTTCACCAAATAACATTGAAATTGTAATTCTGCAAGAAACACTGAGGTTGGAAACACGGTGTATTATTTATATAGGCTAAAATAAATGAGCAGGCTATAAAATGATAATCCCTTGGTGACACCGGCTGATGGCTTGGCGTGTGTCCGCAGCGGAGTGGGTCTGGCCCGGGCGCACTTTGAGAAGCAGCCGCCCTCAAACCTGCGCAAGTCCAACTTCTTCCACTTCGTGCTGGCGCTGTACGACAGACAGGGGCAGCCCGTGGAGATCGAGAGGACCAGCTTCGTGGACTTCATCGAGAAAGAAAAGGTTTGTGTCTCCGTACTTTAACATCAGAGTAATTTCAAAGGCGTAATGCAATCGTTTGACAGCCTGGAGGCCTTATTCCCCACGGGATTCAATGTCAATTTAATGTTGTAAAAATCTATAAAAGAGCAATTATTAGCAATACAACGCGATGTAATAGAATAGATTAAATTACACGTTTTAATAATTTATTGATGAGAGAAAATAATGTATGCACTTTTTATTTATTTATATATTTTTTGCGATTTATTTCAATTATTTTGCTTTGGTACATTCACGTTTTCGTCCTCGCTTTTACTTTTTGCAATTTGGTTTAAAGCTTAAATTGTGTGTCGAGTTTCATCAAAATTAACAACAACAATTAACAACTGCTGTTTAAAATAAACAGCACTGCATTATTATTATTCTATTGTGAATCTGCGAGGGTGAAATGTTGGTCTGTTCTCCAAACGCAAAATAGTAATTTAAGAGAAATGAAAACGCCACGACACCACGTGGATGATGGTGTTGTTTTAATACTATAACTTGGGCCTCGATGCTTGTTTAAACCTTACATTATTGTGTGTTAAATGTTTAATACTTTTGTTTTGTGTGTTTGTGAAGGAGACGAGCGGTGAAAAGACCAACAATGGGATTCATTACCGTCTCCAGCTCCTGTACAGTAACGGTGAGTCAACGCTGTTTGCACTTTATTCACACAGTATTAGAGCTTTTACATTTTATTCTGTAGACATTCAAACTGTTGCTTTAGGACAACACGGCTCAAATATCAAATGCACTGTCGCGTTCTGTGTTTGATGCATGTAACGTGACCAAATCTTAGATAAACTACACCCTTTAAACGCCTCTTAAAGCAATGCGTTGTGGTTATTCAGTGATTTTCCCATGCACCGCTCTGCTTGACACTCTGCAGTCATTGTAAGTGTCACTAATTGTTTGTTAGTGTGTGTGTGGCTTGTGGTGACTGGGCCTTTGAGCTCAGAGCTGGCAGCAATATCAAACTCCAGTTTAAAAGTCTGCAGAGCTACAACTTGTGGACTGTGAGCGCTGGGTTTGATTGGGACATGTGCAAATCATCATAAGTCCTCACTGAAGCCTTTGTTGCCAGAGCAGTAAAAAGCATATTTTCTGTCAAGATGATTTTATTGGCTTCTGAGATTTGTGTTGTTATTGTGGCTAAAGAACAATAAGGAAACCAGGGAAGGTTATTTAAACAGTGATTTAGAAGTCTAACCATGAAAGCCATTGTGACTTCAGTAAGAGGTTTGGTAAAGGCTAAACCAAACAAAGGAGTGTTTTGAGAGTAAAAGTTGAAAAGACAAATATAGTAGTCTTTATGCATTGCTTAAAAGTAGAAAAGTACTTTTGTAATTTATTCAGTTTATGTTGAGGTTAAACTACAACCATGTTACTAAGTTCTAATGGTAACACTTAATAATTACACATTTATCATAATAAAGCATGAACAAAGACGAAAGATTCAAGCTTATTTATTCAAGCTTATTTATTACCAATCCTGAATCAACTATGAATTAATTAAATATACTTTATATTATGAATGATGTCTTTGTTCATGCTTTATTAAGGCTAATTAAGGTGTAGTTATTATAAAGTGTTAATGTAGTATTTAACAGTGCAATACAAAATAGACTTAGATTAACTTTATTGATCCACAAGGGAATGGCTTGGACACAGTAGCTATTAAAAATCTTTCCAGTAAGAACAGTAATTAATTTTGAATTGCAGGTGTGTAAATATGAATAAATATCACATACTTAACACATGCCTATAATAAAAAATTCGACTGTAACTGAGTGGAAAAACCTAATTGTATATTCTTAATCAACATGTACCATATCTAATATTACTACCAACATTAACATGAGTCATTTCAGATTAGTGATGTCACAATGTGAGATCGTACTTTCTTCGTTTTTGCGTGTGGTTGTACTAGTTCTGATAAAGATTGTTTTAAAACTGCTCAGGAAAGGTCAAATATTGTCCGATTTGCATCTTTTTTCATATCAATACTTGATATTTTGAGTATCTAGTTTCGACACTAGTTTTAGTATCGATTAGTATCTGATTTTTTATACTTTTGACAACCATAATTCTGATCATTGTGACTTCAGCGTAGGTTAGTTATTGGCTAAACCAAACCAAAGAGTGTTTTGTGAGTAAAATGTATTGATTTATTGAGAAATGACTAAAAATACAATGTAAAAAACCTTAACAAAGAGCAAACAGAATAGGAACTAATTCTGAATGTTAGTAGTATTAAATATAAACATCCCTATAATAAAACTACTTATTCTAACACCTAATTGTACATTCTGAATGACCTTTTCTATACATTTAGTACTGAACATTACTATAACACTAACACGCGCGACTACAGCTCCTCATGTCTCTTTTCTCCTCTCGTGACAGGCATCCGAACAGAGCAAGACTTTTACGTGCGCCTCATTGACTCCATGACGAAGCAGGTAAACGCTCTCTCCTTGTCCTCTCTGTACTCGTCCCGGCGGTGTGTCCCTCTCCTGTTACCGTAGTCACAATACGCTCCTGCACTGATCCGGTTCTCCTCTCTCGCTGTGTCTCATGGCCCCTGTTTGTGAGCGCGGGTGGGTGTTTCCTCTTCGGTCTCGTGGGTGGGGGTTCACATCCAGTCGCGGTGAATAGCTCGAGGCGCTTTTTCTTTCTTTCTTTCACTCTTTTTTTGTGTGTGCGCCTGTTTCTTCTCGCTGTGATTAGAGTTTGGAGGCAGCGTGCGGTGGTTGGCGAACAGGAGTTGCTCACAGTGGGAAGTGGGTAGATGTAACAGCACCTTTGGGAGACGGTCTGTTGTTAGTGTAGATGGGTGTTTCCTGATCACATCCAATTTTGCCATTTTGAGGCTTTTATTTGTGTTTAGAGATAAAAGTGGGGGCAGAGAATTGTAAGGTAAATCTTTCGTCTATGTTATAACTTTCCATACCCAAACAGCATTAATGAAATTGAATGAAACTGTAGATTTATTATCAAATTAAAAGGCAAAATCAGAACAATGCGCCGGAAGAGTTCATTTGCCACAACAGACGGAAGTACCTTTTGAAAGAATAGTTGAAGGTTCACGCTTTGTAGAGCTGTGTTTTAAGCTGTCTATTTTAGTGCAATAAAAATATGATTCCATCTCCTCTTGAGCAAATCCCCTCAGCTTAATTTCATTCATAAGATGTATAGCAGTTGGCATCAAAAAGAAAAAGAAAACTTTGCGACTAATTTTCACAATGTCTGTTTTTTCAAATTAATTAACTGTTTTTTTTTTGTTTTTTTTTTTTTTTTAATAAAAAAAAAACAAAAAAAAAACAGTTAATTAATTATTTCAAATTAATTAACTGTATCCGGGGTGCACGGTGGCAGAGCGGCTAGAGCTTCTGCCTCTCAATAAGGAGATCGTGGGTTCGAATCCCGCACCACCCCAACATCGTGGTTTCGAATTCTGAACCACCCTAACATCACACGATCTCTCTGAGTGGAGTCTGCATGTCCTCCCCGTGTTACCGTGGGTTCTCTCCGGGTTCTCCGGCTTCCTCCCACCGTCCAAAGACATGACTGTGTAGGTTAATTGAGAACTCTAAATTGTCCATAGTGAATGAATGTGAGAGTGAATGGTTGTCTGTCCTTGTCTGTCTCTCTGTGTCAGCCCTGCGACGAGTTGGCCCCTGTCCAGGGTGTACCCCGCCTAAGGCCCAAAGTCACTGGGATAGGCTCCAGTCACCCGCGACCCCTAACGGGAATAAGCGGTAGAAAATGAATGAAAAAATGAATGAATTAACTGTATCCAGAAAAGCAATGGCAGCTGTTTGCGTTTGACTTGAGTTGTAATCAGCCTTAAAGGTGGACTAAATAGTATTATACATATTATTTTAAACATGTTTTATTAGATATTGTAGATAAGCAGCCAGAAATAACCTGAGCGTGGAATCTATGAGAACCCAACCACAATTCTCTGCTGTTATTCTGTGAAGGAAAGCACAACTTACTTTTTAAACAATGAAAATACAGTTCCACACGAGCTTACCTAAAAATGTCTAGCTCTTGGATTAGTTTAAAACAGTACTATGCCATTTCTGTCTCATTACACATGCATGAGTGCTCTATATTTATTTGCATTTCACTTTACTTCCTCCTTTGCTATTTATACGTAATGTGTGATTTGCGTCGTGCAACAACCGTATCTACATTACACGTCCATGCTGTGCACGGGTGGCCGGTATTGACAAAAAATAATGTCTTTGGATTATCCCGATGACAATATTCATATGATGTTCATGGCAAATCTATAAAAAGTGCTAAAACGTGTCTTTAAATGTTGTGGTTGAGGTTTAAGTATCACAAAAAAACCTGAATGGACTGAAATGTTCACACAAAAGTACAGAATTATCACCGTTTGCCTTTTATTTGGAAGATTACTCTGCAAGTTTTTGCTCTGTTTATTTCTAATCAACTTTTTATGCAGCCTTTTTTAATAGTTTTGATTAGAGACATTATACTCAATGTTTTAATTTTACATTTCTCCAAAACAATATTATCCATTTACTTGATCCCACACCTTTAATGCTGTTATAATTGATGTAGTTAACAAGCTTGAGGATATAGTAAATGGTTATTTTGTTTACCAGACAAATAAAAGAAACTCACTCATAATCCATTTGCGACCAAGGAATTATTTAGATTATAGCTTTTAAAATGTATCTTGAACAAATCTTTGGCCTCATACACTGTCGCACACTGCCACCTCACATTCTGCTGAAGTCTGGCGAGCCTCACAGACAAACTCTTCACTAATAACACTGTTTAGCCCAGGCTTAGACTCTCCAAACTCACACTCCAGCGGCTTAAACGCTGCAGGCCTCGGTCCCAGTGGAAGTCCAGGGCAAAACGCTGCTTTATTTGAATGCATTTTGAGCGTAAATGCAAGAGATTTTGGGTTTGTGGGAGCCATTTGTCTTGGTGCAGGTGTAGAAGGCACCTGCACGTGAACGCTGGCCCAACTGGGAATGTGTGACCAAGAACTGGTCGAGGTTGTAATAAGGAAAGAAATACAGAAATGCTTTTGAGATTATGTGTGTTTAAACTGTTCTTGATTCTTATTTTTCCTATTTTTCAAGCAATGTATTTGTTTTCTGTTGTGTTCTTAGTCATAAAGGTGCACTGTGTAACTTTTCTGGTGCGGGTCAGCCATGGTATGTTCCACAATATGACTTTAAACGTGTCTATCTTACATTTATTCAATAACAAGTGATTTTATGGCTCAAAAACACCTTAAAAAACATGCATTCTCACTGTGAGCGGCGTTAGCTCTCCACAGATCTGACCTGTAGCTTGGCCTGGTGGTGTCACCTGTTTGTCCCCATGGAAACAGATATGATTAAAGGGCCTATGACAGGTTAAAATACACATTGAACTAAAACGCAGTTAAAGTGAATATATTTCAATTTCTACTAAAATCTTTACAATCTTTAACCCCAGTTTAGCTGTTTTTTAGGTTTTAAATTTTACTCCCTTTTGTAAAGTATGACATCACGGAAATTACCATAGCAACCGCACTGTACAGTGGCCAAAACTCATCTAATGTCACAGATTTTGTTCATTTGACAAAGAAAAACACATGTGAACACTTTTATTTTGTTGTTGAAAGTTTAAAGGGTCAAAAAGTAGTTTATTTTGTGTAAATTATGCATAACCTTTGTCTCCCCAGTGTGATGTCATGAGTTTATTTACTTCCTGTAATTGTCAACAGATTTTTCAACTTTTCTCCTCAAATAGCGACCTGATTGGGTTAAAACTATAATATGTATTTACACAAGGTATTAATATACTGAATGAAGTCAAAATTAGAAAATCATAAAAACCCGTCATACGCACTTTAATGCTATACTGTGGGACAATCCAAGGAACTCTTCTCCATGGAGACCAGTTTATGGCAAACCCTCCAACAGAAAAGTTACATATTGCACTTTGATAGTATTCTGTATCCTAAATAGTATTCCGCTGGATCACTTTCTGTTTGTTTTGCTCGTGGCACACTACTTACTTAAAATAAATAAATAGATAGTTGGCGCTGGCGGTTGAAGCGTCGTGAACAGGTGCTGTGACCTAAACAAGAGTCAATAGAGTCAGGGCCAAGTCCTGTCTCATTACAGACTCTTCAGGGGCCACGGGTTTGGACTCACTGCACCACATTATATACACTATACTGCACTCACCAGATATGAACATGTGCGTCATTTTGGATGATTGCATTATTAGATATACAGGTTCTGACTCTCGTGTTATTGTAAATGGATTATTGTGGGTTATTTATTTGTCATTAAAAACAAAGTTAGATTTGTTTTGAGTAGTTAGTGTTTTTGCAATTTCGATTGTCCATACAGAAACGCTTTAATTTTAATTATAATTCTAAATTCTTTGTCCACGTCACATGTCCTTTCACTTTCATTATCAGAGTTTTAGAGAAGTTAGTATTGCATGTCATTTTTTAAACTAAGAAGGTCACTGCACATTATAATTTTGTCTTTAATTTAAGGTGCACTGTGTAACTTTTCTGATGTAGAGCCCACCGCCTGCTTGTCGCCATGGAGATTCTTTGTTTTTCCCTGCAATGTGCTGGCGTTACATATTTTTACTGTGAGCGGCCACCTCTCCACCGATAACTTGCAGAATCCAGTGCAAGCAGGTGGCGAACCCTTCACCAGAAAATGTTCAGTGCACCATCGAGATGTTTGCTTTTTGATTCTGATGTGCGGATTCTGTGAGGAGTCTATTTTCCCCAGACAGTGTTCTGGAGCAGCGTTCATGTGACGTCACAACATTTTAGAAACCCGATTGTTTAAACCTGGAGACTAGAAATTGCTGTTTAACTGTCAGATTGCAGGTTCGTTGATCTGGTTTATGGTTCGTATCGCTGTAATTACTGGACCGATCCACATGAAACAAAAACTGGCACAAAGTCAGAATAAATAAACAAAAGTGAAAGCATTTTTTTTTTTACAATAGCTTCAGCAGTTGAAAAAAAAAAAAAATTACGCATTTTAAAAAATATTATTAGTCTTTAAACATGCTCTTGAATACCTTAAGTCAGGCATCTCGTGTAAAATGGTTCTAAAAACAAAATAACTGTTTCTGGTTCTGTTTGCCCTGGCACTTACTGAGTTTAGGCGCCATCTACTGGCTGCTCACACAAACTAGAAATTTGTTTGTCAGGAAATGCAAGAGAGCTAGTTAGTTTGTAATGATCATGTTTAGACGGATGTCGATGATTTAACGATTTAAAACAATGATGTCTAAAAACGGGGTCTAAAATGGAAAACTGTGATTGATTGAGGGAGTTCAGCAGGGAGTGTTTTTGACGGTCGGGTGAGAGAGGATTTTTTAACCAGTATTCCTCAAACTAGCGCGAATGAAGCTAAGTGCAACTCCGGGTATGTTTTTGATGACGGAACGTTGTTAGAACAGGGTTAAAAGCTCAAAAAAGTCACTGTAGCAGAATACTATATGTTCCCTTTAAGACGTAAGATTAATATCGCTACAGTCAAATACCCGCCCCATATTGAGTGCAAAAAAGCAGTTATGTAGGCTTTATTCTTTTCCTACACATGATAGAATTGAAACAGTGGGGCTTTTTGAAGTCGTGAGTCTAGTCTACCTGTTCAGACCAGCGCTGATCGTGGTAAATAACACTAGACCGACCTCTCCCACTCTGCACTCGCTCCTTAAACGAGTGCATCTCGCTGCTGCATGTTTAACAGTGTCTGTGAGAGAACTGCGCCGCCCAGACACTTCTCCGGCTGACACTAACGCGGGGCGAAGTGTGTTCCCTGCTTAACGCTGCCTTGTTTACACGCCGCGCATGTCACAGCGCTTCAAAGGAGCTAGGAGAGGAGCCGAGGAGAGGAGCTAGGAGACAGGGGAAGGCAGATGAAAGGAATGGAGCGCAGCCGCCTAAGTGACAATTTGATGAAACGCCCCAAGAAAACGTACTCTGGGACCCACTTTTAACAAGAGCTTGTCAAACACAACTGGACTATATATTATTATGAAAATTACTCTTGGTGTCATTTTGTGGATCCAGATGGCTTTAGTTTGGAAAGAGGACACAGCCGAGGCAGGAACTTAAGTTTAGAGACGCTAAAGGGGCGAAGCTATTACAGGGTCTGACACAGAGCTGGATAAATTAACACTGGCCTCATTTATCTTAATAGCCAGAGTTCAAACAGTAACCTGCTTCCTTTGCGCAGGTGTAACTCTGTACTTTTACTTTTTACATGTACTTGAGCTCATTTTCGGTCTATATTTAAATGTTTGTGGTTGAGGAAGTGGTAAGAATCTATGAACTGTATAAACATTAAGAGGAAAAAAGTTTAATCAAACAAAGGAAATGAAGCAAATGAATGAAGTAAGTTAAAACTTACTGGGAAAATGGGTTGTTAATGTGACAACCAGTACTTTCAGTTTTGATACTTTCACCAGATGCCAGTGCTTGGACTGAAAATTGTACATATGTCCTTAATTGACTTTCACCTTATGACAAAATGGATCCAGTTGTGTTTTGAGACTGTTATTTATCCTTCTAGTGACTGTAGAACTGGTTTGTATGAATAAAAGTTCAAATATTATGAGATGTTCTGATCTAACAGCAGCCAGGAAATAGTCTTATTGCACCAACCAGAATATCTTTGACATCAGTATGATATCTTTGATCCCTGTACGTAATCCATCAGATTTCCCAGGATCGGCACAGATATTCAGCAGCAGTAAATGGTGCGGGTGCGTCCCTGGTCATTGCCTAATGTTAAACCAATGGAGACGTTAAGATGATAAATACTAAACTTTGTGTTCATTCAAAAGTATTCTAACACTATTGACCTTATTCCGGAAGTTGCCGTACGCACCGCCGTCTTGTCTCCGTTGTAGTTTACATGGAGCAGATGAGCTCAACAGAAAATAAGTTCTACATGGACTAAAAAGCCATTTTCAGACTGACCAGGAAATCATTGCGTTGTTGACTTGTTGTTGCTCGTGTTCATTAAACATTTTACACAAATCAACCTACTTTATGTAACATTTTAGCGGCGAGACTTTTCCCTCATTCGTCATTAGCTTTAACGGAGTTCTCGTCAAACGGAAGTGCATTTACAACAAAAGTGCAAAAAACGGCAAAAGTGGGCGGGGCAAAATAAGGTCAATACCGTGTTAAAGTATTTACCAGTATTGACCCAGCAGCTTAATGAGTTGTCCCACGACTCTTGCTTATTTTTTATTTTATTTATTTTGTTAATGCATCTCTATGAACGTTGCAAATGATACAGTTATATCTTCTTCCAACAACAACAGTAGTAGTAGTAGTAGCACTGGGTAGTACTTTCTACTTAAACTCGATATTTAATACTTTTAACCTCTATTCAAGTCATTAAGTTTGGTAACTTATTTCACTTCCACTCAAGTGATATATTTCTAAAGTATGAACATATTTACTATATTTTGGAGTATTATCCTGCCTCTGCTCCTTCCACCTGACTTTATCAATGTATCAGTTCCTTTTTGTTTCTTCTTTGGGGCGGTTCGACTCCCTGCTGGACAATAGCGGCACAAAGGCGGCATAAAGTGACTGTCAGACAAAGAGTACAAAGGTCTGTTTGTGTCATGCGATCAGGTGACAGTCGTGGCCTTTCTGTGGTTTTTGGGAGGACCTCAGCCTGATTCTGTTCAGGAGACAAATGCCCGGCTCCAGTGGAGGTGTGAAGGCTCGCTCTGCTCCCGTGGGCGTGTTTCCAAAGAACAAAATGTGAGAAAGAGAAGCAGGAAATAGGAGGTCTAGATGACACTGACGATGAATCTGTGTTGGGAGCAGGGAGGAAGTGACCTGACCGGAGCTCCCTGTACCTGGGTCATGACAACCACCGTCAGGCGAAAGAGGTGCAGAGGTTTATGCGACATCTAAAACAGGCTCGTTTAATAGCAGGGCAGTAATTAGTGACTGACTAAAGACAAGCCTTTTGGGATGAATGACGTCTGACTCTGATTCGGATTCTGACTAAAAAGGACTTGGTGTGGAACTTGCAAAGCTCTCAAAACTAAACTTAAGGTCAGCTTAAATATCAAACATCTGAACCAAACTGCAAGCTCACAGGATAATAGACTTCATACAGAAAAGATATAGTAAATATTTAGATTTAAAGGCAGAGTAAACTCACAATTCACTCCCAAATCATTATAATCCAGTAAAATAACTTGTACAGTAACGTAACGCGTACAGAAGCAGTTGCTTGTGTTGTATTTGCGTGTGTTAAAATGTAAATTACTTTAATTAAATAATGGCATGAATAGGGCTGTGTACCTTTAGTCGTTTAGTCGATTAATGGTCGATGTGGTGTCTTGGTCGACCAACATTTTTATTAGTCGACTAATTATTTTATTTAGGATTAGGATTATTTAGGAAAAAAACACCAATAACAAGAAGATAAGGAGTGCGTTTGCTGAAGACACACAGTTTCCTTGTAATTATCTGTAAAAATAGCTGTTTTTGCATGAATTCCAGTGCAGTTGTGTTCTTTTGAGTGCAGTTTGGGTCAGACACGTGGAGATACTTCATAGTTTTGATATATTTTTGCCACACCCCCTTTTAGTCGATTAATCGGTCGATAGGGCAGGTCTTTAGTTCGACTACAGCCCTAGACACAAAGCGACAAAAATGACCAAGTTTGAATCTTTAACTGAGTGGGACCTGGACTCAAACAGAGGCAGGTGAAAAGAACACACAGACTGCTGTTGTGTCCTTCGGCATGACACTTCACCCATTATCTTCATGACTTTGATGCTTGCTATGGTTTATGAAGAGTCAGTGTAACAGACTGTGGTCAGAGAGGCAGACGTTTCAGAATGAAGAACACACTGACTTATGCCATCCAGTTGTTTTTGCTTTAGTGAAACTTGAAAAGTGAAAAGTTTCTTGTAGTCCACGACAATATGGCCTAAAACTTACATCACGGGATAAAATACATTTGCGATAGGGATTAACAATTTTGGCAAAATATCTGATTGCGGTTTTTCTGACAAGCATTGCAATACGATTTGTGATTTATGGTTTAATCACTGTTCAAAGTCCATACCTTAACATGGTGTAGGAGCATTAATAATAGAAAACTTGATCCAAACATTGCAGGACATGTTTGGGGAAGTCTAACCTGCAGAGTTAGTAGCTTTAACACATTAGTGAGACAGAGTAATTTGATGTTTTAACAGAAAATGATGTAACAGTCTTTGTGATTTACTAATAGTGACCTTTAAAATTGCAATTTCGATTCAATTGCGTTACAGCTTGCAGCTCTATTTTTCCGTACTGATACACTGACAAATGGGACAATAGACCAAATCTTTCATAACCTTGGCCTTTATGGTGCTGAATTATTATAGGCTTTTAATTATAATTCTAAATTCTTCCTCCACTTCACATGTCCTTTCTCTGTGTTTTTTTTTGTTTTGGTTTTTTTCAGCATTTTCAGAACGTTCACATGTTTAAGCTGTTTAACGCATTATCTGATCTATACTACAGGTTTGGCAGATTTTATGCTGAATTAGACAGGATATATTGTCATTTGTGAAGGAAATCACGGTGCCTCAAAAAGTGCAGTCTTTGCGATCCATTCAAATTGTGATTTTGATTCGATTGTGATTAATCTCGCAGCTCTGCCCCAAAGCGAGTGATTTGTTATGGCCCTAGTTTCTTGCATGCGTTTCTTACTCTTAAACACGGCTTAGATTCTGTTCAACATCTTATTTGCCTCTTGTCCTTTTATAAAAGTGCTAGTTTTTTTGCTTGGCATTAACACTTTTCTCCTCTTCCAACTCCTCTTGCATTTATTGCAGCCTGGAGCGTTGGACCACCAGAGCCTTAAAGAAAAAAAAAGTCTAAAAACATTGCAGCATGTATTTTGTTAAAGTTGAATTTCTGCTCATTCACAGAAAATTATGAGTGACACGCGCCTAAAGCAGTGAAATCAATGGGGCTCCAATTCCCTGCTCGTGGTGAGGAGCTATTAGTATCAAAGGCTGCAGGCGACTACAACTGCAATTCGACAGATATGCTATGGGACTGTTATTTTTCTGCGTGTCAGAGCTCGGAGCGACTCTTTACATCGCGGTTTTACGTACGCTTTACATGACGCCTGATATGGTGCGGTTCAAACAAACGAAGACCGCAGTGTTTAAGGCCCTGTGTTTTCCTTCAGGCGCGAAGTCATACTTAGGTTTTTGCAGAATATACAGTTGGATTATATTTGAGTCTTTTGTAAATGAATACAAAATATCTGCTCATAATAAGTTCAAGTATCACAATTGTATTTTTAGTAGTTGCATTCAAATAGCCAGAAGAAGAGAAAAAGATCAGTACAGTTACTCTTTCAATCGTTTCTCTTTCGATTTGATCTCTTCCACATTAGTTTTGCCCCCTTTTTGTGCGTAATTTTCCTCGTCAAAACCTGCACAGTTGTGAACAATCAGAAAGAAATCAAATTACTCACATCAGATAGATGTATCTGTTTACATGGCATTTCAATAATGTGACAACTTTAGAAATCAGATAATGATGGGGTGAATGTGAACAAAGCCATTGTTTTAAAAGCAAGATTCAGTTCAGAGTGCACAGGAACATCAGCTTTTGAGAGAACATTTAAATGTTTTCTAGTAAACTAAAGAAAATAATGCATTTCAGAACCTGTTTGTAGAAGTCTAAACTATAGGGTTTGCAATTTGGTCTCAAGAAAACCAAAAAGCATGTAGCCTACTCTAATCACAATTTACATTTGTGTGATTATCCTGCAGCCTTAGACTTTCAGGAATAACATTGTAGTAATAAATGTACAGACTGTAGTATTTCTAATATGAATCCATTTCAAAAGCAAAAAAATACAGTCATAGAACAAATGATGGTATCACTTTATAATAACCTTAATAAAGTATGAACAAAGACTTACCTTTTCAGGCTTAGTAACTACTTAATCAAAGGGTTAGGAGTGTCATTAAGTAGTTACTAAGCCTGAATCATTTTGTTCAAACTTTTAATGCTTTATTCAGGCTAATAAAAGTGTAGTTACTGAATAAATTAGAGCTGTGGTCGACTAAAGAAACTCTTGGTCGACTAAAGTCCTGCTTCATTAGTCGACTAAAAGGGGGTGTGGCAAAAATATATCTAAACTATGAAGTCTGTCCATGTTTCTGACCCAAACTGCACTCAAAAGGACACAGCTGCACTGGAAGTCATGCTAAAACATCTTAAGTACTAATAAACAGCGTGTTGATATGTTAGATGTTATAAGTTTGATTAAACTCAAGATTCAATCCACAATCTTCTGCAAACTCACTCTCATCTTCTGATTTTTTTCTGTTTTCTCCATTCAACTGTCTTAGATAAGATAATGTGCTCATAAGAGCTTGAGTTAAGTCATGTTCATCTTAATCTTAGTATATTTTTTATTTTTAAGACATTTTATGCTTGTTCCAATGACAAATATTTTTTAAGACGGTCAGAAAATCCTCAAATCAAGATAAATAATGCTTAATTAAACACTTACTTGTTTATTATTTTATTGAAGATTATATATATTTTTTAATTTTAATGAAGGATAAATTAACTGGTCGACAAATAAAAAGCTTGGTCGACTAAGACACCATCGACTGATTAATCGACCAAACGACTAAAGCATTACAGCTCTAGAATATATTAGTAACGGTAATAGTTTGCATATGTAACTATTCTAAGTTAAAATTAACATTGTATTCAAAACTTTGAATCCATTATTAAGTCTCTATCTAATGAAGTAACAGTATTTTACTGAAGTAGTTATTGGAGTAGTTTATCTTCGTTCTGTCACAGTGAGTATGTAACGCCTCATTAATGTAATATATTTGAACCCACTTTGTTAAAGCAGCAGGGTTTTCCACACAATGAATCTATCTAATAAATGCATGTTTGGGAGCCAACCTTTTCTTTTACTATTTTGATGTGATTAACTGGCGAACGTGCAACTAGGTCAGACAATGCAACTGCATTTGTTAAAAACACAAGTTATTAATGAAGTAAAATTTAAATATGAATTATAAGAAAATCATCTAAGGCTCTCTCTCTGTGCTTGTGGATTTGTGAATAAATTACTAAAAATACTGATGCCACAATAACAGAAATAGGTCAGCCTTAAAGTGTCAACAAAGGATTATAAATAAGGCTATATGTGTTTTGAAATGTACTGCATTGCCACTTGTCAATCAACTGTAAATGTACTGTATATTTTAGTGAAGTGGAAAGTAAAAATACATTTCTTCAATCTGAACCTCATGTTTTTACTGACAGAGGATTGGCTTTAAACGTCTGCATTAAAAAGTTAATCATTGACAATTATATATTACCGGATCTCAGTCTAAATTAAAATTTGATTAATTTCACAGCCCAATGTTTATGTATCAAATGTAATCACATAATCACAAATAAAATAAAATCCAAAATTGTCAATACAAGGAAAATTATTCTGATGACATGTTTTGTCATATCATTCAGTCTTACTAAGAGAGGTAGTGAAAGTAATCATTCAGGTTGGAAATATTTATAAAATGTGAGTTAGTCCTTTTACGACACCAAAGTAGAATCCTTATGGGTTGAATATTCTGCTGATATACATGATTGCTCTGGCTGACAGAAGCAGTGATAGTACATGACTTTACAGCTGCATTACCTAAACTTAGTTCTTTTAAAGAGGTACATTTAGTACCCATGTGTGGAGCCATGTGGGTGTTTATATCACACTTTGGGATAGAAGCTGATTGGCTGTGCAAAGGTACAAGATTAATCTAATAATTAAGTAATTTTAATTACTTAACTACGCTACTTGCAAGTGGCTGAGTTACCTTCTTAATTTACTCCAAAACGATAAAATAACCAGTCTTATTCTGCATTCTGTGGTGTAGACCCGTGCAAACAGGCAATGATAATGAAATTTTGTTCAAACCTAATTGAAAATCTAACCACAATCGCAATCTTTGTCAATTTAAAAAAAATATTTTTCCCAAATCGTGCAGCCCCACAAAGGCGGTCCGGCCTGGTTCACTTCTGTGTCTGAAAAAGCTGTTCTAAGGCTGTGGACAAAAATGTGTGCATGTGAATACTACGTGTGTCAAAGGGTTTGTGAGAGCTGAGAAATTGTTAGGTTTAAATATCTGAATCCTCCTTTTTGCGTTTTGAGAATCAGTTATACCATCTTTAATATTAATTACAGAAGCACTAGTATTATTATTTACAGAAATGTTGGGACTACTCGCAATCTGTTAAAATCATAATTATAGTTGTAGTTGTAATAACATTAGGAGAAAGTCTTTTAACAGTGAACTTTTAATTAGAATAACCGCTTAGATAAAAATATACTTTCTGCACTTTTCTATATTAGGATGCTAAGAGCTGGTAGCATGTCAGTCAAGTGAGACGTATGAATTGGTATGGAGGATGAGTGATGTTTAAAGCGCTGTTGACTTAATGGCGCTGTGGAAAAACGTGACGTGATTGGAAAGGACGGAGTGAGTTTTTCTGAGCAGAGTGGTCCGTACTCTCTCGAATCCAGCACGACACTTCAAACGCCCGGGAATAGACCAAAGACACAGAGGGAGTGTGCGCCGACTGAATGATAGACCAGAGATGGCTGAGCGCTGGGGTTTGGAGAGGAGAGTACCGCAGGTGAAGGAGAGGTAAACGAAGGGCCGATACCTGCTAATGTAAAGGTCCACTGCACATCGTTTGGTCTCGAAATTTGGAGGAGCCTGTATTTATATATTTAGTTATAATGGCCAAAGGTTTTACGAAGCTAATCTGAAAGCATAACGGATTTTGGTAAACCGTTAGTCTCAATTTTACAGTTCAGTTCAGTTTCAGCTCATTGAAATTGAATTTAATTGGTTAATCACTATTCACCTTATTCTGCCCCGCCCACTTTTGCCTCTTTTTGTGTCTACGATCCGCACTGTTGGAGTAAAAGGATGTCCAGTTCGCGCAAATGGCCAACAAGTGAAAAGTATCTCGCTAAAACATTATATAAAGTAGATTGATTTGTGTAAAATGCTTAATGAACACGTGCAAAAACAAATTACCAACGCATTTCCTGGGCGGCCTTAAAACGGCTTTTTAGTCCGTGTAGAACTTATTCTCTGTTGAGCTCGTCTGCTCCGCGTAAACTACAACGGAAACAAGACGGCGGCACGTACGGCAACTTCCAGAATAAGGTGAATAGTGGCACCATGGCTAAGCAATAGTGAAGAGTATAATTTACTTCTGTTCACAATTACTAGTAAGTCACCAGTATTTAAGTAGCTTTAAGATGAAACCGTACCTCACCTTATTCTGGAAGTTGCTGTGGGCGCCGCCATCTTGTTTCCGCTGTAGTTTACACGGGGCAGACGAGCTCAACAGAAAATAAGTTCCACACGGACTAAAAAGACATTTTCAGTCGCCCAGGAAATCGTTGTGTTGTTGACTTGTTGTTGCTCGTGTTCATTAAACATTTTACACAGATCAACCTACTTTAGCAGCGAGGCTTTTCCCTTGTTCGTCATTAGCTTTAACTGAGTTCTCGTCAAACAGAAGTGCGTTTACAACAAAAGTGTGTATCTGTGGCAAAAAGCGCTTTACTTTTTCTGAGAATAGATCAAATTATGGTAAATGGTAAAGTGTCACATTTTTATATAGAGCTTTGCTGCTTTCTGACCTTGAATGCACTCAAAGCGCTTTACATCAAGGACCCGCTCTCCCTTCACACAGATTCACACACCAGAGTGCGCAGACACAGAGGGCGAGGTGCGTTAAGTGTCTTGCCCAAGAACACAGTATTCACAGTATTCATCGGAGGGAGGAATTGCACCGCCAACCTGTGGACCAGTGGATCTGATCGCTCAACCAAAATATGACTTACTTTTGCTTCTTAAATTACAAAGTTTGTTATGTTTTGTGTTCTTATGATTATATCGTGACCAAAAATCACAGTTTTCAATGATTATGTCAAATGGAGGTGAAGATTGAGGAGAGACAATCAGAAAATTGTCTGAGCCAGAAATTGAGACTTAAATACAATATCAGCCAAATAAAAGTTGAAATATGCTGACTGTATATTAGCGGTATGATTCTATATACATATTATGGATGAAAATCAGAAATTATTTATTTGTTTTTGACTAAATTGTATATAATTCAAACATTATTTAGACTCAGGAGATACTCTGGATTATTTAAATATCCAATCAAGTTTCCCTCAAAAGAAAGTAGTAATAAACTTTCAATGTTGTCTGTTGTTGTATGGATTTCTGAATATATTAATACAAATGTGCTGTTGAGGGGTGTTAAAGGTTATAGGTGATGTGACACAAAAAGTGTAAATCCAAGGTGTTATTTATTCAACACTAATTAAGACGCATCAACTGTCGACTGTCACCTTTGGGTGTGAGGCTGTGAAAACGTATACATTTCATTCCTTTTATGTTTCAGGTTTGGGTTTCCTGTTTACTGCGGGTTGGCGAAACGACTAATTATGTCATTCACAATAGGCAGTCTTGTTTTTGTTTTTTTTTGTTCTTTGAAGTTTAGGTTTCTGAATAAAGTTTGATCAAAAGTGTTCAGTTGATTGAATGCTTTCCAAATACATATTGATTGATTGTACGATTTAGTCATTTATAATATAGATTTTTGTATTTGTTTTCCAAAAAAATACCAAAAATAGGATTAGGGCTGAACATTTTTGGAAAGAATTTTAGATTGTTGGATTAGAATTGCAATTTAATTATAGTGTTCACAGATTTTATACCTAATTAGACCCGTTTGTTGTTGAAAGTGAAAATACCAAAATATTTGCGATGGTTGCAGTTTACTTTTTGTGATCATTCAAATTGAAAGTGAAGATCAATCCAAGACCATTATATCACCACCATTACTATGTACAAGAGAACTGGCTTCTTGTCCAGTGTTTTATAAAGCATAAACAATACTTTTCTCTAAAGACTTTCTCTCTTTCTTTCAGCCAATCGTGTACGAAGGCCAAGACAAGAACCCAGAGATGTGCCGAGTGCTGCTCACCCACGAGATCATGTGCAGGTAACATCTCCTCTCACTTTAAATACACGTACAACGCAAGTACTCTACACTACAATATATCTAAATTAGAGCTACAGACTGCTACTATTGGAATATTATCGTATTGGCTTTCAGGCCGAACTCTCCAGCACAGACCGATGTTTAATTTTAACCAACCTGCTGCCTATTGACTTATCCGAGAATCTTCTGCTGTTTTAAATCCTTAAATCATCGCCAGACTCGTTCTGAGCATTTGTGCCTCTAAACACGCTCGCTGCTGCTGCTCACCTGCACTGTAATGTTTGTTGACAGCTAACTTC
Organism: Rhinogobius similis; assembly: GCA_019453435.1. NCBI lineage: Eukaryota > Metazoa > Chordata > Actinopteri > Gobiiformes > Gobiidae > Rhinogobius > Rhinogobius similis. The sequence continues at coordinate 23,039,138 of CM033637.1, forward strand.
ACTAAATTGTGAGTGCCAAGGCGCCATCTAGTGTCTGGATTTACTCAGTAAGTGTCATTTCACAAAGGCTGATAAAAATGAACCTGGCCCTGCTATATGAATTCTTGATATTTGTGAGTTCACAAACTCTGGAGAATCCATCTGGGCGTGTGCGGCTGTCAGGGCAGCACCAGCCGCTGTGTGCTGGGCCAATCACAGCGTTGCATTGTGGCTTGGGCGGAAGTCAAAAGGACAAACCTAAACAAACATGGCGGGGCTGATGGACGTACTTCAGCCTATTTCAACATATCTACAGACGATTTTGCTTTTGAAAACATGCACATAGAAGTGACTTTGTGCATTTGAGGACGAGGAAGTCTGTGCTTTTCTCTCAACTGGATTTGTTCATTTCTCGGCTTGTTCGTCATGACGTTATGCATTTTTCCGACGGCTTTCGGCGAGAGCCTGTCCAGATTGATAATGTGTATAACTCAATTCTGAGTGGTACACATATCAATCTGTCTTGAGCCAGGTTAGATAAAACCTGTCATATAATGAGTAATAAACCTTTTTTTGTTACAAAACATAAGATGGAAAATGTAAGGTACTCAACAGCATGTTTAAAGGCTAAAAACAATATGACACTTTTATGGGAAGAGCACAAAATGTAACCTCTCAGCTCTCTTAGGTGTGCCATAAAACTGGATTATTGGTGACTTTGCAGTAAAATTGAATTCCATAATTTTGGAAAATCGAACAAAATTGATCCTGCACATCGGCCCCAAAAAAATAAATCATCAGAGCTTTTCGGCCATCGGTTTCTCTGGCCAATTGTCATTAGCAGCAGCTATGGAAAACCCATATCAATTTATATTTATTTTATATACAATATAAGAATAATTTTGAATGAATGCTTGGTTTAGTGTTTAACATCTTAAAATATCCATAGATCTAACATAACACTGAAAATTCTAAATGTGACGACACAATCCCGATCTCTGCACACGACAATACAACACAATACACCACGCCACGACTCTCTCATTTAGCCAATCCTTACTTTTTCTTACTAAACTATTTATTCATCCGAAGAAACGTCCTACAAATCATTGGCCTGGACTCGATACATTTCTTATGGTGTCACCCTCGTTAACCCCCTCCCCACACGTTTGCGCACACAACACGGCTACGCGCTGTTGACGAAGACGAGTTTTAGCTTTCAGAGTGCTCCCTTTAATTATAATCTAAAGATGAATTTTCCTGCGAGAAGTAGGTTGGAAGGAACGACTATTTATAGAGGCGTTTTACCCAACCTATCCTATACAATGTGTGTGACGCCTGGTTAATTAGGACACAGAAGAAGTCATTAGTCAATCCCAACCCTCCTGTTGTTTCAAGCCTAACAAATGGGCCTTCCCTGGCAATCTGACTATAAAATATATGCATCCCGGGTCGCCTTTTTTACGCAAATAGACGCACATGCAGAAACATATGCACGGACACACTCACAAATGCACACGCACGCACAACGCAGTGATAAAAATTCAAATTTAGCACATGAATTAAGTTGTTCCTATTCTCCTGACCTTGTCGCCGAACAACTTTAACTATAACAATATAAATCGGGGTTCATATATATGCACAAGCAGGGATTTAAGGCTAGAATCAGCACCAATAATATTTTATACCACAGCCAGTCGGGCAAGCCGCTTCTGCCGCTGCGCTGTATTGAAATTCCAATTCGATTTACGTGGAATTTATAAGTAATTGTATTTGTCTTGAAGTTTTACTGTAAGTTATTGTTATTCATCTTGTGAGAAATGATTTGTGAACACGGGTAAAATGTTTTGCATAAAGCGAGAAAACATACTCCCTACATCTTATGCTATATCTTTTCAAGCATTTTCCATCGGGTAAACCTTCTTAAACAGTAGCTTTTTCTTCCTGTGGCGTCCGCTTAGGTCAAACTTGCGGTTGTTTTCTCACTGCTCAGACTGCGCTCGGGGGCCTCTCGCACAAACACACAACTACACACAACACAGAGCCAAACAGACACGCACACAAGAGACGCACAAAAAGCCCAGCGTCCATTAATCAGTGTGGTTCACTGTCAGGGGGCTGCTATTAGCCATATGCTCCCAGCCAATCTGCCACCGCTGCAGCGCGCCGTGTCTCCAGACGGGATCAGGGCGCCTTCATAACATAAAGAGAGGAACTACAAGCAGCTGGGATTTCAGGCCTTACTCTACACTAGGTTTAAACAACATAATTAATCCAGGGAGATTTATTTATTGATTTACCAACAGTTAGGGTTGTGCAATTGATCACAATTTAATCGAGATTCAGGCATTTCTTGTCATCAGTGAGTCCACAGCCAACACCTCTGACACTAAAAGCATGTGGTTTGGAGCAGAGTTGAGACTGTGAACAATAATTAAAAGGATGTATTGTTTTTGTGTGTAAAATGTATATTTACATTAATTTTTATAAGACAAATATATTTGAACTGAAAATCATGATCGATCAATATGAGGAAAATGAATTGGGATTTTTTTGTGTGTGTGTGTGTGTGTGTGTGTGTGATATTACCTAGTCCTACGTCAGTATCACAGCATCAGTGTCTCTGAGACCCACTTGCTACAGCGTACTAAAAGCTATGATTTTGTATTATAATATACGACACATTCAATAATCCTAGGCTGGTTCAGGGATTCTGATCTATATCTGGTGTAGACCTTTTTCAGTCCTTGGCTTGTACTTGCTTTGACTTACTGGAAAGCCAACCAGGCCAACATTTTTGTTATTTCTACAGGCAATCCATTATACAGCTTATATGAATCCCACTTATACAGCTTATATTTCCCCACAAACAACAAAACCAGAACAACAATCAAAACAAAAACAGATTGTCAAGCATTTTTAATAACTCTTATATATTCTGCTGTACTGCAGTCCAGACAACAGAGTAACCAGAGTAACTTTAGTATCTTTGCTCGTGACTTCACGAGTGAGACGCCTGGTGTGTTTTAGCATTTAGCTTCTTTCATTCGGCCGTTACACGTCTCCAAAGATGTTTAGATAATGCACAAAGTTAGTTCCCCTGAGATTCCACCCAGGCCTTCTGTGATCCTGATCATGTTTCCACTCTCTATGAACCAACAAAAATCCCACATTTTTGTGTTCATAGTAAACATTACATAGAGTCTAGTGTTATGGTATGCACTTTAACCATATCTAAACAAACATTAGCCGCACTACAGCTTCATACGTGTATTATAAGTGTTGGTATGTTTTGTCTCAAGAGCTGAATAAACATTTCCCACAGTCCTTTTCACTCAATGGTTTAATCTTCATCCACATTGACAAACACAGACTTTAATTAATTGAATTAAACTAAGTGAAGCTGTGTATCATGTCTTAAAAGTATATATTGATATTGTGTCTGTTCTGATTGATATCTGCACTCGTTTTGCCCCAAAACTTGGCATGTCTCATCTAATCTTGGCTTTGTAAACATGACTGAGGTCACTATGCAGCTGCATCCATCACCTGCTTGTCGCTATGAAAATGTCATGCCTGGAATGTTCCACAGTATGGCTTTAAACTTACATTTATTCAGTTACAGGTGTTTTATTGCAAAAAAAAAACATACATTCTTCGTGTCAGTGGGCTTGCCTCCTCACAGATCTGACCTGTATCTTGGCCTAGTGGCATCACCTGCTTCAACATAGATAGTCCACGTTTAATGCCATACTGTGGAACATTCTAGGCAAAGTAATAACACTACATAGCACCTTCACAATAAGACCACATGGTAACAATAACTGATGTTTTTTGTTGTAGAATTGACATTAAATTATCCAAAATAGCACCTGTTTTTTCATAACAAAATCAAATAATGCTCATTTTAAAAAACGAATAAGACAAACCCACATATGTTCCAGTCCCTCGGTTGAAGGCGTCTCCATCTGAACGGAGGCGTCTCTATTGTCTGAGTGCGTTGTGTGAGAGCAGAGGAGGGGGGTTTCATGATTAGATCACTGAGATCCACTGCAATAAGTGCTACATTACCGTCGTCTCTCCACAACCACTTACACCGTCCACACCATCTATCCATCCACCGCGCACCCCCAATAACACAGCAGCCCTCCTCCGCTCTAATCCCACCACAAAGTGCAGAAAGCCAATCAAAGTGCTGGTGCAAAGAGTTGTTTTAGGAAATATCATTGCAATATGCTTGAATTGATCATTTTACCTGGCATCTCAGGTAGATATTAGAAGGTTTTACGCTGAGGTTATGACAAAAAAAGTCTTATAAAACAAACAAAATGCTCTTAGGAATTTTCTGAACAAAAATTTACTTAATACTTACTTACTTACTTACTACTTACGTAATAATTACTATTCAACACAAAATGTAGTCAAATTTCTCTGTTCCAAACCACATGCTTTTACTAGTGTTAGTGTTGGATGTAGACTTAATATTGATCTTGATTAAAAGGGTTTTAATTACACAGCCCTAATTTTACGTCAGGGGGAGATCTTGGTTGAACTCAGTGATTCTTGAACTTTTCGATACCATTCATCCCCTTCATGGACTAAACCGATCAAGAAACTGAACTTATAAGTGTGATATTTAGCGTGAAGAGGAGACAGGACTGACCAGAGCTAAACCAGGACTAAACAAAACCATTTCTAAAGCAAAAATAAACCAGGACTAGGGGATAAATCAAGAATCTGGCTCAAAATCAGGAGTTGATCTGCAGAAATACTAAGAGGAAGTTCATGTATTTCCAATCTTGCCTGTATCACAGCAAACTTGGGGTGCGTTCACACTAAATTGATCCCATTTTAAGTCCTGATGTGGTTTGGTCCTGTTCTAATCTTTCTCTAGTCCTCGTCCGGGTTCAGTTTTGGGTTTAGTGCTGGTTTAGTCCCAGTTTTGATCTGGTGAACTTGCAAGCGTGAACATAATCTTTGTCCAGTTAATACTAGTGCTATTTTTACATTGTATACTGACGATCTATGTTAAAGTTGCACATTTTACGTGGACAGTGTTAGCTTTAGGGACCTAGTTCACGGAGAGGAAACGCGAGGGAACTCAGGCCAAAGTGAAGCTCAGTTGGAGACAGTGAAGACAATGCTTTTGGTGTAACGTATCTGTGTCTTTCTTTTTGCACCATCTGTGACACTGGGAAACCTGAACCGTCTTCCTTTTACCCTCCCTCTCTCTTCCTCTCGCTCTCCCTCCCCCATAAACTCCTCTGTGTTGAAGCTTTCTCCTCCACCCACGCTACAACGCTCACCGCTGCTTACTCTTATACATAATTGATGTGAACAAGAAAGGCTTTTGACAAACTTGTTCACGTGTGAAGATTTCGGGTGCACGTATTCTATGCATGTGTTTAGAGCGGTATATTGTGAAAAATGACGATACTTTGTTCAGTATTGCAATAATTATGATTGGCTAGCACTTCTAGTTCCACACGTAAAATGTCCAAAACACTAAAGGTAAAAACAGTTTATACATTTGACGGAGATCAAGGTAATTAGATAATCAATCATGACCATACAACCTGGAGAATAATTTAAAGTCTATATGGAGGTTCTCAACACTCTAATTATGACTTATTCTGGTGGGAGGGCATCTGTGGCAATTATTTACCATAGTTTTGCATGTGAAGTTGCAGTTTGTGAAGAAATTTCGAAAAATAAAAATGTTAAATTATAGGAAGTGACTGAGTTCTACAACGGAATCCCTCCCTCTGTGATGTCATCAAAAAGCGACGTGCCATGAAAAATACAAATACAATTTACACACAACTGACACAACTTTTTGGTACTTTAAAGTGTTATTCGACAAAATAAAGGGTATTATTATTATTTGTAGAATCATAACTATTGTGTGATTTATGTGGATTTTGGCCCTTGTTTCTAAATGGTCGCTAGGTAACAGTTGTAGAATTACCTCCAACCAGGAAGTACAATTATAAACATTTCAAAAACTGTCAAACTGGGGATAAATGAGCAAAATGTTTAGTAAAATCTTAAATATAATCATGTTCACAACGTTTTAGTGAAATGTGTCGTCTAACCTGTCATATAGACTTTACTGGTTTAATGGTTAGTGCTTCATGCATTTTGACACATTTTGACGTTTTCACATTTTTCTATGGGACATTTCACTTCCTGAACTTGAAGTGCGCGGGTTCTGTTTAGCTCCATAATGACATGGCATGGATTCAATCAGGACAAAACATGGGATTTAACTGAAAATACGTTTTTTAACACACTTTTACAACAGTCAAGTGGCAGTTTGTGAACAAAACTTGATAAAAAGTTGATAGTAAGCGTTCCCTCTAAACACAAAGGACAACGTTTTCGGACAGTTTAACGTTTTCGGACATGTAACAAAACAGAGGTGTCATCCTGTTTTTTTATTTGTCAAATCATAACTATCTTGTATATTGTGCAGGTTTTGGCCCTTGTTTACAATATGGTTGCTTGGTAACAGTTATGTGTGTTTGTTGAATTGTCAAACTGTAAAGATATAGGCAATATTCAATTGAAAAATCAAATATAAATCTAATAAAAATGGTGTTTGGTCTAATCTGTCGTTTGCAAACACTGAACTTGGGACTAAAATAGGACTAAACCACTTAAAGTCAGGACCAAGTGCAGCTCATACGAAGTCCTCCAGTACGTCTTTGTGAATCCCACCCTTTTCTTGTCAAAAGCCTCGGGCCGTTTCAGGTTTCCCGCTCGCTCTGCTTTCTATGGAATCTGACAGTTTCAGAGGTACCACCGGGACCAAGACGTTTAGTAATATTTCCCACACTTTTTCATAACAATCCATGTCTTTAGGCGTCTCATTTTGACAATCTAAAAACACCACAAGCTAGTTTTATTGACGCTATATCCTTTTGTTCAACTTATCTAAGTGTACTGTGAAAGGAAAAGTGCAGAATTGGCAATCACGTTTTTGCAGACGATGTTTAATTTGAGAAAAAGTTGTTTTGCCTTTGGATCAACACCATCACTCACATAAAACATAATCATTCATGTGTAGATCATAGAGAACTCAACACTGTTCAGTTCTCCTTAAACGACTCCTTTATTTAACGTTGTAACAATGACAGAAGAGTAAAGCTAAAAGAACACGTACATTCGAGAGATTCCCCCAGTTTTCTTGGGCAAGATACTTTACCGTCATGTCTGTGTGAAATGAATGTGGTGAGATTTGAAAAAAGGGTTGACACTGTGACCAAACAAGAGTCAAATCCTTAATTTTCTTTCATTACCGTCAGCTCAACTGCTTATTTTTGCCTCTAAAATTGGGTTGTCAAAAAAACAAAAGTCAGATACTTATCATTGCTAAAACAAGTATCAATACTGTACTTATTTGAGCAACTATCAATACTGAAAAGAATCACATAAACAGGACAGAATATGACCATTTCTGTACAGTGTTAGAATGATATTGTTGAAAATCACATCCTATCGTCTAAAGAAATGTGTTTTTTATTATCATAGTTGTATTGAAATCAGTATTAAGACTATTCCGCCACAGAAACCAAGTTTGAAATTTTAGTTTTGTGACAATACTACTTTAAAATGCCACTGATTATATTGATCAACCCAAAAAGCCTAAATCCAACCTCAATTTACTTCCAGATGATTTATTCTCTTATGTTATGGGCCCAAACTGTCATATTTGATAGGCCTTTCACCTCATTACATCTTAATCTAAAGTTTTGGTCCATAACTCACCTCAGCAGCTGGCGACTCCTTCCTTAAGTGCCGATCGCTTCACTTTCTGTGTCGTACAAATCTATTTTTACCCGAGCTGTCACGCTGCCTGGCACAGCGCACTCCCTTCACTAAAACCTCGACAGTTTTGATCAATGGTTGTGAATTTGGCTATGCGCCCCACATCAGCGCAGATAAAACACCACACTCCCATTTAAGCAGCACAATTTGAACCTCCACATTATGTGCTGTCTATTATCCTTGTCTAACTCGTGGCCTGTGTTTCTTCTTCCTGTAGTCGCTGCTGTGACAAGAAGAGCTGCGGAAACCGTAATGAGACGCCTTCAGACCCAGTTATCATCGACAGGTACGGAGCCAGCACTGTATCAGTCTGCTGTATGTGAACACAATTACAGACTGGGATGTGTGTGAACAATAGGAGATATGAAGGGTTTTACATGACCTAATGTTACGTGGAGTGCACTGTGTAACTGCTCTGCTGAAGAGCACACCACCCTCCTGCTCTGCACCTGCAGGTTCCACACTATGGCATTTGTTCAATAGCAGAAATATCTTGATCTTACTGTGAGCAGACTCACCTCTCCACAGATCTGATCTGTTACTTGGCCACCCGCTGGTCTCCATGGAGAGATGTTTGCTGCCATACTGTGGAACATTCTGGCAAAAGCAAAAACATCTCTATGGAGACGATCAGGTGCCGAACCCTACACTTGTGGACCTTGAAAGCCCCATATGATGCTAAAGTGACATTTTTGATCTTATAATCCTGTTATGATGTATCATCAAAAACACACACACAGTTGTGTTTTTTTCCTTTTCACTCACTGAGTTATCCAGATTTTTTTTTGTCTCCCATCTCCAAATTTTTTCAGGTCCTTTGACCTGAAAAAGCTTGTCCCTCAAGTTTTAATCCTTCTTCACAGCGATGTTTTTAACAAACAACACATTTCTCTACTCCGTCTGAATAATATGGGACCTTTAAACATTGTTTTGATAGATTTTATGACTTTTATGGCTGTATAAACAAACCACAGTACTACAAACATTTTGGGTGGAAGTTGTCTTTCAGCAAAGTGACGCTGAAATGTTGTAGGACCTAATAATATCTTGACTCGACAGACAAGACCCAGCACTTTGTTTTTACCCTGCTATAAACCCCAGCTCATGCTGCAGGTGTAACATTTTGTGGAGAAATTAAACGATTGCTTTAATTCAAGAGAAGTAACCTTCTAGTTTGGGTTGTGTTCAAATGCATATCATTTTGGGGGCTGAGTTCAATTCTCTCAGTTGTACTTGAACCTTTTCATCAAATAAGACACTAAACAATAGTAAAGATAGTGTTGAAAAAGTATATCACAGAATTGGACCTTCACTGAATAGTTTTAGATTGAATATGATGTTTTGAATTTGTTTTGAAACCGGTATAAAGTGTCAAGCATTTTCCATACGGTCACAATTGAGTTTGAAATTGTAGCATCATTACGTGACAACTCCAGTTTAAACACTAATCTACTGATCAATTATTCCATCATTCTTGACTAGCATCAGCTGCTTGACTGAAGTGTTTCTGATGCAACCCACAGCACAAAGCCCTGTTCTACCTGTGTGTGCGTCTCCTCTGGAGGTGGAACTGCTCCTCTCGTGTCTCTTCAGCAGCGACACAGAAAAATGGGTCATGAGAAAAAAGTGAAACGAGATCCAGCCTCATTTTAATCTGATTTGGTCTTGGCAGTTGTTTTAACCCTTTGTGAGTGACGAGCAGCGGCGTGTGATGGAGAGAGAGAGAGAGAGAGGGGGAGAGAGGGAGAGAGAGAGGGAGAGAGAGAGCTGCAGGAGGTGAGAAAGTGCTGATGTTGTCACTGTCATCACATCCACAGAAATAATCAATTCTGCTTGAACCAAGAACCAAACCTTCACTCTGAATAAGGAAATACTTCAAAACCATCGAAACAGATTTCTATAGAGCAAGGTGCAGGTTCATGGGTGAGATATCATCGACAACGTATAAGCCAAGTAGTTTTGAGGCTGTGCAAAATTAGCAGATAGAATAAAGGGCCTAAAATCTGAAACCTGTCAAAACGTGCAACCGCCTTTATTTAAAAAAGCTACAGACATTTATGTATCAGATTATATTTCTGTACTTGTGTGGGTGAATTTATAATCCACTCAACATTTTTGCAGAACTTGAACCTCAACTAGAAGGTTTACGGGCACATTTTAGCTCCATTCTGATAGATTACACACAGGCCTGTCACAGTACTTTCTATATTTATTTATCGTCCAGTACATGATAGATGGAATAATATTTTTGGAGCTCAGTGTTTATTGTGTGTACCTTTTCTATGCAACTTTTTCTTTGTTTTTGTGAGCATTTGAGGGTTGAATATTTAACATATATGACTCATTAATGATAACTTAACTATGCTATTGTTTCATTCAGCTGTTTTATATCGCAGGGCATGTTTTTTAGGATGTGTTCGTTTAGAAAAGGTTATACCGTGAATTTCCTGCATTAATGTTATTGTGTTAGTGGCATACAGTAATTTAAATATCATCGTTTATCGCAATATTTTCATTTTGTTATGGTGACGTTATCGTGATGTTGGTTTTTGTCAGTATTAACTTCAATCATAATGCAACAATGTGCCTATGTTTATATAATATTTAGTCGTACAAAAATGTTGAAATACATTTGGCTAAAAATGAGCAACTATTTACATTTGTGTGAAGTGTGTGCGCTGATTGGAGTGAGGATTATACATATTAAGTGAACAATAATCTGTGTTTCTAATCTAAATTGCAATCTAAATCTCAATTCTGTACTTAAAATCCTGAAGATTCATGTTTTCGCCAGTTGATAGTGCTGTTTTGACCTTTTCAAAACATTTGTAAACTTTAGACAGAGTAAACGGAACATATTTGAATAGTTGGCTCAGGGTTATCGGCGTAAACGCAGTCATTGGAGTCAGACTTGGCTTCTAGTTCTTGCTAAGGATTTGTGTTTGGTCTTAGGAGGACCTCTAAGAGTTTCGCAAAAAGTTTAACATTGTGTTTTCTTCCCAGGTCAAATGCTAGAACGCTTTTATTTTGTACACCATCAAATTCAATTTAACATTTTGTCACGTTGAAGACCACACTCCATTTCTCGCCTTGACCCACAGACATATACGCATGCCGCTGTCTTTTATGATAATATGTAAACAGGACTTTTCTCAAAATAATATTCAATTCAAAGCCCGTAATTCCCATTTTTAGCTCGAAGCACTCTGCTCTTTTTCTGTACTTCCTTTTTTGTTGTTTAGAGGGAATTTTTATGAAGTGGCTAAACGTTTGTGTCTTAAAAGCAGCTTTGATGGGTGGGATTCAAAGGCTGAGCTGCGGTGATGGACAGGTTAGAGTTATTGTGTATTACTGTGCGTTATTGTGTACGGGGGAGGGTCTCTTTAAACCAGGTTCTTGTGTGTCTGTCGGCGATCTCAGACGTCTCCTCTTACACTCCATTATGGACCGGGCCGGGAGCGCTGCGTGTGTGAATGAAGCAGGGGACTGTGACCAAAAGAATATGACGTCTGACAAGAAAAGCGTCAGAAAATCAGGGGTCATGACCGTTTAAGAGTTTCTTTTGTATTTTTGTTGTCTTTGCTTTACTCATGTTGTAATTTATAATAAAACTCTGGAGCTTTACAAACCGCGACGTTAGAAAGACATTTTGATACGTTTCAAGCTTGTTATTTGGACTAATATTTACATGTCATGAACCTAAGTCACATTTTAGGTATCAATGACTCACTAAATAACAGTATTTTGATACATTTTCAAAATAGTGTTGTGACAGTGCTACAGTTTTGTTACTTGTTTAGAAAAAGAAACTTCAGATTCAGATGGTGTATTTCATATTACATTACTGTGGTTAAAATGCATTTGATTAAAACAAGAATCATATTAGTATAAAATAAATGTATCTCAAATATTCAAGTGCAATATAGATTATTGCACATGATATTATTATATTGTGTGCCATGTCTTATTGTATCATGATTCCCAGCCTTTCAGTCTAATCCAACCCAATTTATTTTGTACAGCCCATTGTCTCTAAATGTCAGAAAATAAAAAATAACAACATTCAAGCAATCAGAACTTAAGAAAATAATAAAAGCAAAACCTTTATATTATTTTGCTTAGTTCATTTAGTCCAGGGGTGTCCAAACTTTTTCCACCGAGGGCCACATACTGAAATTTAGACCAAGCGGAGGGCCACAATTAAATCGTGAAACGTTCAAAAAAGTTGCATTAATCTGATTTTTAAAGCGCCACCACGACTAAATTCAGTCTCAGTGCTTTAATATCAGGTCTGTATCGCACCAAAATGTTAGTTATTTAGGTCAGAATAGTAGAAAATCTGAAATTTGCTGTAAAAAGTATGTCTTAGGACAATGTGGGCCAATTCACCAAGAAGCTTGAGGGCCAAGAAAAATTGGTCTGCGGGCCGCTTTTGGCCCCCGGGCCTTAGTTTGGACATGCCTGATTTAGTCCATCGGAAAAAAAACAAAATGGGAACGTTTCTTCTGGAAAATGTACCGGCTTCAAAGTGGGCAGAACTCTGGAGCTCCAACGGCAAAACAAAACAATAAAACAACTGAGATTAAACCCCAGTCTTTATGTCAGGAGTCAATATACACATGGCTGTATGCAGAAATCCCATGTGATGTATTTGAAAAAGTACGTTTTGTTAATATTTCCCTCTTTCCTCAAAGTTAATGAAGGGAAAAGGGCAATATTTGTCACAATATAAAGCCAGAATATTTTGAAAACCCTCAAATAAAACAGATATAACTGATAAAACCCCGTTGTACTTTTCTCAGACTCCTTTCCCACTTGTCGTGCATCTTGAAAACTGTTGCGTTAAGCTCTTGTAAACAGCTGTATTAAGACTTTGATGATTCATGGTTTTAAACTCAGTGGCGATGTGAATTGTGGGAGAAGTCAGGTGACCCGGGCAGGAAGGAATGTCGGGGGTTACCGTGGATACCGTGGGACACTTCCTGTTGTCACGGCCCTGAGTTGAACATCTGGATCCGAGCGAGCTGCACATGTGGAAAAGTGGACAAATAAAGGCTTGAAGTTGTCACTGATGTTTACTGTGGCTCTTGGACTGGAGTGTTTACAGTAACGTCCACTTAAATCATGATAAAACACTGCGGTCTAATGTTTGGTGATTTACGTGCTGTAAAACGTCGCCTAAAACATTTCCTACTGTTGTAGCAGGAAATATGGTGGGCACAATTCAGCTTTGATTATGAAAGATGTGAAGCAGAGCAGTGTTTCCCACATTTTACGTATTTGATTAGGTTTCTGTATGGCATCATTTTGGCAGAAATATCATTAAAACAAGAACGTACAATAGCAATAATCTAGTAAAGCTATTTATAAAACCAAAGAAACACTGGTGTGGTATGTGGGGGTGTTTGACACAACACTTTGGAAGCACCCGAGGCCAAAAAGGTTAAAGAAACATTTTATTTATACCACTATATTATAGTACAGATATATGTAAAACTAAACCATTACAACCTTTACTATTACAACAGGTTTAAAGTTTATCCACATGTACTCTATCAATTATCATTCTGTAGATAAATAAAATTCCTTTTTTGACTTTTAAGATGTTATGATCTAATATAATATGGGACTCTTATCTAGGAATGTCCTTTTTTTTTAATATATTTTGTTTTTTCATAATACAAAACATCATAAAATAAGACAGAACAAGACACAGAGAGAAAACTTACAAACATTTTAGATTGTCCTAAACTTGTAGTTTGGTGTAAACTTTCCATTTGGTCCAAAGTCTTTTAAATTTGTCAATTTTGAAATTTCTAACTTAAAGATGTTCAAGCTTATTTGGTTAATCGTCAATCTTGATTATTCAGGTCACGATACAATTGTACGAATTAAAAAAATTATAATCATGACACTTTTAGAAGCAACATTCATTCTATTCTCCAATTAAAGTAAATCCAAAACAGTGTTTTTTATGTTCCTGTTTGTGTTAAAATAACTGCATCATTCAGAAAGTTTGAAATGATGACGCTTCTTCTCACAATCTTAACACAACATTTCACATCGTGCACATCCTTAAGTGACCAAACCTTCAAATCAGATCATTCATTCGACCAATCAGAAGTTGTTTGCATGTGTCCGTTTCCCTCTCCTCCTCAGTCTGTCTCATTATTGTACGTTTGAATGGCTGGCGCTGCTTTCACTCGTGGTTCGCGGAGGTGAGAAGTGATGCGAGCCTGTCCATTTGCAGTTCTCTTAAGTGTTTTCCGGTGATTGACAGCTGGTAGTTAGACCCTGCCTGTACTTAAGTCCTTCTGTGCATCTCTGCGTGTTTGTGAATGACAGGCAGCCCTCGTGCCCTGAACCTGTGTGGCCCAGTTAATCCATATTGTCGTCTAAAAACACTGTCGCTCTGCCCCTCAGGGTTAATATAGGGTTAACAAGATGCAGCGATATCCAATCATACGCCTGCTTGACTCCTAAAGAGGCTCTGCACTGCTGCTGTCGGCTCCTCCGTCGTCCTGCGCTGCCACTCAGCCGCTCTGTCTTTTCTCAAACGTCTCACCACTGGATGTTTCAAATCGAGCTGTCACAAATCAAATTTAGTCATTTTATTTTTCTGCACACTCTGGAAAAGTGGGATATGACTTCAGATTGAAAACTTGTATCATTTTCACAATTTGAAATAGATTGTTTCTGACTTTTGAATGATTGAGTAAGAAAGTTTTGCACAACGTGGTAAGGGGCAACTTTTGTATGGCAACAGTAACATCATGTCTGTAAAATATCCTTTTCACACACTTTGCCTTGGAATAATATGATATGAAGGGTAGTTATATAAAAAGACCCTGCTGTTATAGAGACTAAGGCCTATTTACACAACATTTCTTTTTACATAGCCTGAATTCTTGAGTTTTTGGTCCACTACTGTTTGTTATCATTTTTAAATTCCACATTAGAACTCATTTTACAGCCTGCATAGAATTAAAAAGAAAGTGCTTTCATGGTTTCCAACTTTTTTGTCTGGTGTACCCTCCAAAGCTTTGTCTCACACTCCGATTAGCCCTAACACAGATTCTAGAGAAATAAAGCTTTACTTATCGTCATTTACTACTTTTATACTTTCTGGTTTTAATAACATCAATTTCCCAAATCCTCCTAAACATTCTAAAGAATGCAAAACTTTACTACAAAGAACAGTTTCATCTTCAAATACGGTTCAGTTTGACCGTTTAAAGTCTGAAAAGGTTCCAAGTGCCCCTGGTACGTGCTCATGGACCCCTGGTGGAAGACACTGCTTTAAAAAAGGCACCAAGAGTGGAAACAACGTGTGCATTTAGGGCTGGGCGACATGGCAAACAAATCTGAGCAGTATTGTGATTGTGATTAGATTTGTGATTTATGTTTTAATAAGATCTGTTCAAAGTTCACTTTTTAAACACAACCAGGAAAAAAGACTGACATATGAACTGAATTTAAGCACATTTTTCCACATTTAGTGTTGTTTTTTGTCACTTTTAGTCATATATTTTATTCTTTTGGATGCGTTTTTGTCACTTTTGCTCACATTTTTGTCGCTTATAGTTCAGAACATGTAACACACCTAAACTAGAGGGTTAGCAGTTTTTTATGCAGAGTAAAACAGGATGTTTTTGGAAATTATTGCACTTAAAATATTGCAGCCTTTGTGATTTGCTAATTGTGCCCATTCAGTTTGCGGTTTCAGTTCGATTTCGATTTATTGTGCATGCCTTAAATCTGAACATTTGAGTCTGAAATGTGAATATAAGAATAACAACAAGAGGCCTTCTGTATTATCTTCGATTATTAGATTATTGCCCCATCTCCATCTGTGGCTCAGGGTGACAGTGGGACCCTGTGCAGGCCTAATCCTGCTTGTTTCCTCTCTCTGCTCGCTCCGTGCAGCGGTGACCCGCCTCGCCGCTCGGCCCGCTGCCTCTTTAGCCTCCTCGCATTAGTGTAATGGGCTCAGGCTGTTAGGCTGTGTAAATGTGTGTGCGCTTGAGAGTAGGGGTCTCGCCATGGGGCCCCTCAATGACTCAGGGGCCCCCAGAAGCCTGCAGGGTTTAAGGAGAGCCCGGCTGAGCACGTGTGTGTGCAGTGCAGTGTGTGTGGGCAGGTATTTATCACAATGTGGGGATCCAAATGTGTAAATATGTCATTTTATGGGGACGTGCCTCGATTATGGAGAAAAAAAACAGGTCCTAATGATTTAAATCCTCCAAATATGACATCATCGTTAGGTTAGATTGAGGGAATGATTTAGGTTTATAGCAGCTATGAGTGTGTGTGTGTGTGTGTGTGTGTGTGTGTGTGTGTGTGTGTGTGTGCGTGCGTGCGTGCGTGCGTGCGTGCGTGCGTGCGTGCGCGCGCGCGTGCGCGTGTGTGTGTGCGCGCGTGCTTTTACTTTGTCTGTTGTTTATCTGTATCTATCTTTAGTTCTGCAGAATTTCTTTTTTTTTTCTTCTGATGGAGTACGTGGATCTGGGAGGTACCAGCAATAAAAAAGATCTGTATTTTATGAAGTGCTGTGTACCATCGAAAGCTACTGTACAGTACAGAAAAAAGAGATTAAGGTTAATTAAGATTACTACTGATACCTTTGATAAGGTTTAATGTCTAATTGGTCCTGGGTGAACACATTACATATGCACTGTCACCACAATTTAATTAATATTTTGAAATGTAGATAATAATCTTGAATGTTGTTTTAAAGATATGCAAACATTGAATATCGAGTACATTATTTATTGGAAAAAATGTTACAAAAAGAGTTGATTAGATAAGAAAATGAAAAAAAAAACATATATTATACACTTTCAAACAAGGCAAGGATATTTGTCAGACATTTCACATTTGTCTAATAATTAAACCTCAACTAATATGTTTTAACACATTCCTGTTGGAGTGAGATAATGTCCGGATATCGTTCATTATCATCCACCCCAACTTAATTATTGCTCAGGCTTACTGGAGTTTTGTTTGAAATATCTTCAAACTTCAAACCTGTATTTTGCACATTTAATCAATATAATATACTTTTGAATTGTCCATGGAAGCAGAGAGCAGACATGATTCATAGCTTGTCACATGCGGCTGATATCCGTCTCGCGGCTCTTCCGTCAGAGAGTCTCCTCAGTGTGAAGTGGGATCAGACGAGAGGGCGAGAGGGAGGAGTGCAGCCGATAGAGAAGGAAGGGTTTGTTTTACGGGATAAGAGCCGGAGTCTGGGTAGTCCTGTCAATCACGCAGGGGCGAGGGGGGAGGGGCCTGTCAGTCACACGGGACAGACAGGGGCGGTGTGTGTGTGAGAGAGAGAGAGAGAAAGAGAGGAGGGGGGTATTTTAAACGGTCTCTTCATCTCTTCACTCTTTGTCTTCCTCTCTCTTCTCTTTTCTTGTGTCTCGATCCTTCTCTTGTCCCAGTTACCAAAATATCTCTGTGCCAACCTGTACGTCAGAGTTTTCGCTGTCACACACTCTAAAAAGACACGTTTACATGGCCAGTTTAAATTAGATTACTTGAATAATGAGATAAGCCAACGATTAGATATGACAGTTGTTATTCAGTGGATTTTTAGATCCTAAACCTGGACCAAATCAGGACTAAACAAGGACAGGAACAGGACCAAACCAAGTCTAAATTGAGCTCAGTTTAGGACCAAATAGTGTGTAGAGTTACTGTTGTATTTGAAAGACAAAGTACAATGAATTTTGAAATGACTCTTTCAATCTTTAACATTTCCTCTTTCATTGTTGTCTTGTCACATTCTCACATTAGTTTCACTTTTATTTGCATAATTTTCTTCGTCGAAACCTGCACAGACGTGAACAATCAGAAAGAAATCGGATTACTCACATCATATGTAACTGTTTACATGCAATAGTCTGATAACTCCAGAAATCAGATCATGATCAGACTTTGGGTGTGCTTGTGAACATATACACTGATAAGATTTATTGATCATCAGTTTCTTTCCTATTTTTGATTGTTTTGTACATTAAAACATGGTAGATTACACCTATTCTAATGATTTCCACTTTACACTTGATAATGCTCTTTGTATATAACTCTATAGGAGGTTTGTATGACTTAACTATTTTACTTTTAATACAAGGTTATGTTTAATTACCTAAAAATACATGTTGGTGTGTTTTGACCTAAATGTTGCACACTCAGACTTTTACACCACATTCAAAAAAGGAAACTTTGACTAAACTGTACTAAAACAGGACCAAATCAAGTCCACAACAGGACGAAACCGCGATCAAACCAGAACAAGTAGTGCCCGTAGATCAAGGAAGTGTTCTGTACGGCCTTGATGAAACGCCCCACTTTGATTAAATTGTTTTCTTAAAGGAGACCTATTGTGCAAAATCGACTTTTAGGAATTTTAAAACATATTACAGGGCCGCCGCTTCCATAAAGCATGTAACGCACAGCGCGTAGGGCACCAAGTGCTCTGAGGGGGCACCACATCGGCTGTGCCGTGGCCGCCTGGCCGTGGCGAAAACGAGCGGTGCCCACGCGGCGCCGCGTTCGTTCGGCGGCGCCGCGTTCCGTTCCGGCGCCGCGCCGCGTTCCGGCGCTCGCCAAAGTGAAGCGCATGCACGTAATTTAATAAAACCGCGACGCCAAGGGCTCTCTCTCTTTCCTCCTCGGCTCCTCCCTCAGAGAACAGGGATGGCCAAGACCCCAGGCAAAGTTTGAGAGAATGATGAAGACGAGAGAGAGTCAGCGGAGGAGCCTATTACCTGCCGCTCTGCAGCTAACGTCTGACTCTGAGGCGTTTAGGGGACATTTGGTGCGTGGGCTTTTACCATCAAGACATTTTGCATAGGGCACCAAAAAAGCTAGCAGCGGCCCTGACATATTATAACTGCTTCCCTTCTCATTAAACCTCTCAAAGTTGTGTTTAGAGTTTTTCATGCATGTTTGAGTAATCTGTGTTCTTTTGCGGACACCGGCGCGCCCACAATTACCATTTCACCGTCTGATTCCCCACGATACACGGCCACTGCCTTCTTCGTTCTGCACTTTTATTTTCTTTAACAGTGTCATATTGATGAACCTGAAGATTTTAAACATTAGTGACAGCTCAATGAACCCGCAAACCTCCTCCTTCTTTCCAAAAACAGTGATTCCAGCCTCTGCCACAGTCGGACTACCACTTCCCGTGTGAAAGGTCACATCGGTGGCTTGGAGATGAGGGCTTCTGGGAATTATTCATATAATCGACTTAATGTCACGCTTCTCCACACTTTCTCCTGTTTGTGTGTGTTTGTGTGGCTCATACAGAGAGGAGATGTTTTATTCATTTGCCTCATTTAGTGTCTGGCTCCGAGCCGGTCCGAGCATTTAGAAGGCCAATATTCACATTACTGATGATTTAGTCTGACTGTATTCACTTAGAACACACACAATGTAAGGGAGCGCGGACGTTTCGGGCTGTTATGTTTTTGTTGATTGGATTTGGTCTTTCTACAGCTTGAATTATTCCTGTGTTACTATTTCTCATGTTGGTTTTGATGTTGTATGGGCCTAATGTCAATGAAGGTGGACAATCTTGACGTCAGCGGGTAAAAATGAAACAGTTTCAGCATTTAACCTTAAAATGATCGGTGTCCATGATCTATATGTGGTTAGTTCTTTGATATTAAGTTTTGAACACTCATTAATTGTGTGGTCAAAAGTATCGAAACCCAGATATTGATTGATACTAAATCTAGTATCAACATTTCAAAGTTGTTTGATGTATTCTAAGATGAGATGATTCTGAAAAAATGTATGTTTTGACTTTTTAGTGAATACTTTTAGTCTGGATCTGTACCACATTGTAGTAAAGAAAGTATTATTTTGTGTTGGAATTACATTGTATTGTTTAAGATAATATATATTTTTAATTGTCATTGTTGTATTGAAATCAGTATCAAGCAGCAGGTCTTTCCCCTAATATCGTAATCAAGAAATTTCAGTATTGTGAATATTTATTGCATGTTTAATTTTGTTCAATAAAAATTACACCATAATCTCCATATTTAGTTTAGTTTAGTTTATTTTTTCCAAAAGGGGACAGTGCAATTTCATAAAACACATGAATAAAACATGAGTAAAACAGACAGAATTAGCCAAAAAGGCTATTTTTCATCTGTAGTCCCCCGGCCATGATGTCAAAATGGCAATAATAACATAATAATAACAATGAAAGGGAGAACTTCAAGAGAATGGCTTTAGATTTTGTGATATGCAATTTCCAGTACATCTATATTTTTCAGCATAGTTGCTTTTGCAATTAATAATTCAAAACCTAAAACTACTAATAAAATCAATTGAATGTTGAAAAGTGCTCAAATTAACGCCTATAATGCTCTTATTCTGACAAGTGACGTACACGTTTTTTCCATTGAAACACAGTAAATCTTGCACATTTCTTGAAACCTTGTGTTGAAAGGGCATTTTAAAGTTGGCAGCTTTAGTTGGTTCTTTTCAAATGTAATTTTTCGTCTTCTTTGAATAATAATGAGCCAAAGGTTAAATCTGGTGCCAGCGTTGTATTTTTAGCCAAACTCCTCTTTCTTCTCCTTTTGACCCTTTTGAATTTTGGAACGATTATTGAGCTGATGAATATTAGTCATATCCAAAGTGCTG
Source organism: Rhinogobius similis (assembly GCA_019453435.1). Lineage (NCBI taxonomy): Eukaryota > Metazoa > Chordata > Actinopteri > Gobiiformes > Gobiidae > Rhinogobius > Rhinogobius similis. The sequence continues at coordinate 23,059,616 of CM033637.1, forward strand.
TGGGGCAGAGCTGGACCAAATCCAATCTAGTCCTGCACCTCTCTCTCTCTCACTCACCCCTGCACTGGCCCGCGCACTCACAAACCCTCCCCTCGGGCCGGATCGTGTTTCCCTAAAAGCTCAGACGCACTCGGGACGATCCCATCTGTTCCTGTCCAAACCGTTATGGTGCGTCGTTTACTTCAAGAGGCAGCTCATTGTCAACACTTAGAATCACTTTTGTATTTTGGGAGTTGGATTTTGGATTTCTGTCTTGAAGTTTGCATGTTTACAGGAGCTTAATGTGCATTTTATGACTATACTATGTACAATTAGCATGAGGCATGAACGTTATGGTTTTGCTTTCATGTGATTTGACTAGTTTTATTGGTTTTGGACGAAAATTGAGCACTTAGTACACCCTTCTATGTTTTGTTGTTTTGTGTTTGTGCGGCACTTTGGAAACTCTTTTTGTTTACATTTACATTTGGATTTGTAAGTTGAACATCCAAACAAATGAATTATACTTTTGCTCATACCAGCAAAAATGAAAAATAACCATTAGTTAGTCACTATATCATTATATTTTGAACAAAAGATTAAATTAATCCTCATAAGGCAGAGAATAAAAAACAAAACAGCCAGATTTCCTTTTTACCAATGGATCAAGAGTTAATAAAATGCTATGATAAGTTTATGAAAATGACTTTTATAAGTTCAATTCATGTCCTAAAATGATTGCAGTGTTTGGTAAACTACCAAAAACTTTCCAAAAATAAAGCTGGAAGAACATGAAAGCACTGAGTTGTGTTTGTGAACAGCAGCTGAACTCAGGCCAAGGTCCTGTCTATTTAATTATCAGATTATTTGTTTTTTTAGAGCTGATTAGACCCTGTATAGTTTTTAAATCAATGCCCCCAAACATCTGTGAAAATATGGATCCAAATCTTCATCTGCAAAGCACACCTGTCCAGTGCAGCTGTCAGACCTGAGCTGCAGCAACGGATCAGGGTCGAATTGTGTCTCCAAGGCCAACGGCTCTTTTGTTGTTTTGATGAAACTCATACATGCTCATACAAAAGCTTGGTTTATACACGAGTTAAAAGGAATATTGTGTTTGTAAAAAATTAGATTTAGTAGGCCTAGATGTTTTATTTTTTGTAAATATATTTTGAAAAGGTTGAAAGTGTAGTTTACTTTTCATGGGTTTCAGCTTCTGTTAAGGCGCCATTTTTAGCACTTTGCATAATTCTTTACAAATTGTCCCTTGGATAGGATTAGTTAGGGCTGCAACTAACAATTATTTTGCTAATTGATTTATGTAAAAATCATTCTTGTCTGTGAATATGACATTTTTACAAAATTTGACCCAAATGAAGCTAAAGAGATCCTGATCACCTTATTCTGCCCCACGCACTTTTAGCTCTTAACGCACTTCCGGTTTGACGAGAACCCCATTGACTCAAATGGCGAACGAAGTCAGAATGAAAAAGTCTTGCTTACTAAACTATTATATCAAGTAGATTGATTTGAGTAAAATGTTTAATGTACACGTGCAACAACAAGTCAACAACGCACTGAGGCGGCCTGAAAACGATCTTTTACTCCGTGTAGAACTTATTTTCTGTTGAGCTCGTCTGCCCCGTGTAAACTAATACAACAAAAACCTCTGGAATAAGGTGAATATTTACTGACAGAATAGTTTTTCCATCAAACCCACTAAATATACATGTCTCTGTTGTTATTTTGATGGGGTTCTGTCTCTGTCTGAGTCTCTTCTCTTGGCACATTTGGGACTCTGTATAGTCCAGATTTATTGAAAATTAATTGATTAACTTGTTTCTGCCGTGTGACTTGCATTTCTATTTAAATTTCTCCATGTAAAGCCCTTTTTATCTGTGAAAAGCGTTATAAATTGACTTACTACATCAGTGCATCTTACATTAATAAAATAATGTTCGATATGTATGGTGCAATTGACATATTTAGAAACTGGCTTTCTCCTCAGTATCTAAAGGGAGTTTAGTAGATATTCCTTTTTACAGTGCACTGCTACATCTAGGTCCAGTGAGAGTCGAGGCAAAGGGCAGAGAAATGGACCAGCGCGGCTCGAACAATGTGCATAAATTTAAGGAGGATGAAAAGGTCGGAGCCGTGGAGATTTGTAGTGCTGACAGTATCACAGAGAGAATCCTGCAGTGTATGTGTCAGAGCGGCACAAGACGAGATGTGACTTTATGCTGAATCAATAATGATTGGATAATGAGCTGACGCGCTAATTAACCCCGAGATGGACGGAGACAAGATGAGGCTGAGCGACGGACGAGTGAAAGAGTAGACAAGGCTTAGCACGTATACAACTTTGCGTTTCGTGATTGAGGTTTGGAGATAATTGTACGTGGTTGTGATGGGTGTAGAGTTGTGCTACTGACCCTGATGCTTCGATAATATGCTGTAAACCACCCAATAACTTTAACTTGCCGATGTGACAGATGCAAAATTGACACATCTGAAATCGTTACAGTTTGGTTTTAGATTTCACTAAAGAATTACAGAAAGATTATGTTCACAAATGTAGGCATGTGTTTGTATTTAGCAGGCAGTGTTTTCTCTTCGCTTAAGATGTACTGGTCATTTTACAAAGGTTTATTATTCGCTCTATCCATCAGAATCAAACTTGAAATGTGTTTATGTGGTGCAACACAAAACACTGAATAACGATTGTTAAATGATGATAAAGGATTGCAAAAAATAAACATTGAAATACAAATAGACTGTGCAGTAGAACAACAGTGCAAACTTAGCAAAACAAAAGCGCTAACAAAGAACAGAAAGTAATATTTTGCACCTTGAGTGAATAGTTAAAGTAACATTTATAATAAGGTTTAAAAAAGTAAAAAGTTAATATTTTAGCAGGAATCAACTTTGAAGGAGATATGCTTTTTCACTTAGCATTGAATTATAACATAAGTAGATCATTATTTTACATTTGGTTCATTGTAAACTGCAATATTGATCTAAAATGGCTAAATAACAGAATCAGGTCCATTGACTTTGTATTCAAAACTGCTTAACTTAGCTTCATAGTGATATTTTATTGTCAATTTTTTTATTTATGAAAAGTGGCTACTTGACGAACTCTGTATTTATCACTCATTTTTCAAGTAATCCCAACTAAGTGCAGGGATGTGGGCGGGGATAGGGGGTAGGTGAAAACAGGACGTTTCTGAACACTCGAGCCTCAGCTGCAGGACAACACAGGATCAGTCAAACAGGCAGGAATCAATCGAAAAACAACTCTGAGTGAACTAATGATGAGGAAACACGGTTGTGACCAGGTTAAACGCTCCATAAAGTTGATATTGCACAACATGTCTACTTTAAAGTGCATATGACGGATTTTTATGATGTTCTAGTTTTAACTTTATTTGGTGGAATAAACCTTTCTGTAAATATTAATAGGACTTTTATATGAACCAAGTGTCAGTTTGGGAAGAGAAGTTGAAAAATATGTTGAAATTTACAGGAAGTATACTTCAAAACACGATGACATCACACTAGGGAGACACACCAGGGACAATTGACAACCAAGAAACACATTTTATGATCCTTTAAACATCAATTCAACAAAGTAAAGCTGTTCTCATATATTTCTACTTGTCCAAAAAATATTTCTGTGAGATTAGAGCTGTTTTGGCCCAGTGTAACACATAGTTGCTAGGTGACAGATACACAATTTCCTAGTGTGATGTCATGATTTACAACCAGGAAGTAAAAAATGTAACCTAAAAAAATGGCCAAACTGGGATTAAAAAAGTTAATTCTTTAGCAGAATCTTAGTACTTAAAAAAATGTGTACTTCAACCTGTCAGAGGCGCTTTAAGCATCACGAGTTGTCTGTAAAACGCTGAATGAATCACGATAACGTTAGCTGCCGTACCGTAGCGCGTGTACCATTTTGTGTACAGACTCGGAGCCTGTATGGGTCGTGTGTGTCTAACCTCCCGGTGGGCTGTGGGCCTTCTCCAGCACAGAGCCCTCTCTCACTCTACGCCCATTACTGTACCTCCATTAGACCTGCCTTACACTCCTCCAATTAAAACCCAGCACAGACGCCCATTCATGCTAGGTGGCTGCGACCCGCGTGCATGCGAATATCTTAAGCCTCTGTCATTAAAAGGCAAATACGTTTAGTTTATCTGGAAAGTCCCGCTAACAGATACGAAGAGGGATTTTTTCATCGCCGCAAAGTGAGGTAGCGGTTTGGAGATGTTTGCCCAAATGTGTAAAAGTTTGTACAACTGTAAAGAGGAATTTGGGCCTGGTCGAGAGGAGAGAAGGGGGAGAAGGGGCGAGGGAGGATCAGGAAAAGAGGCGAGTGTACAGTAAATGTGCCAGCCATGCATCATTTCATTATTAATAGCCGTGTCGGAGTAAAAATGCTAACCTTGTCTGATCTAACGGACGGCTGACTCTGCAGGCGTAACAGACCCGAGTGTGTGTGGAACAGAGGGTCCACAAAGATGTCACGTTATATGTTTTCTTGGGGCTGTTGAAGTCGTTGTAATAAGTTTAATTGTAAATATCCGTTATTAGACATAAACATTTGAGGGGAAAACGTAAAATATTTCTGCAAAAAAGATGCATAACCAAGGTCGCACAATAAATCAGAATCAAACTGCGAAGACTACACTATTTAGGTAATAAAAAGTCCACTGTAAACAACAAAATAGCTTGTCTTTTTATTGAGGAAAAAAAAAAAAGCTGTTCAACCTTTACAAACCTGCGTGGGATATTAGGGTTTTAGTCACATGTTAATGCTAACATATACCATAAAACTTGGGCCATTGTTTGTTTATGTGGTTGTTTTTAATGGCAAATAAAGTCAACTAAGCTAAACTAATCACAGTACTTGTCAAAAAAATTGCAACGAGATTTTTTGCCAAGATTTTTTTGCCAAATTAAGGGAAAAAAAGACTTGTGTACGGTTTACAGTGTAAATGTACAGTTATGAAAAGCCCTATACAAAAAATAAATGACCATAAAACCCTGTACAGAGCAGTAGACTTGCAGTAGGAGATAAAATTGAAGTAAAAATATACAAATATATGAATGATGGCAACAGGAAGAGCCCGTATTTTAGCAAACATCTATTTTTTTTTTTAACTAATATTATTATTCATTGTTTTATATTCATTGTTTTATGTTGTGCCTTACCATCAAAGTTCCTAGTTTGTGAATTTTGACAATGACAATAATGATTTCGTCCTGTTTTCTTACTCAGATCTGGAATATTAGAAGTTTTTATGTGTAGTACATTTTAATCTTTAGATTGTGGAGCAAGTTTAGCAAAGTTAATCAATCAAAGAAACATAATGAAATCACACCAATTATTCCCTGCTCTGTCGAGTCTATTTGATAAATCCACCTTAAAGTCTTAAAAGTTACTGTTCTCATATTATTCTATGAGCTAAGCCGGGCTAAGCTCCTCTCTGCTTAATTGAGCGTTATGTTTCAAGTGGCGTTAATACCTCTAGCTCTCACTCTCACATATCCTAAACACTAGTACACTCTTCACAATGAGCTCTTGTATCCTCAGCCGGGACAGGTATAAATATCGTGTGTGTGAGAGAGGAGCGGGGTGGTGCTTCCCGTGTCGGAGCGAGCCAGGAAGACAGCACCAGTGTCCCGTGGAGAGGGGCATTGTTATCTGCCCCTGAGTACACAGCACACACACAAATATCTACACTTACACACACACACACGCACACACACACACACACACACTGGATCGGCTGTCCCACACAAACATGATGCGGCGCACACGGTCTGGATGGATTCGGTAACAACGAGCAGACGCCCAAAAACAACAAACAGTATCCACAGTTTTATGTAATGCAGCACACATCATTTGTAAAAGTCCAATATTCTCAGACTTTTTATTCTCGCAGCCTTGTTATTGCCCGTAGTATAACTGTGTCTCGGAAAATAGATGGCATGGTATTTATCTTGTCAAATTGCCAGTAGACGGAGCTCCAACTGCAAGTAGTTTGTGTAAAGCTAAAAACAACTAGCGGTAAACTGATAATGAAAATGGTCTTTGTTGCATCCCGAACTAGCTCTAAACATACTGCGAAATGTATTAGACAGGTTTTGATTGCATTTTGGGTGATTGGTGGAGTTCTTGACAAATTAGTGACTTGCCAAAATGGTTGGAACCGTCACAAGACTGTGCACACATGAGGAACATTATCTTTTGTTTACATTTACAAAAAAGGGCTAAGAACTGGTGAAATACGTCTCTTGTGAAGCTGGAGTGCAAAAAAGCAGTTCTACTTTGGCATCAAAAACATTACATAGACAAAATAACAAATGGTGAGGAAAAAATTATAAATTGCAAACAATGTGAATATTATAGATCTCTTCTTGCCTTGTTCTTGTGGGAATTGTGTCTCGTTCCAACCTTAAAGCCAATAGTGATCTAATAATAGTATATTATCGCCTGTCAGAGGATGTCTATAAATGCTGGCCCATTGCTTCTGTCCTTTATCCAAATACATAATTCATTTTCTTTTAATCAGTTTTAAAACTTGTCATGAGAAGTTAGAATAAATGTAAAAAGATTGTTATGGTATAGTTTCGATTCATCCATTCTAGCTGTATTTATAGACCACTTTAAAAAACATTAAAACTGAATTAAACGTCAAAGAAACACAAAATGATTTAAGTGACAGATCATTAAAAAAGAATAACAGTGCTGTTTAGGATTGCACTGTATTTTTCGAAGCCGTCACGGTTCAAACCATGACTGGCGTATCTGGAGCACGTCAGATGCCCCTCTTCTCCACACCAGAGCAGACGACCCCTGGACACCGATTACATAAAAGCCCCACAAACACAAATATGTTTTCATTCGTGATGTAACACTGGCCGCTTTCACTCCTCAGTTATTTTCTTTATCTGCCGAGGCACTGAAGAGGCAGTAGCGCGGCTGAAGCACTCCTTCCTCGCACAGATCGGGCGAGCACAGTCCTATAGAGCCTGCGGAGGTGTAATCTGTCAGACAGGAAGCTAGCGGGGTCAGAGGTCACGCAGCGCTAATCGATTAGCCGTCAGTTAGCGCGGCGCTGGAGAGGAGTGCACAGCTGAGGCCATCTCTTCCCTAGCGTGCCTAGCGTGCCCATTAGCGCTATCGTTGTGTGCTGTGTGTGTGTTTTTTTATTTGCGCTCCGGCTAACTCCTGTGTGGGTGCCTGCATTTTCTTGGCCGTATTGATCAGAAGGATTTTTTTGGCGTGACCCGCAGAGGTTAAATGCTGCCCCCCTCGTCTCCCTCCGCTCTCCCTCTCACCGAAAAGAAACATCCAAACACTTGAACTTGGGGCAGCGCGTAGGTGTCTGCTGGTCGGCGCGTAACCTGCTGCTATCATCTGCCGCTTATGCCAAATGAAACGGAAATCTGCATCTCGGCGCACTGACCTGTGGCTCTTGCATAAACATAACCGGTGCTTCTCAGTGTTTGCGATGCGCGCTTTCATGAGCGGAGCACCCACGGGCCAGAGGTGACGGCAACTTTGTTTTGTAGCTTGTTCCGACAGAAGACGAGAGAGGGAGCTGAGGGGAGAGTGACCTCTGGAGAAACACACATGCACAAAACAATTAACTGTTTCTATTAATGTAATGAAGACTTTGTTCTGTGTTTGAGGATGGTATGTAGTCTGTAGTCAGCTATTCTTGTAAACTGGGGGTTAAAAGATCAGATCGGATTTTTATTGATGTTATTCCTCATTTATAGTGCTTCTTTATATGTATGGAAGTTACTTTTGAATAAATTGCAATTGTTGAAGAAACTCACCATTAGTATTGATACGGTATTTTTGAAGAAACCCAAATACTGCACAAAACTGGCTTTGAGATAAACTGCTAACTCTTTGTTTTTTTTTTGGGGATGAACTATTGAGACATTTGTAGTAGCTGTGATTAGGGCTAAGTATTGTGATTAGATTGGCCATTTATGTCTTCATTAAAAGATTCTGTTCAGTGTTCACATTCTTAAATACGCCCAGGAGAATTTGCAAAAAGACTGAAATAGGCCAATAAACCGGCAAAATAGTAAAATAATTGCATTATGAATTTCAGAACATTATTATACAGATATTATACAAACTACAGCGTTAGCAGTTTTTTATGCAGAATAGAATGGAATGTTTGTGGAGGAAATTCTGGTAGTTTCAGAAATTGCAGCCTCTGCGATTTGCTAATTGCGTCCATTTAAATTTATTAAAGAAATGGAAGATAAACATTATAATCGAGAAGAAGTTGGAGCAGTCCCAATCCTGGAAAACAGTGTTACATCACGAAGGTCGTTGGGAGTAAAACCAGTTAAAACTATAAACAAATAACTGCCCTTAGAGACGGTATTTAATAGACACAATACCATAAATGAGGCAAAAATGACTTACAACCATCTTACAAATGTTGTTTACTCATAAAATTATAATTGTATAATTGTTGACCAAACTGTGAAATTCTTAATTCACTTTCAATCACATCTAATAGATTGCCAATATGTAACCAGCTTTATAAAATCAAACTTAATGAATGACAAATGAAAGTTGAAACAGGCAGATAAAACAGCACTTTACCTTTAGCTTTTTTGGTGTACTTACTGAATTGAAATTGATTATTTTTGCCTACAAAATAGTTCCCTTTTTAGTTATAATGATTATATTGTGACCTGAATAATCAATAATTAATTAACCAAATAATGCTGACACAGTTTGTTTCTTGTTGCTAGACAGAGACCAGACAGTGTAAATAAACTCCTAATTGTGGACTAGATCCTCTGGTTCAGCCTCTGTCCTCTGTCCTAATTACCCGTCCCTCTGCGTGAGTGTCCCCAGTGGCAGATGTGCGTCATAGATGGGACTTGGGGACCAGACTTTTAGCAGGGTAAAGGTGCCCACCTCATTATAAGGCTACATGTTTTAATGATTGGGCCTTATGGACTATGGTGTGTGTGTGTTCATAATGATGCTCTGTCTCTCCTTTGGGAGCTGCAGTGTTTGTTGTTTGCCTCCAGGGAGCAGAGCGCTGCCCTTTGACCTCTCTAACTACACCCAAATCCTCCGCTCTCAGGACACCTCTGTTTTAGATTACCGTGGCGCTCCCCCCGTCCCGCACAGACAGGTTCTCATACAGAGGTGGAATACAGGGCCTGGTTTGGTATCGATTGAAGCTGATGCCCTCAAGCGCCACAAGTTAATGCACAGGTGTAGAGGCTTCAATTAGGGAGGTTTTGTTGCTTTGGGAGGAAGAGAAAGATAGGAACCCCAGTCAAAAGCAAAAAGAAATGCTATTATTTTATTTGTATAATTGCTCATTTCCAAAAGCACGTAGGAATTTGATTTAATTTACTTTTGTAGAGATCAAAATCACAACAGCAGCCGCCTCACAGGGTTCACAAAATTGTTGATTTAACCAATAGTTAGAAAATCAGCCATTAAAGACAGGCAGATTGAATAACATTAACAGAAATACAAATGTTTTAGAGTAGCCCCTGTCCAGCCTTTTCAGTCGCAATACAGATGCTTAAGTTTTTAGTAAACGCTCATATCTGATACTGGGGTTGTCCAAAAATGTGTATCCAGATATTAACTGATACTAAATAATCAAAAGTACTCATTTGAGCAAGTAACAATACTCAAAATAATTACACAAATGGGACCCTTTCCTGAAAAGCTTTAGAATGAACACATGTTAATATTTAGGAAAGTAGTTTTACATTCAATTTAGATGATCAATGAATCACTACTAATTGATGAATGAAATAATGGTCAGTTAATGAAATCAGATAATTGTTATCTTGGCTGTACCAGGATTCGAAACAGAGAAGAGGTTTTATGACTCAGACAAAGCAGCAATTACATGAAAATCACACAGGAAATGTGTCTGCAAAGTCTATCAAGTGGCATGATGGCATCACTTTACATTCATTTGGGCCAAATGTAGTAAATATCTCATTATTTGGAACCTTTCTCAATTTAAAGAACAAAACGATCAATCAGAAAATAGTCAGATAAATCAAAATAATAGTCGCAGCCCTAATGCTATTGTACAGTATAAAAAGTGTAGTTTTAGTAATAAACGTTATCTTTAATACTGAAACCCTGTTTGTAATTGTATATTGTGACAACATCAGATTCCATTTGTAAAAACCAGTGCAGAGACTTGGAGTAAAACAAAGTGATCTAAAGCAGTGGTTCCCAACCTTTTTTGTCTCGAGGACCCCAAAGCTTTGTCTCACACTTGGAGTACCCTTTAACTTGAGTTTCAGACAAATAAATGGGTTTAAAAATCGCATATTGTCAATTATTACTTATATTTGTTTGGTTTTAATTATATTTATGATCCAAGATACTCCAAAAAGATGCAAAATTTACAACGAATAACACTTTTTAATCAGACAAAACTACATTTCATCTTATTTTAAAACCATAAACCATTCCAAGTACCTCCTGGTAATGCTCATGTACCCCTTGGGGTCCCCGCATCCCTGGTTGGGAAACACTGATCCAAAGTTCGTCGATGTAAACCCTCATTCGTCCAGGTGTGGTCCATCGTAGAAAGGGGTTCAGAGGTTGTCATCCGGACGCTGTCTCGATCTTTAAACAGCGTCCGGATGACAACCTCTGAACCCCTTTCTACGACTGATCCAAAGTCATAAATAAACTGAGCCAAATATGCAGAGTTACTTTTTCTTAGTAACTCTGCAAAATAAGGTTAAATGCAAACATTATCAGACAGTGGCCAGTTTTTTAATCTGAGAAAGCATCAGACCTGTTCATATCGTCATTGCTGCATCTAGTAATTGCCTCTGAACCCTCCTCACAGACCACATGACAGCCAGTTTATCAGCAGCGTCTACATTCTATTGTCATTTCCCGACTCTTTTTCATGAGAACGTCTTGCAAACACACATTCCACTGATGCTTTATGAAACGCTTTACAAAGATCCTCTCTCTGCAGATTAAACTCCTATTTGCTCTCTCATCATCTGTGTGTGTGTGTGTGTGTGTGTGTGTGTGTGTGTGTGTGTGTGTGTGTGTGTGTGCGTGTGTGCGTGTGTGTGTGTGTGTGTGCTCCGTGCTGCGTGTCCATGCTGTCTTTACCGCTGTGCTGTTGCCGTATCGCGCCGCCGCTGATGTGTCTCGCCTGATGTCATACGCTCAATTGCCCCCGACGACAGCCGCCATCAGTCAGCCTGTTTACGGCGTTTTTACTACAGCTATCACTCACTCGCAGCACTAACCGCCGCTCGGCAACACAATCCCTCACACACGCTCTTTGTCTTCCCCATCAACGCGCGGAAACACTCAATTAGCTCCTGTTTAGTTAAAGGGAAGACGGAAGGTGGAGACGAGGCGGCAGCGGCCAGATTCATTGTTGGGTAATTTTGTAACGCTGTTGTTTGTTCAATTATGTAACTTATTTTTACAGCGTGTGTGTCTTTGGACGAGAGCGGAGACTTTCCAGACCCACAAGGACATTTGATCTACTGAGGACAATTGACCATTCCTCTGCGCGGTTTTCTTTGTAAAGACCCTGGATTTAAAAGCGATAAATCATGCCTTTTTCTACAGACCTGTCACAGTAGTTGGCATATCAACTTGTCACACTGTACATCTGAAGAGTTCATCACAAAAACAGATATCTCGTTTTGAAAATGTGCCTCAAAGTTGTTGTTTTTTCTTGTTTTTCTTCTAAACATTATAAATAACAGTATAGTTTGGAGGTATTTGCTCAAGAAGGGCTGGAATAATATTTGTATTGGACTAAAATGGATTTGACTTTTAAAAACGCTGCTAAACAAAGACTAAATTATAAGCCTTTGAAAAAAAATTCAAATGGCTCTTTTCAGTTTTTGCAAATGTGAACCTTTTTTTGTGCCTTAGGGTGGAACTTTTTGTTACTGTAGAACGATAAGATTTCAAGAAAGTAACTTCTATGACTCAAAAATGTACGTGTTTCAATTAATTATTTATTGATTTGTTTATTACAGCTCATTTTTAAACAGTATTGTGTATTTGTGGGCTTATTGTGTCAGTGGCATAAAGTAGTTCCAACATTATCATTTACTGCTGTTTTACTCATAAACATTATCTCACATCACTTTAAGTTTCTGTCACATAGTAGGCAAGTAATAAGTAACATTTGCTGCACAGTATCGTTCATTCAGGCGATTCGGAATATTCTCTGTAGCAATAAACCATTCAGATACAGTAGATGTCAGCAATTTCCTGGCATTTATTACAGAGAGCTTTATAAATCTTGTTATGTAGGTATCAGGTAGGTGTAGTTTATAGCTTTGTTTAGCATATGCAACTGTAGTCTTGTATATTTTTTACTATGGAAGAAGGAAAAATAGATATTTATTTGACTGGTCTACACTCTTTACAATGACCTGCATGCTTTCTATTGTATCCCAAACACTGTCACATAAAAACACTGCGGTTTGGAGAAAATGTTACTGTATCACATATAGAAAAACATAAATAAAAGTCTAATCAAGTCTCGAAAGCGCTATACCGGCTCCTGAATGCAATGTGTTTCCTTAACCTAATGTTTTTGACAAATATAATTTAATCCAGACCAGTTTCTGAATATTTTGACACCTAAACCTGTTTGTGTGAATCTGGGTTATGCGGCAGCTTATTTCCACATGATTAACTAACTCAGGTCTCCGAGACTGTTCCCCGCACCTCGGCCCGTGCCTACCCATAAGGCCTTGTGTCAGTGGGGAGGGAGCGCTTGATTTATGCGACTTGAATATGTAACGAGAGGTTGTAAATTCACCAGCCCGGGCTACATGCATCACTATTCTGCACTGTCGTAATTTAGGTGCCACCCGCATATCTGAGATGCTAATTGGTTAAATTACTGGGTTACTTCTGGAGATTTACACCCGGCTAACGAGATCGGTGGCGAGTGAAGAGCGAAAGTGAGAGAAGGGGGGAGAGAGGGGGGATGGTGGGTGAGGTGGGTTTGGAAAAGATCCATTGAATAAAGAGTTGAGGGGGAGGAGAAGGGCAGAGGTTCAAAAGAACAGCAAAGGTTAGACTGAAGGAAATATATATAGACCCAGACCAAGGAAAAGGTCTCATTTTAGCCACTTTATTATTATTTTACACATGTGCAACTTTTGAATGTACGTCTTTGTGTTTCCTGATGACGCCTAACAACAATAGTCAAACATGTCTTTAAATGTATTAGTTAAGGTTCATTGTATTAGACAAATGTGAAATGTCTGGAAAGAAAATCACAAAATGCAGAAATATCACCTCATACTCTTATTTGAATGTAACTTTTACTTTATTTTGTTTATTTATTTATTTTTAAACTGCTCTTTTAGTAGCATTTTTAGATATAAAGGATACACACAATATTTTAATTTTCCATACCTTCAAAACATTCACACTTGCCCACATGTTGTTCAAAGGTGGCTAAACCTACAACAGCTACAGAGGATAGAGTATGTCCCAGTCAATTGTCAGTCGCAAGGTTTATGCTTAGAAATATATACGTTTTCAGTCAGATCAAGACAATGCAAATTTTGATTATAGAGCTCAATTTGGATTCCACGTGGTTTACAAAACAAGAAGGGTGTGTTAAAGATTTCCTGGGATCCTGATAACTACCTCCTCCGCTGTGTCTCAGGCCAAACTCAGACAGAATCGTGTCCTCAGGTTTGTTTATTTCAGTGACGCATGTGAAACAGAGGAGCTCCTTGGTCATCTATCATTTACAACATCAAACTTCTTTTACCTCAGCAAGAAGAGTTCTGTGCTTCGCTCATTGAGCCCTGTGATATGTTTTTTTAAGCGTAAGCAGCCACGTCTGTTTTGATACGGCTTATGAACCCACCTGTCAATCACGCCCATCTGAACTCTGGACGGCGAAAACAGTGACCAGACACACACATTAGTATTGAAGAAGTGTGTATTCTTGACTAGCCAAGCAAGTTATATTAGAATACGATTAAACCTTTTTACTGATAATCATCCAAAATAAAATAAGAAATCAGATTGAAAGCTTTCAGGTATTAGATAAAGTCACAAAGGCATCACAGACGTATGCATGTATTTGGACCACTTTGGCTCTTGGCTTATAAACCGTGTCAAACGTAGAGCCATTAAATGTTTAAATTACACAGTAGCAACCAAAAGTCACACATCAATTTTAAGGATAACAAATCACGCTCTTGTAATTTCCCTATGCAGAGCTTAATTAGTGACGCATTATTCTTTCTACTCGTCGTCACGTGTGTCTCACTGTGCGCTCTGCCTCAGTACCATCTGCCTCTCTGGTGCCAGCCGGTAATTAGTCCATGTGAAGTCAGTGCAGAGGATGCCTGTGTTAGACTGTCACACAGAGGAGGAGGTGGGGGGCTAACAGACCTGTTTTATCTGCCGAGTTTGTCGCTGTTATGCAACACTCTTCAGGGTTTAAGGTGAAGTCTCAGGAGAGGCTGCTGTGGCTTTATTTACCATTTAAATCACTTTGTTTACTGCAACAGAGGACGCATGGAGGAGTTTATTTGTTTGTTTTATTTCATGGTAATTTCGGTCTTTGCGCAGCTTGTCCTTATGGGCCAAATGTTTGTTTAAGCTGTGTTTTCATTCTGCTGTGAAATGGGTTAATAAAACGTTCGCCATATTTCCTTTATATTGCGTCATAACACACAGGGATTCCGATTCAAAACTAGAAGCATGTGGACAGCTCAGACAGCCCCCAACTCAACTATTAAAACTTTAATGCCTAAATGAAAACTTCATCTCAGGAAAAAATACCAATTGCTTTTTTTGATCATTCTGCTTAGCTAATTGACCTTTAACCCGACCAGGACAAGCAAACGTTGGATAAGTTGCAACACATGCACATGGAGCACTGAGGTGATGCTGGTGGAGGTGCCTCTGGATTCAAACTTGCTCACTATTAGATTAAATCACTGCCAAAATTTCTTAATAATTTCTAATCTTTAGAAACATGAACATAGCCTTAGCTACAAACACTCACTTCTCCCTAAAAGCTAGTTATTTTTAGCCTCTTGTGTTGAAAGTTGGTGCTGTTGATTCTCACCTTTGCTGCACATGTGCACAAGGGCAAAACCTGCAGACTTCTTCTTCTCCCATCAGTCCCATGTGTTTATTCAGTGCTGTTTGAGCCTGTCCTCCGTACATATTTGCAAACCTCTTAAACAATCTGCAGTTTCACATTGTCATATTCAGGCTGGATACACAAACATTCTCACTGTTTAACTGTAGATTCCTCCAATTTATCTCAGTCATGTTTTAGACCATGCTGCTGTTTCATGGAGTCCATGTCTGATTGATAGATCTGGATCTTATAAACAACATCTCTTTATACTTATACGCTACTATTAAAATGTTCATTCAGTATAATGCCCCATTAGGCGCATAGACTCGTGTTTTGTTCATGTAAAATGACACGGTCCCTTTTAAGAGTGTTGGAGCTGAGAACAAAGTGGCCGTGTTTCCAGCTTCAGGTGACACCGCTCACTGTAAATAGACTCTGGGCGCGGCGCCGTGTCCTCCCCTTTAATTGTGCTGGCCTTGTTGTGTGCATGTGTTTGTGAAGCAGCTACGCCCATGGCAGCTTGCTCCGCAGATGAGATTTCCATCCCAACAGGAAGTCCATCACTGCCACTTCCTGTCCGCCTGACAATTCCCTGAATACCTCTCATCTGGCACAACAGCGGCCCGCTACAATACTGTGTGTGATTGATAGCCAAATGTCTAGGCCCACACTGTATGTGCCAATTTAACATTTCCGCAGAAAGACAATAGGAGGCCAGCAAGCATTAATATGTCGACCAACTCATTATGGAGCGTCTTGCTTTGTTCTGATGTTGTTTGGTTCATGCTTACAGCATCTCACATTGAAGCGAATCCAAAACGCATAATCAAAAATGGCGGCTGTTTGTTTTGCTTGAGCTGGTGGAGTCAGACGCTAAAATAGTTATTGGTTGTGTTGAATTCCACTATGGCCTGTGCTAGATTCTTTATGGTTCTTTATGGTTTATAGTGTTCTGCCACTGCATTGGCCTTAGGTTTGACTTTCTCTGAAGTGTCCTACGATAAGGGACTGGACTTCAGTTTGTTTATTCACAAATGTACTGTGTTTTTATATTGAACTGTTCTAGTGGAACTGGTCCATAAACTTGCACCAAGACATATTCCAAAGAATTGTTTGTCCAAATATTTTATACTTTCACCCACTCCTTTTTGAACATGTATGTATTTATATACCATAAGTATTAATTATCATAATTAATAATTGTTGGTTATTTTCTTAGGTTGGTTTTCTTTAGTGCCATTCAGCGAATGATATTGTATTATATTGTATTTTCATTGGTTTTGTCTTGATACCTATGTTTTATGCGTTATCCAAATAAATAAACACCAACAACAATTGCACAATATCAAGATTATTTGGTTGGTCAAGTATCTCGGGGGTATTTGGTTAATTGATAATCGTGATTATTCAGGTCACTATATAGCGAGGACTAAAAATTATTGTTGTGAGAATCTTTTTAGAATACTTTTTAAAATCTTAATTGCATTCATAAAATTTGATTTCATAAAACTAGATCTGTGGCAAAAAGCAAATCAAGGATTGATGTTTGTTGTTGTTTAGTCAAAGTGCCAACAATCATGAATAATCCTAACTCTAAAATGATTGTGACGTCCAGATTTACAAATGCATCACATCCTTCCACTTTCCATTCTCATGTGACTGACTCGGTTTGTTTTCAACTTCACTAGACGTTACAGACACAAACATGGCAGAACGAAACCTAGAAAACACTATTTAATTTCCATAAAGCCAGTAGAAAAAAACTTAGAACAAAGTAAGAACCTAGAGCTTTAGCGATCTTCACATCATATAAAGTGATTTCTTGCAGGAGCAGGTAGAGACAGCCACGGTGAACTGTTTGCCCGCGGCGCTGCAGACAGGCGTGGTGTGTGTTACTGTTGTTGCTTTTTATAATGACTTCAGGAAGCCTCGACAATCGTCCGTCAGTAACAGAGAGGCGGTATCAATCTCTGTCGCACAATAACCGGAAAGACAAACATGCATTCCTCTGCAGCTCGACTCAATGCAGTTTTGTACAAAGCTCTTTCCATTTAAGAGCTGTCCTTCATGTTCATTTTCCATATTTATTGTTTTATTTAGTTTCTGTTTCCTTCATTTCTTTACACTTATTGTTGATTGATTAAGAGGGCATAATTCATGTTTTATTTCTGCCCTAAACCACACGGGGTGTCGGCCATTTTGGTTCAAAGTTGAGACGTCTAGAATCCTATCTGCATACTTTTGCAAAGTTATTCTAAGGTTTTATCCAGCGGACTCCAAACCTAGGCAGCATCATCAGGACATATCTGGGATCAAAAGTTGTTAAAATAATTTGCATAAGTCTTAAAGTGTGGTCTGACGAGCTTTTAACGCAGTTGCCATTTTGAAAGCATAAAAATCCTTCTAACTTTTGTAAATGTCATCAGGTCTGGATGGACCCAATGAGGCGTTTGTGTGTTTGATGACCTGGATATAATGACATGTGAATTAAACTTCTATCTTTAAAAATGGCTCTCCAGCACCCCCTACAAAGTTATAAAGGGACAAAATAAATGTAGCTTGTCGTAAACAAATGACATTTAGTACACACACCCTTTATGTGATTCTGAATAAAAAAGCCAATTGAGACCACGCTCTATATCCATCCATATTTGCATAGCCACACCTCAAAAAAGTCAGTGAGAAGTGAAAAGTTTAGTTTGTCGTAATCCAATGTGTATTTGACCTTGACCACAATATCAAAATATGCATCACAATATGTCGATGTAATCATTTGTGAATTAGACTTCTATATTTAAAAATGGCGCCCCCTGTAAAGTTATAATGGGACGAAACATTCATCCCCAACGTGACAGTTACAATTGGGAATCATATCTGCTGCTTGTGTTCACTTTTAATCAGTGTTTTTTTATGCATGTCTATTATTCAATCCCATTTTATATCTGTTTTTTTACTATCATTACATTGCAACATATCGCCAAAGCACATTCCTAGTTTGTGAATTAAGTTCACTGATAAGAACTAAACAAAACCCTTATGTAATAATATATGGTAATATTTATTAATTACCTTTCAAACAATTGCAAGGAGAACATTGTGGTATAAAACAGTGCATTACTTTGAAATCTATTTGTAGAAGGAACTTGAAGTCACCGTTTGAAACACATGCATGCTTTATGTATTTATGGGTTTCAGCTTTCTGTATTTTGAAGATTTTTTCCCATTCAAAATGGTCCTTATTTATCATCTTTCTGAAACCCATGGATATTATTACAATTTAGTTCATCAGGATAGCATTAAATCATTACAATTTTACCTCTATAGACTAATAAATGTAATAAACTCTGATCCTGTTTGCACATGCATTCACCACAGTGGCCCTAACCGCTGCTAAAAGCCCCATTCCCCTTCACTGTTCACTGAGAGAGACTGCGGCCCCCACTGAAGGTTGTAATCTCGCCGAGTAGAATGAAAATTTAATGAAGCCCACAGTGAAACTCCGGCTCTGTGGCTGCAAACAGACACAAGGCAAAAATATTACACAAGAAAAAACAGCATTCCTTTTACCCAGGCCTAAAAGCACCTAGAAACATGCACAGGGAGATTGCATCAGATACTCAACGAAATTTAGTGACTTAGAGGTAAAAATAGTCTTTGCTCGGTTTAGCCCAGGAAAATGATCTAATTGTTTGTAGTGGGATTACATGAGTTATGAATTGTTTATCAAGCTATTGCACTGGTCGACTGCATGGTAGAATATACAGTACTATTTATTAGTGTTAAAGGGCTTTTAAAGTAACTGTATTGCATTTGGTTGAAGACGATCTGGTCAAAACTATTTCTAATCTTGACAGTTTTATACATCAGAACAGCAGAATAAGAGATCAAACTTTTGTTAAATCCA
Organism: Rhinogobius similis; assembly: GCA_019453435.1. Taxonomy (NCBI): domain Eukaryota; kingdom Metazoa; phylum Chordata; class Actinopteri; order Gobiiformes; family Gobiidae; genus Rhinogobius; species Rhinogobius similis. The sequence goes on from CM033637.1 coordinate 23,078,654, forward strand.
GTTGAGAGAAAAGCACGGACATCTTTCGCGTTCACAAATGCACAAAGCGCTTCCCTTTGCTCATTTTCCCAAAACAAAACAGTCCATATTTCTGCTAAAATACGCTGAAGTACGTCGCTTGAGCGGTTCAACTTTGGCCTCTGCCCAAACCACAGCGCTGCCCTGTGACTGGCCCGTTCCCGATCGCAGCAGCAGCAGCCTGGATTCTCGTAAGATCGTGAACTCACAGATATCGCGAGAATTCATCTTACTGGCCAGGTTAATACGTTACAACTAATTCAACATTTTAACCCATGACCCACAAACTCTAACAGAGAAGTAGAACAATGCTCTGTTAGTCTCTACTGTGCTGTGTTAAAATTAAAATGCATTCTTGCGGCCAGAGACTAAATTGGTCCTAGCTAAAACTATCACAACAGGGAGCCTCGAGTGTTCCAAAGTGAATATGTTTGTGAATATTATATTTGGAAACAATAGTATGACCTCAGGCAGCTATAAACTCAATTTACCTTTACATTGTGCTACATTTGTAACTCACGGCACATAATTAAACCCCAAAATCTGCTTATTTGTCCAATCCTCATCTTCCCTCCAACTTTCCCAGTGCTGCAGGCCAGGGCTCCTGTGTTGAGTCAGTAAACTGCAAATGTGTTTTTAAGAAGTGTTTTACGGCGCTCTCACACTGCGTTTACGACTGCTCTCGAAGGAGGAGGAAAAAAAGGCCAAAGTATCAGCGTCCAGGAAGCAGCAGGATTCACAAAAACACTGCTGCCTGTTAGAATGCATGAGTTTGATGACTAAATACTGGGTGTAAAAAGTTCTGAAGTGGATGAATACGCCTTGTCAGTTAAATTGTCTATCTAGAATCAGAACAACTGGGGCAAGTTTATATAAAAAAAAAGATCATTTTTTAATAGTTCAGTCAAGTTTCATTAATGATTTTAGCACAAGAATTTTCAGACTTTTGTCACTAAGCCACCGCCTTCAACGAGGCCAGGAGCATTAACCCTGTAGGCCAGAGCCAAGTAAGTACCACCCAAGATAATGTTTAATAATAATAATGATAATAATGAGACATTAGACTTATATAGCACTTTTTGGACACTCAAATACGCTTTATTCATTATGCATTATTCATTCACCCACACACCACTTTCAAACTAGGCAGGTACTTTATTTTATTTATTTACAATTATTGGAATTAAAAAAGAAAAAGTCAAAATTGTGTTCTTCATATTATTTCTGAATACCTTCTGTAAACTTAAGCAAGATTTTGTTGGGCTGCTTTGGTGCATATTTTAGGTTTATAGGAGCAAAAACCCACTCTTTTGCTCCATTTCTTAACGTGTGGCCACAATTTTAAACCTCAACATCTCAAAACTGCCCAAAATGCAGAAAAAGATTACATTAAACTGACTAAAACTGTTATGTCCTAAATTGTACAGAAGATCTTCATCTCCACACCTTTAACCTGTGACCCATTTCTTCTCATTTTCTCTCCATCCAGCCTGTTTTTCCTGAAACGTGAGCTGTAGCTTTTCGTTTTTTGCGGTGGGTCCCTGAACATCTCCTCTCTGCAGGGGCTCAAACCTCCCTCCAAACCTTCTCCTAATCTCCCGACTATAAACGCAGAGGGAAGCCACAGATCGCTGCTCATCTTTGGTCTCCGGCCCCTCCTCTTCTCCTCCCCTCGCACATTAATTCAGAGAGCTACTAAATATTTCTTTTAGTAGAAAAACTGATTTCTCTGTGTGGCGGGCTGGGGCACACCTCGCTCTTGGCCCGGCACATGTGTAGAGAGCTTTTTTATGGACTCGCTCGAATTATAAATGTTCAGCTGTGTTTATGGCTTATTAGGCAGTTGCGGGCAGGAGGGAGCGCGTGTTTTATTAGCTTAATTGGGACAGAACTGCTTCCTTGCTGCATTAGCACTATTTTCCTGTCGTCAGTCGGAGGTGCCCTCGCGGTGTGCCAGTCTTTCTGCTGAACAGGCACCGCAGCAGTAGAACTCTATCTGACACGTGGACAGGATTAACACTCTGATACGCAAACAAAACAAGAGCTGCATGAGAAAGGCCCGCTGCGTTTAACACTCTGGTGCATGATATAAACTGACTTTCAGTTTAATGCTAGTTCTTCTTGGATTGTGTCACTTTTCTGGTAGAAGTTGAGAAGGGAGGTATATTGAAAAATGGATAATATGGCGATTGTTGTTTTGGAGATAAGCACAAATAGAATAGTGTATCATCTATTGTTAGAACTATTAAAAAAGACTTGACAGAAGTGTATAATATCCCAAACAAGGGCATGAAGTGACGTATGAAGTGATATGTCTGCATGTTATGGTCCATTTACACATTGTACTTGATCCTCAACCAAGACATTTGCTCATTTTAGCCGTAAAATGTCATATGATTATCCAGAATCGAGATAATGTAAAAACAAAAAAGATATATTAATTTATGAATAGATTAATTTTCAAATTATTTCAAATATTCCCCACCTAGAAGTTCCGTCTTGAAATTTTAGTGCTTTGCTTGGATTTTCTCAATTTTTCAAGACCTCACCATTTTACTTTACTATTCAATTACTGGTGAAAACAAAACAAAAAACTGTATCCATTTCTCCAGATCTGACCTGTAACTTTGCCTTGGTGGTGCGGCCTGCTATGTTTTCATGTACATGGATACTTTTAATGCAATGTTTATTTGGTCTGAATGCATTACTTTTGTTCGTCGAGAAGACTCGAGCCAGAATTTGATTCGCATAGCCTTGGATTGGTAAGAATTTAATCAAGAGCTCCACATAAACGACAGAATATCAATGTATCAATAATCCACATGAATGGGTTATAGTTGTTTTGTGTCATGATGCTAAAATTCAGACTTGATTTCGATACTAGGGAAAAGGCTTGATTTCAAAACCAATATACAGTAATTTTCAAAACAAATAATAGTTCCTTTATGTGAAAAAAGTTTCTGAAAAGGTTTAATTATGTCATACTTGTGTCCTTTTTTAGTATCGACACTTGTTCAAATGAGTATGTAGTTGAGATTCTAGATTGACTATCGACTATCACCAGATTTTTGATACTTTTGACAACCTTATTCTTAACGCACTATTGCTATTATCTTCAACATTAGCTTCACAGAAACCTCTCCATCCATGGACACATTTGACGTCGTCGCTTGACTCTGCGCGCTAACATCTTGCTTCTTGGCGGCTGCACTTTACCCTTCATTAGTCTTCCGATCCGTCCTGGATTCTCCTGCTCTGACAACATCTTATTATATGTTTTATCTCTCGCTCTCTCCTCCTCCCAACCGTCTGAGGTGGAGACTAAACAGCCGAGTTATTTAGTGTGACGTTTTTGCGCGCCCGCCTGGTTTAAATAACAGTTTGGTCTCCACGATCTTCTCTCTCTCTCTCTCATCTCCCATGCCTTTTATTCTTGCATCTTCCCTGCTCCTCCCTTCCATTGCACATTGTTAACGCGCTGTATGTTGTTTTCTTGGCTAAGTGGAGGGCGAATAGTTTTAAGATGACAAACATGTTCGCACACTGCCAGCCATTCTGATCTTCAGGGCTGGAGCTGGTTATAGACTTTATTATGGTGTCAACAGCGGGGCTTTTTGGCCTGGTTGATTGGCATTTTAAAGTCGTCCTGGTGCCAAAATAAAAAAAGAGGTTGTTTGCGTTCTTGGTGTTTACAAAAGAATATGTTGTAATGCGCAAACAATGACATCCAGACACAAAGACGGTTAAATTTAAGTCCATAATAAAACCAAACATAATTACCAAAAACATAAGAAGGTTTATAAAGAGCGCCATTGTGAACAGTGGGTGATTAATGTCGCAGTAAAAGATAATTGAGGTAATGGTTTTCATCCCTATAATAATATTAAATGGGCTAAATCTCATTCTTAAATCCTATAAAGCAGAACATATAAGCTCCAACGCAAGAAACGCTACTAGTGTCGTACTCCAAACGTTCAGGTACATTTTGTACTATTTGATACTTAAGGTTGTTTTAATATAGGATTAAGATGTATGTTCTGTCTTAAATGCTCTTGTGAACCACATATTGCAAGTAGAAATTAAATCTTGGGGCCTTTAGTTCAAAATATGTAAAGACTTTTGTCAGTATTCAGTAAATCCTATTTATACAGAGTTACATTCTAATTCACTCTTCTTTGCTTCAATAACGTAGGTAGAGTATTATGTTGTTGAGTCAAAAACACTATGTTAATTGGGGGAAAAAAACTGTTTCTTCAGTAAGTTGAACATTCAAGCTCATCTGTGACCATGTATTTATTGAAATAGAGGAGAAAATATGCAAATTATGACCAGTTGCAGCTATTTCGTTCCCATCATTGTGTGAATTTGACCCGTGTACATCAGCATTGTGTGAATATCTTTTACAGCCAAAGAGATAAAAACGTCTCAGATTGTTTGATGGAAGGGAAAGTAAAACTGCTGACGATGCACTTAAAGCTTCCAAAAAATGACCAGTTATTGCACTGGACATTATTCATTTTGATAATCTGGACATTCCCTGTCATAGTTATACTGATTGTTCGACCAACAATGGCTTTACTGCGGCGAATGTATGTCTCATTTGTTTTATTCTGAATGGTCTTCGGTCGCACTGGTTTCCTCTCACGGCGAAATACATGGAAGTGAATTAGCAACACCAACTCGTGTTCTTGCATGACAAAAACGTATGTCTCTCTTTATATTTTTATTATTCTGATAACAATATTTAGACAATATTATGGCAATGCATCAGAATGGACTAAAACGTGTCTGAATTTTTTGCGATATAGATTGAAGTAACTCACGAAAACTAAATTCATCTAAAATTTACTACAAAAGTGCAGAAACATGTTTTTAATCTGCTCTTTTTGCTGCCGTTTTAACATAAAACATATAAATAAATTGTGTACTCACCACTAAAATGTCTCAAAATGTCTACATTTTTGATGCATCTACCACCTTTATGTAATAATACCAAAAGTCTCATAATAATATAATGAAGTCAGTCAAATTCCACGCTCCTTTTTGTGCACTGTTGGATTGCACTCTTTCAAAAACAGAAAATAGGACATACACTATATCAAATTAAATAATTCTATTCCAGTTGAAAATAAATAAATGTTGTAACTGTAAGAAAAGTGTACTTTGCACTCGTCATGTGCATATTAAACTAGATTATCGTGCCTTGCTATTAACAGTAAATAAAAAGTGTTTATCAGGGGTTTGGCTGCACCACTGTAACAACTATTATTCCTCTATGAAGCCTTTTATTTGTTTGTTTACTACCATGCTAACACTGCCCTTTAGAAAAAACACATATTTCAACACATACATTAAAAACAAGCGCCAGCATTAACATCTTAAATGCCTATGATACGCAATAAAACGCAAATGTCCCGTGGCAAACTGAGCCAATCGCACACGTTCAAATCCAGTTGTCACCTTAAAACGCTGCTCCGTTTTTTATCCGGCGCGTGACATAAACCCGGACACATCACATTGACTGATCATCTGAGCCTTCACAAACATTATTATACTGTATTATTTATTATACGATGAATATTTTTCGCCATCACGCGCCAATGTCCAAATAAAAATCTGATTTACGCCACATGAATAAAACCCTCCTGACCTGTGCACGCCGCATAACCAGAAACCACTGTCTTTCTCCGGGCATTTTCGGCGCTATATCGTCCACGGTGCAACGTATAGCGCCAAACACACACACACGCGCGTTTATGGCAGTGTCCTGTGATGGAGAGTGTGAACCTGCATTTTAATGGATGATTATGTTTTATGTTTTCTCTGGAATGACCCGCACTGCCAGACCAATATCCCTCCTCTATCCCATTTAGCACACACATAGACAGGCGTTATAACCTCCACACGGAACCCCCACCCTGCGCTAATGTCGCCGCGCCGCACACGCCCCTCACCCCTGACACCGGCCGCCGCTGGTCCATCCATCTCCCGTGTCCCGTAGCCTCTCGCCCCGTCCCGTGCTTCTCCTCGGGCCAAAAGGAGCGTGACTTAACATCCAGGCCCCGTAGTCAAAGACACACTCGGCTCTATTAGCGGCGGACGGAAAGGTCAAGAACATGAATAGCAATGGTAGAGTCTAGTCGGCCTAATGTAAAGAGAGTGAGGGAGGGAGGGCGGGGTCTGTGGAGGTGTCGCTGCTCACTGTGATACTTGGGTTTACAAAAAATTAGATTGCTAATCGACCAAACTAAAGCTCTAAAACTAAAGTACTTATTTGAGCTGGTATCATTACTGTGAGTGGTCTTGAACTTAGTAAATCGTCTTCTTTTCTTCTTTTTTATTGTGATATGACAATTTGGACATTCAGTTCATAATCTCACTGTTGTAGAAATGTAAATATGTTGCGAGGAGGTTAAGTTTATTTAAAGTTTAATCTATTTTATTTTATATATTTATTTCGAGCAAGTCAATGAATAAAGAAAAGTAGTATAACATGTCTCCAAAACAAACGCTATTCACCTTATTCTGCCCCGCCCACTTTTGCCGTTTTTTGCCACAGATACGCACTTTTGTTGTAAACGCACTTCCGTTTGACGAGAACTCCGTTAAAGCTAATGACGAACGAGGGAAAAGTCTCGCCGCTAAAATGTTACATAAAGTAGATTGATTTGTGTAAAATGTTTAATGAACACGAGCAACAACAAGTCAACAACGCAACGATTTCCTGAGGCCTGAAAACGGCTTTTTAGTCCATGTAGAACTTATTTTCTGTTGAGCTCGTCTGCTCCATGTAAACTAATACAACAGAAACAAGACGGCAGTGCGTACAGCAGCTTCCGGAATAAGGTGAATAGGCACATTCAGCAAGAAATTTGTATACCTTAATTGAGCTCGAAATTTTCACTGGAGATGTTGCAAAGGCAAAAAATGTATAGCAAGATACTAAACACACGTGGTAAAATTAATATTCCTTCTGTGTTGAAATTGCTTTATATTGAAAACAATTGGAGATGGTTATCGTGCCATGAGTTTATAATAACCACACATTAATTAGCCTTATTCATGATGAACAAATTTTATTAAAGGACAAATATGTATTATTTGTAATGTTGGGTGTCTTCACTTTGACATGACAAAATAAAATGCCTTTACAAAGAACAATATAACTTTACCACTGCCTCGCGGGATGCCATATTAACTTAGCTGTGGCTCCATCTACTGGCTGCAGTAGCAATTACACACATTCGCAAATACACTACGCTGTTGAATTTTAGCAGTTTGAGCTGTGGCACAGTTGCAGTGATCGTATTTAGACGGCAGACATGCTCAGAGAGTCCGGCGACGATTTAAGGACTTTAAAACAGCAGAATATTCTCGTATAAGTCACGTCTGTTACCCAAAAACGCCACACATCGAAGGAATTCAGAACAAAGTGTATTTGACGGTCAAAGGGAGAGGATTTTCTAACCAGCGTTCATCAAACAAGCGTGAATGAAGTCAAATGCTTCTCTGGGTATGTTGTTGATGACGGAATAATGTTAGAACATTGTTAAAAGCTCAAAAAAGTACATTTTGCATAATATTTGTCCTTTAGGAAGGATTCAGGCTACTTAACTAAGGGGTTTGGAGTAGTTACTAAGCCTTAATCATTATTAATAAATTATTTGTAAAAACTAACATTAATTAAGTTTTTGCTCATGCTTTATTAAGGCTAATGAAAGTATAGTTATTATAAAGTTACAGAAAGTGGGTATCATTGTGTTATAGCATTCGCATTTTCCTTAGTATCAGAAGCAAGTTTAAAATGTTTTTATTATTAGATATTACTTTTCACTATTATCCATATACAGTGCAGAGTTTAATTCTTCTGTTTAAGATAAATACACTTCAAGCAGGGTGTTGTAAATGCAGATAATGGAGAATAAATTGGAGACTTGAGACGAAAGAAAGAAAGAAAGAAAGAAAGAAAGAAAAAAAGAAAGAAAGAAAGAAAGAAAGAAAGAAAGAAAGAAAGAAGTATTCATTGAAGAGAACGTTGTCAACACCTGTATGAGATCATCACTGATATCCGAGTGTCAGAAAAGACTAAGTGGACGGGAAATCAAACTATTCCTGACTCAAAATCATGTACAGGCCCTTTACCTTTTCTTTTTGAGTCATCGTTTGCTGGAGGATTATCCCACTTTGCATGTTTTGGGCTGATGGGAAAACCAAAACGCGGCGGAAACCCAACCAAAAAACAGGCAGAGACTCCTATATATCTAGTCCAGGAGGGAAACCCAGGAACTTCTTGCTTTGAATCTTATCACCTCAACCACCATACATTACATTTAATACTGTGTGCTCTGCTCTGGTGGCATTCCTTAAAACTGTTAAGACATCCTTGGAAATTCTTGACAAGTTTATTTAATATATTCACCTACAACTATAGACTGTCCACTCCCTCGCGCTGTTCTCTGCATTTTAAGGCATCTATAGTCATGCTAATGCTTTCAGAATCTGTAATAACCTCCCCTTTGTCAGCCTCTGCCACTCAGCGCTGATAGAGCCGTGGCATCTGTCTCCTTCTCTGTGATTTTGACAGAGCCGCGTCAGTCCTATTTTCCTTCACACCCTTTTTTTTCCCCCTTGAAGATTAAGAGGAGCAAAGGAAGTCGAGGAGGTGAGAGTGCTGACAAGGCTATAGGAGACAAGGAGGCAAGGAAAGGAACAAGGAACCAGAAGGCGCTTTTACACTATCAGCAGCTCCAACCTTTGCTATTCACGAGGCTTGACCTTTCCATCAGCAGGTAATAGAGAGGAGGATGTCTTTGACTATAAGAGCTGGATGTTAAGTCACGCTCTTTTTGGCCCAGAAAGAGGAGAGAGCACCGGTGTCACCCACAACACGGAGCAGAGGACAGAGAGCAGGTCTCTGGAGGAAACGGCCCCTGTGTGAGTCTGTGTGTAGGGCTGAATATTACAGTCGGAAAGATTTAAAACCCAACTTTTCTCCAGTTCTTGTTTCATTTTCATCCGTGCTGTTCCCTCGAATCAATTAATGAAATAACTTTAGTGTGGTGTTAAATATATTTGATCGTACAGGCGTGTCAGCAGATCCAAATGCCACAAGAGGAGTACATATTTTGATACTTTTTACATTTATAAATACTTTCACCTGTTTTGGATGAAAATGTGTTAGAAAATACAGAAGGATCAATAGGAGCATTTGACTAGTTTACTATTTAATAAAGAATTGCTGATTACTAGTTGACAACAGGAACAAGCTCTCATACCATAAGATTTCTCAAGATTAAATGTGGAAAATGTGATCTTGAGATATTTTTGGTGGGTTACAACTTTGAGAAATAGCAGTTCCACTCATCAATGCCAATGACATTCAAAAAGTAAAGGAAATAAAAAATTGTGAGGCCAAAATTGTGAATTGGATTGCACAGTTTGTTTTTTATAAATGTCCAAATGTCGTCGTGTCTCGTCTTGTCCCTATTGACTGCCCAAGTCCAGTTTCCTCTTGAGTAATTCCTTGCTTTGATTATTTACCGCACTTCCTCGTATCTATATGTTGATATCGTACATTTCCTCTTCCACGTCGGACCATTCTTGTGATCCAAGGACTCAGGATGGACGTTATAAGTTTATTTTGAAAAAACGGAAAGCACCACAGCCTTTTACTAGATTTTGTTCCTTTTTCATTTCATTACTGGACCTTGAAGCAGATTTTATGAGCTTGTAAAATGAAATACAATGAACTAAAACACAGTGCATTTAATAATGTCAGATATCCTGTTTTTCCTCTTGGCTGCACCATCTTGATTGAAAGGTCGATTCGACACAAGCAGTCAAAATATTACGAGTAAAATCATGTGTCATCACAATAAAATATGAGGTATTAGCTTTACATTTTGACTATGTGGCCTAGTAAGAGTAAAAATCAAGGTGATGTTGCATTTTACATTAGTTTTTCCAAGTCAGTTTTTCTTATTTTACTATTAATTTAATGTAAGTCAGTGGAAGTTCCATACAACATTGATTTATCGATATAATTTCAACATCTAGCATTTATTTGTGCTTAAACTTAAAAGAGAACATTGTAACTTTTCTGGTGGAGAGTCCGCCTATTGCTATTCTCTAGCAAGATATTATTATTTTGCCTGGAATGCCCCACAGTATGGCTTTAAGCAACCATGCATTTATTCAAGTTCTAGGTCTATAGTTAAACATGCGTTCTTACCGTGAATGGGCTCGCCTCTCCACAGATCTGTCCTGTATCTTGGCCTTGTATCATCACCTGCTTGTCTCCACGGAGATAGATACTAAAATGTCCCAATACTGTGGGACATTAGGGCTAGGGCTGAATCGAAATCAAATCCAAATCGCAATTTTAATGGACGCAGTTGGCAAATCACAAGGCTGCGATTTTTGAAGTGTCATCATTTCCTTCACAAGCAACAGAATATCCAGTTTCATCCTGGATAGAAACTGTTTACCCTGCAGTTTAGATTTGTACAAACACGTTCTGAAACAAGCAACAAAAACTTGGAAAGTGACAAAAAAATGCAACTAAAAGTGCCAAGAATGCGACTAAAAGCAGAAGTGACAGAAACGTGACTACACGCGACAAAAACACGTCTAGAAGCGACAAAAACGTGACTTCAAGGGACAAAAACGCAACAAAAAGTGGCAAAAACTTTCTGAAACATGATTCTTTTATTCGTTTTTCAGTTCATGTTTCAGTCTTTTAAAATGTGAACTTTGAACAGAAACAATAAAATCATACATCTAACTGCAATTGCAACACTGACCAGAAAAATCAAAACATTTTCCCAAACTGTGCAGCTCATTATCGTTCAGGCTTTATCTGTACATTATGTCTTCCCAAATCACCTTTTCCATTTTGAAAACTTAGAGGCAAAATGCTTTTCGTGAATTCCATGAACATTTTAGTAAGTTATTCAATAAAATGAGTAAATCTGACACAGTAAACTCACATGTAGCTCCTCCCCTGTGCTGTTTTCCACAGTCACAGCCTCTGCTCCTCTGCTTACCTTTAATATATGCCTCTGTATTAGCATTTCCAGCGTCCAGTCGCCATTAGCTGGTGCCTGTGCTGATTGTCCGTTTCTTAGTTGCGAGCTTTAATCTAATAAAGCCGGTGTGTTGTTGTGCAGAGTTTGTTGTGTGTGCGTGTTTGTGCAAATCAATAGTGATCTATAATTCACTGCAGCGGGCCCCAGTGCTCTTTATACCCACACACACTGCCGCTTTAATATTGTATGAAGACACAGACGCAAACACAGAGCTGGAGGCAGGGGGCTGGGTGCGACTGTGGATGTAGATTTACGACGTTCTGTGGACACAAATCTGGTGGTCTCACTCGCACGTGTTTGCAAAATACTGTACAAAGACGAGTCGCTGTCGTTTAAATATTTGTATTAAAGGACTTGTGTTATTCAGATCTGACTATTTGAGATTTGAACCATCTTGAAGCTTTAACAAAAACATACCTGCAGTTCTGATTTGTTTCAAGTGTTTTCATAATCTTGCATTTACGCCGACTGAAGCTCGTCTGTGGTTTTAAAGTCCACGTACACCTTTACCAGCCTCAAATTAGCTCCACTGCACAGTTGTGGCTTTTATAATATACCTAACATTGCTTTCAACTTCAAAGAAATTGCTTACATTTTCTATTTGTGCATGTAAAGTTTATCCCTACTAAAGCTTCTGGGGATTCCTAAAACACAAACATAATGGTACCTTATAGTCCTGTCAACTTCAAACTCCAGAAGTTAATTTACCATTCAATTTTCTAGCAGGCTTTGTAAATTTCTTTTTTTAATTAAATAAATAAAGGCATGACAGAGACTAAACCAGGAACTAAACTCCCTAATGCTGTCTAAAAATCAAATTTAAACTTAAAATTTGGCAAACATTTTCTTTAATTTAGGGATTTATATAACAGGCTTTTCCTGTACTTGTTGAGATGGGCTTCGTGGGTATCATTTTCTTTCAAATTAGGCAAAATTAACTTTAATTAATGTTGTTTTTTCCATGAATCACCAAGACAAACACATCTGTGACCCAGAATGTATTTGTTAATCTGACATATTGTAAGTTTTATGCCAGATGTTCTTCCTAACCGTATCCTCTTCTTTTAAACCGCTGATTAGGACTGGCGCTCTTTTGCGGTTGGACTAATCCTTGAGTGGATTTGAGTCAAAACTCACTGGCCCTATGCAAACACCAGACAACAAATGATGAAATTTATTACAAATACAAATAATCTGAACCATGTTAATCAATAATGGAGCAATGTTAGACCGCTGCTGTGAAATAACACAATTTAAAGAATGTAACAGTGCTGAAACTACCAACCTAAACTGGACTTTGGACTAAAAATTACATCATATTACACCATTTCGAAAAGCTGCACTGATTTAGCAATGGACACAGAGTTTATTTTGTGCTGCAAAAACATTTGGGCTGTTACCACACCAGCCTTATATTAAAGTTACACTGAAGGGGAAAAGATTGGGATAAGGCTCAGTCCATAAGGTTTATTCGAGGATTATTCAAGATCCCATTACCTTTTCAGCTGCTCATTTCTGGACTTGCCACATTAAATCACGCGCACGTTGTTTTAGCACATGTTTGGACGTAAACCAATTTGTGCGTTGTCACTTTATGCATTGCACTGCATTTGTTTTAGCCGTGGCCTATTCTCAGAGCTAAACGAACATGAATGTAAGGAAATGCAACGCTGCCTTATTCCATGTAAACATACTGTGTTAGTGAATACCTCTTTACAAGTCTAAAATGGGTCTCTTCTACCCTCTAACCTTCTCCTGCTACATAATGCAATCTCACATCTAAAACTCTCTCTCTCCTTCTTTTTCTTGTGTATTGTTTTGAACCTTACCCCTGGGGGTCCTCTCATTCTCTCTCTATGTGAATAAATAAGAATTCTCCACATTTAAATAGCTGGAGGCCTTTTCCAGCGTTCCCTTCTCTCGCATTTCTCCGTCATGTTTATAAATCATTAGGGCTGGGGGTCACCGGGGGTCACCTGTGCCTCGATAGCCACTGTGCTCCGTGCTGATTGGTTGTTGACACTGCAGGCCACTGTTAGCTTAGCTTGTGCTTTTTTAGCCCTTTACCTGGCCCGCAGTATTTGTACATGTTGAATAATTGAACAGTAAGCATGTATTTCCATCTGGCTGTGCGGCTCCAAGACTAAAATGCTCTTTTTTTCCTTCATTTTCCTGTTAGCCTACAGTTTCATCACATCAATTTATTTCCTTTTACACAAACTATACTTTTGCTGCACATAGTTTATAGACTTATGACTCTGTGTTTGTGTTTTATTGCAACATGAAAGCCGCGCTCCGTAAACACACAAAGAGCTTTGATCGCATAATGAGCAGGCAAATCGGCACTGAGCAAATGTTTATTGTCGAGCCGTGCAAGATTGCTCTGTAATCGTTATTTTAGACCACAAATGTACCGTTTTCTTTGTAATTTGAAGATTGGGATTTGACTCAGCTTGACATAGTGACACAACAAAGTTACATTACAAGACAAAAATTACACTAAATTAGTTAAAAATATGGATTACAAGTTTACAAACTGAAGACCAGATACAATTCAGGTCCAAAAAAGACAAAAAGTACTTAGTTTGAGGTGTAAAACAAACAAAGATGCACTTAGGCCTGTCTCAATTTTTAAGTGCGACTGATTACTGCAAAGATATCATGACAAACAATAACATTTAAACTACATAATGCCCCTGTCACAATATCTTTAAAGCAGGAAAATCCCAATAAACCTTTTTCTAAATGTACATATCATTTTAAAACATGAGCTGCAATAAATAAATGACAGAATGAAACGCTTAGTAGTAATAGAGTATTTATAAATTATTATAGAAGTTATTTATTTGACACGCTGCAGTAGGGCTGTAGTCCTTTAATTGATAGTTGGTCGATGCTTAGAAAAACAAGATTTTTATTAGGCGACTAATCATTTTATTTATATTACATTATTATAAAATGATTTATATGGCAAAAACAAGAAGGTATGAAGTTAGCTGAAGATTTTGGAGTCTTGATCTATAAATACACTGTCTCCTAGTATTAGTTTTGCATGAACTCGTCTACAGTTGTGTCCTTTTGAGTGCGTTCTGCTTTAGTTACATTGAAACACTTTATAGTTTTGATATATTTTTATGTTTTATTTGGCTAATCGGTTGATAGGGCTGGCATTTAGTCGACCAAGAATTTCTTTAGTCGACTCCAACCCTAGTATACAGCTGAAATATTACGCTACTGCAAAAAATAAATAAGAAACAAAGATATATTGTTCCTGCTGTATTTTATTGAACAATAAGTTGATATAGTATTTATTGTGACGGGTAGGTGCGCTAACTTTTCTAATGGAGAGTCTGCCCCTGCTTGTCTCCACTGTCCAAGTTATAGGTCAGATCTGTGGAGTGCATATTTTGAGCAATAAAAGCTTGAATTAGATAGATGCATTTAATGCCATACTGTGGAACATCCAGACAAAGCAATTACCAGAAAAACTGTACAGTTAATTTCAATAAATATCTTGTCTGCACTTTATAAATTTACACTTGCCTTAATATTTTCCAACTAGATAAATATTCCTGCTGTCTAGAGTCACAGATTAACTCCTTAAAATTTAAGAAAATCTTGTAAATTCCACCCAAATTAGTGGCAAAACAATAAGCTCACAACATGCACACAAACACTCATTCATATTTTATCACCCTATGACTGTATATTTGTGCTTTATTGCAACATGAAAGCCGCGCTCCGTAAACACGCTAATAGCTTTGATCACGTAATGAGCAGAACAAATAAGAAGCAACATCGAGATCAGACACAAGCTGTACACCCGCTGCACATTTTCTGACTATAAGAGATAATTAGTTTTCTATACGGTGAAGAAAAAACAAAAAAACACAGGAAGTAGCACTAGCATTAGCTGAACAAAAGCTGCACAAACCGCTAATTGAGCCACTGCTCTAAATTAATTGGGTCACATAAATTATTAATTGTTTTTATTTGTTTAAATGAAGAAAGAACAAAAGAATCAAAGAGAAAGGGTTGCATATTTTAAAAGAACTGTGTTGTGGAGAGTCTAACCTTTGCTTGGATCACGTTGACAAATTGAGTTTTAGTTCAGATGAAGTGTCTGGGTCATATAAGGTGGCATTCAGACAAAGCTGCGTTTTCTCCATTTCCTTAAAATTGAATGAAAATGTGACAAGATTGACTAAAGCGTATGTTAAAATTCATCGTTGTTGTTCCTCCAACAATTCTTAACACTACGTAGACAACACAACGATTTCAGGATCAAGAAAAGATTTTAAAAGTCCATAAAAAGACATGAAACTGAACAATAGTTGAAGATATATATGAATGTCATCAGAAGATATTAAAATTATACGCAAATTAAACAAAATACATGCAGCATAATGCACATTTCTGAATTTGGTTAAAGTGCGTATGACAGGTTAAACTGATTTTCTAATTTTGACTTTATTCGGTGCATTAATACCTGATGTAAATATAAATGATAGTTTTACGCCAATCGGGCCGCTGCTTATGGAGAAAAGTTGAAATATCTGTTGAAAATTTCAGAAAGTAAATAAACGATCATTTACAACCAGGAAGTAAAATAAAAAACTTTTAAAAAATACTAAGCGGGGGAAAATGTGTAAAGATTTTAGTTGAATTTGGAGTATATTTATCTTAACTGCATTTTAGTTAAAAGAGTAGTCCAACTTGTCATGGGCACTTTAAAGTTAAAGTTGGACTACCAGCTTTAGAACTGCTCCTTTAGCCGGTGTCACAAGTCTTATCCTAAAATGTTTTTCACAACATTTCAGGTTTTTATTTCAGGTTTGTGATCTGTTTACACTGTTTACAATTCAGCGCAGATAATGCACGTTTCTGTTTTGTCACAAAGGGCTGTTTTTACAATATAATCTATTAAGGAAAACAAAAAAGTACTAAGAATTAGATTAAGTCAGGTTCCCCAGCTTTAATGTAACTTTACATATACAGTTGATGGATTAAAATGAATTCAAATACATTTTTTCAAACTCAGAAACATGAGCAGCAGTTTACAATCCATTTAGCTTAATTATGTCAGTCTCCTGATGGTGTGATGTAACTGTGACTTTTAAATATCTCTTCTCAAATCTGCAATGTTTAAAGTCCTATTTTCAAGTGCATGCACATTACGAAGCGCATATTTGTTCCTATTTCCATCATTATCTCCTCTACTGTCGCTCCTTTGTTTTTGGTCCGCTTTTGCTTCATCGTTTGTAGTTCCACGTCTTTCGTCTTTGCCGTTTCCTTTTGTGTTTTTGTCATGTGTCTCCCTTGTAACTTCATGTCTGTGATTGTTTTTTTTCTCATCCTTTTTGTGTGTTTTTTTGGGGCGAACGTTGGTGTTGTGGAGTTGTTTTGTCTGGTTAATTACCTAGACCTCAGTGAGTGGGAGAGCTAAGTGTCTGACACAGAGAGAGGTGTATTTCTGCACTGCCAGACCCCGGTTTATGTGACAGTGTGTCGACGTGAATGCTGCGCCGCGGTGGAGGCAGGAGACATTTTTACACACACGCGTCGGTTCGATGGCAGTTTGAGAATCCCATTGTAGTGTCTGCTCCTGTGGAGGTGGTGCATCTTTGATCACAGCAGCGACACTGATTAAAAGGAATGATGCCTGTCGAGAACAAGTCTGTATTTATCAAACCAAAGGAGACAAGGAAGGAGTGGCTCTACTTAGTCATAAAAATATACACTTTTATACTGTTGCACTCAGAGATAGTAAAGGATTAAAAGCGCTCTGATTGTTCTGGTGCTCTTATTTTGCCAGAAATGTTCCACTGTATGGCATTAAACCCATCAGTCTGGCACATATTCAGTTACAGGTTTTTTTATTTGCTAAATCTGGAAAAACATGTATTCTTCAATGTACCCACGTCTCCATAGAACCGCTAACAGTGGCTTGTCTCCATGGAAATAGATAATAGTAGTTACAAAGCCTGAATGCTTTTTGAATAAATGAGTCTTTGTTCATGCTTTATTAAAGGATATTAAGGGATTATAAAGTTGTACTCTGGTATGTTGTATTGTGTTGATGTGAAAATGAAATATTGATAAACAAGAAAAATAATCATGTCCCAAATTCTAACCAATAATGATTGTTAACAGTTATTGTAGTAGAATTAAAGTTAGTGATTAGTGTAGCAGTAGTAGTCTTAGTAGTAGTAGCAGTAGTAGTAGTAGTAGTAGTTACAAGTGTAATAGCAGTAGTTAAAATTGTAATAGTAGTAGTAGTAGTAGCTGTCTGCGTCAAATGCCGTACTGTGGAACATTACGCACAAAATCCACTTTATTTATATTCTACATTTTATAAACAAATCAGTTTTACGATGCAAAATGCGCTCAAGCTTGTGAAGTGAAATCGAAACCATAAAATAACAATAAATAAACACAATACACAGAAAACAGATTTGTTGTTTATTGTTAAAAGCCAAAGAATAAAAGTGGACAAAAGTAACATCGCCTTGTTCCAGGTGACGAACGCTCCAAACGTTATTCAGTATCGTGCTCAATCCCAATCCAAGCAGTGTGGACCTCAAAGTTCCCACATGACCAGAGAAAATAAACTTTATAGACCAAATTGGGTTCCATAATGCATTTTATCCTGGGACGTTTTTATTTTTATTCTTTTCCCTTGAGTTTTTGAAAATTGCTGTGAACATCAATCATCGTTTGTGGGTTTCTTTGACTTAAATAAACAGGAGAACTTCACATGGACATTAAATCACTTCAATACACTGTAGAGTAGTCGGCAACATGACGGCGTAATATCGAATTATGAGCTCTACACTCAAACAAATCAACGCCAAAGACTTTTCCCTGCCGCTCCTGATGAGTGACAGGTAGATTTAACCATTTTGTCCTCATAAACTATAAAAAGAGTGTTACCTATACATGTCTTTGGACTAAAATAAATCTGAATGATTACCTAGACCAGCGGTTCTCACACCTTTCACACCAAGTGCCACCTAAGAACATATTTTACCTTCCGAGTACGAGTACCCAGTGGTGGACTTAGAAATATTGGGGCCCAAGGCAAAATTAAGTACAGGGCCCTCCTCATCAATTGTGATTTTCTATCACTTTCTATTGGAAGCTTTTGTGCTTTCAATTTATTCAGTCATTCAAAAACTCAAATTCATATGTGCAACATGTTCTAAACAGCTTTAAACTTGGGGTTTGGGGGCCATATTAGACCATATTGTCGGTGCGTTTTACCACATGATCAGCTGATTTAAATGCATGGTTTTCAGTTGTATAATGTTATATTTTTATTTTTCTATTCTATTCTATTTCTGTAAAATCCCACACATTTCAGTTGATGTTTTCTTGTTTATAATGCACTACTTTACTCAATAAAGGCATCTTACTGGGGGCCCCTAAAGGTTGGGGGCCCAAGGCAATCGCGGCCCGTTGCCTAATGGTAAGTCCGCCACTGCGAGTACCACCAGATCCAGACTTTAAAAAGGACTATTCTAGATCTAAGCGAGGGCCAAACTAGGTCTAAACACGACAAGGCTATTGCTATATAGTTCCAAACGAGGACTAACTCAAGGGAGAACAAAAATATAAAATTGATTCTAAGGGTGCGTTCACACTTGCACAAACATCACATTAAAATTCGGATGAAACTAGGGCTAAACACGGATTAGGCCTGGGATAAACTCTGTGCATATCAGAATTTAACTAAGCTCAAACTGGGATCAAGCAAGTACAAGTGTGAACTGAGCTGAGCAAATATGGAACCAAAACTCTTCCCGTTTTTGTCCTACTCAGTCTGAGCTTATCTGTCTACGCTGGCAAACAGCTACAAAACACTTGCTCTTACCCAGCCTTGTTTCTTGCCCCATTAAATCTGCTGACTCCAGGCCTGATGCCAGTTCACACTCCTCTCGTGTCACTGTCTATTGGCCCAGTTTCTCTGTCGTCGCATCCCTGAATTAAACCTGGGAACATATGTCGCCACATGCTAAGCGCTATACGTGCCAGATCAGGTAGCTGTGAAGACAACCAACAAACCTGTCTGCAGCCTCGCCTTCATCTGCCTTTAACAAGTTCATTTATTCATGAGCGCGCGCACACACAAACACGCGCCGAGACAAACAGTGTGGAGACCAGACAAGATAAAAGGAGAGTCACCATTTGAATGTCTGTCAAGGCAACACAACCTGACACCAGTGTTCAGCAGCGTTCAAAGTGTGGTAGTAATGGTTTGTAACAGTACTCATATATAGCACTGTAGTTGAATTGAAAGTAGAATCGCGTTGGGAAGTTTATTTGCTGATTACTACAAACACAGACGCGTCATTTGTTTGTTTGTTTTACCATCCCAGTGGAAGTAGTGGTAGTAGTTGTGGTTCTCGTAGTATTAGTTGCAGTAGTAGTAATGGCAGTAGTAAGCTCCATTAGTAGAAGCAATAAAGTTACTGTAAAAGGAGGTATTCATTTAGTATTATTGTTAGAAGTAGGTTGTATTTATGCGTTACTATTACATTATAGAAGTCCTACTCTCAGATGGAGGCCAGGGGCCTTTATAATGCTTTGGAAGATTGCCTGTTTTTGAAAGAAATATTCAAACTTATGATCCACAAATGTTGAACCTTGTCATTATTTGTTTGAGAATGACTCCACACATTCGTCATATAATCACACCTCTTAATCCAAAACGTATTTTAACGACACATCATGTTTTTAGTCCAGGTTTGAGATTGATAAAGATTTTACCAAGTGCCATTTCTACAGTTTAATATAACCCTGTGCATTGATTAAAAGAAGATGAGGTGTGGCACTGACAAAAGCTCTCAAAATGGTCTTGCAAAAACTAATATTTGACTTCTTGTTGACTAATATGTGACTTACGATTGCTCTTCTTTCTGCTCCTTTTCATTCATTTTTTCTGTGTTTGAAATAATGTCACTGATGATGTATTTTTATGACATGAAATACATAAATAAATACTAATATGTATACAAAGAAATACAAGTAAACAGCGTCTTCATAAGTGCAAAGGCAGATTAAAGCGCCCAATCGTTCCAAAAACTCCAATTAACTGACTCTTAAAGGCTTTACATTTAATTTTAAGAATGAAGTAGTAAAAATGTGGTCGACTAAGACACCACTGACCGATTAATTGACTAAACGACTAAAAGACAACAGCCAAAGTGGATAGTACAAGCAATTACAGAGATATTACCCATAAAGCAGGTCAAAAAAAGCTAATAATATTCTCTACAAATCTGAAATCATGTCTCTAGCTCAGTTTTGAACTATAGGACTTCATGAATTTTCTTGAACAACCTGTTATATCAGTCGTTGAAGTAGTATTATCTGAAATACTGTAATTGTAGCACTTATTGTTGTAGTTGTATATGTTGGAGCAGACTGACACAGTAGTAGCAGATGTATTGGTAAATTTCGATTAATTACCTGTCAAGCTAACCATTGAGTTTCATTGACGGCGCAAAATACCCCTCTTTGTTTGTCAGATTTACAGATTTTAATTAGTTAAAATTTAAAAGCGGGGAGAAAATAATAAGCATTAATTATTCATAAACATCTTTTTAATTGGTTGTTGAATATTCAAAACTAAACATAAATATTCAAAGATTTAAAGAGCAGATTAGAGAGCCATAGATCAACATGCAATTCTCCTGCAATGAAAGAAGTGGAAGGAGAAAGGGATGCTGGGAAATTTCTAAAGAAAACAGAGGGAGAGAGAGACAGGGGGGCTTTTGTGTCCGCTCCATGATGGATGACAGTGTTGACTAAACGAGCTAAATGAGAAGGCTTTTCTTGCAAGTCTGTTGAAATATTATTAACACGCAGCAACTTTAGTGAAACATACGAATCAGCGGCGCATAATGACCTTGGCTATTGATTTGGGAGCAGAGCGACTGTGTGGGGCTGTTTTGTTCAGGAATACGGAAAAAGGAGACGCTGTGGCGGGGCAAAGAAACGGATTACTCAACTCAAGCAACGTTCATGTAATTGGCTTTATATATTTTTGAAAGTTTAATTTTTAAGGTTTTGGCAAAATAAAACATACAACACAGAAAAGGGCCGCTGGTCATTTAAATTTTTTCAGCTGTACTGTACAATTTTCCGTGTAACTTTTTTGATTTCTCGGTAATAACTTTGCCTGGATGTTCCAAAGTGTGGCATTATATAATATCTATCTCCATGGAGACAAACAGATGAGGCCAACAACTGTCTATCTAGAATGAACTGAATTACAGGTTTTGATTACATTTTTAACAACATTACTCTCCACAAATTGAGCTGTCACTTGGCGTCATCCTCTTGTTTCCATGGAGATCGTTCAGTTTAATGCCATACTGTGGAACGTTCCCACCTCGTGGACGAGAAGGCACCAACAGAAAAGTTACACTGTGCACATTTAACTGTACTAACTTATGAAACTGTCTGAATGAGTGGCATTTATAATCGTTGGAAGTTGTACCATTAGTGCTGGGTAAAGGTCAAGACTAGCCATAGCAGAAGTATTTGTGAAAGTAGATGAATTCAAAAGCATTGTGTTCTTGCTGGGCATCTTAATGTATAACCCACACATTTTTTAGCGATGGGAGCAGATACAATACAATCACAAGCTAAAATACTAATATATGGATTTAATTTTATCGTTTGTGAATTTTCGTTTGGAATATTTCTGGAGTGTTTCTTATAAAAAGCAGTGTCAATACAGAAAACTGCCTCCTGTCCCCCGTCTGCAGCTGTGACGCAGAATAGAATCTGAAAACAAGTCATAATCCTAAAAGTAAAAAAAAGAAAATAAAAGTTAAACATGAGTGAGTAATTCTGCTTTGGTTGTAATATAAGAGAGAAGTGGTTGCAATTTTTTCATATATTTTTGTTATATTCACCTTATTCCGGAAGTTACCGTACGCGCCGCCGTCTTGTTTCCGTTGTATTCGTTTACATGGAGCAGACGAGCTCAACATAAAATAAGTTCTACATGGACTAAAAAGCCGTTTTCAGACGACTCAGGAAATCGTTGCGTTGTTGACTTGTTGTTGCTCGTGTTCATTAAACATTTTATACAAATCAATCTACTTTATGTAACATTTTAGCGGCGAGACTTTTCCCTCGTTCGTCATTTGCTTTAACGGAGTTCTCATCAAACAGAAGTGCGTTTACAACAAAAGTGCGGATCTGTGGCAAAAAACAGCAAAAGTGGGCGGGGCAGAATAACGTGAATAATAATGATCAGTAACTAACTAGTGTCCCATTAGCAGATGGTAACAGTGATACCAGAGCATTTCATGGTGTGTTCACATTTGTGTTGTGTCAGTCCTGGTGTAGACTTGGTTTGGTCCTGTTCTAGTCCAGTCCAGGTTAAGTTCTAAGTTTTGTCACAGTTGAGTTAAAACATTTAGAAATCTAGATTTATAAATTCAATCAAACATTTAAGTGCGGTTGAGGTTTTAAGCCTGAATAAAGGTCTGGTGGTGGTCTGGTTTCAATACACAGCTTTTAAAGGGGACATATTATGCACAGTCAGCTTTAATGAGCTTAACATTGTTACAACAGTGTTTCCTTCATTAGTTTACTCCAAACCTGGAGTCTGAGTGATTCGTGCATGTCGTAATGTAATGCTAGAATTGTCCTGCAACTGAGGCTCAAAGGCTCAGAAAATTCCTGTTTCCACCTACCCCCTATCCTTGTACTTCATGTGATTATCTGAAAAATGAAGACTCTGAGTCATAAATGTTGGGTGCTTTAATGTCTGGTAGCCTGTTTTCAAAAATAAAAACATGAAAATCTGCTGCTTGTTACAGTGAAGTGTCTCTGTGAAAAGGCGGGACTTTTCAGTTCTGCAGTTTTGAACAGAAAGTCAATGGGCCTTTCTGTTAGTAAGCCGTGTCAATGTTGCTGTTTACAATGAAGAAAATGTAAAATATACTTATTGCAATACTAAGTTCCTAAAAAAATCTTTGAAAAAAAAGTTTGAACACACCTGCCTTGCCTTGTACTTTATTTGTTGAGTGCTTTTGCTTAAATGATCGTGTTTTGATAGTTCTCTTACCTGATTACTGTTTTTATCTCTGGTTCTCAGATGTGTCCGCCTTCCCATGAAATTCTCTCTGTGCGAGCCCTCTCAGCATGATGTCATTAAAACATTACCCTCCTAATGCACACACACACACACCGGCACCACACACGCAGCCGCTACACCGAGCTAATAGCCGTAATGAGCTGGGCATGTGTCCAGTGCTGTAATTAGTTAATAAAGCAACATGCTTGTGGTTAATTAGTGGTGGGCGGTGCCTGTGAGTGGGAAAACGTAGTGACAACATTACCAGCTAAAATCATTTGGGAGTGGAGGTTGCATCAGCAGTTTTTTTAAGTTGAATTGTCGAGCTGTTATCTAACCGTTTCTCTTGTTTCTTTTCTTTTTTCCATGCTCCGCCGTCTCTCCTGATCCTTCGACGGTAAAGGTAAGAGTATCGTTAAACATACATTACATACACGACTCTTAATCTCCTATTAGACATGAAAAAGAAATAGTTACTTGAAGCGCGTGTCATCATTACCTCCCTCGCTCTTCACCCTCCTCCTCCTCTTCCTCGTCTTAATTGGTGCCCCATCAACCCGTTAATCAAATTACTTCTGAACCAAAATTGACAGTTTTCATTAATTATAAAGGATTATTCTAATTGCAATTCAAATTTATTCATTCACAACAGACGGCGCTCAGTAATATTTCAGTGAATTAGCATATTAAATGGAGTGGTTTGTACATTAGTTATGGTAATGTATGCATTTTTCCTTATTTGGGCCAGGGCGAGCCATATGTGAACCACGCGGACTCCCTCTCTCTTTAGTGGGACGTGCACGCGCAGGTGAAAAACACAGGCAGCGGTTAATTTGTTTGACAAACGTAGCAGGAGGTGAAATCCAGACTATTCCCTGAGCCTCGAACGCCTCTCTGCCCTCAGCTTTACCTTCTCCTTTTGAATCCTAATGTGCGTGTTTCAGGCAGATATCAAATAGTGTTTGTGTCTGTTTCACACGTCAAGTATTAGGTCTAGACCAGGACTTGATTTGAGTAAACAATACTCTAGAGGTGTATGATTTCAGTGTCGATCATATAACGTCATCACAGCCAAATATCTACTTAGGTTGATTATTTTTACTTTTAAATTACGTTTTTTCTTGCAGATTGATTCAATATATGTTTTATTAATGTTATGTTATGTCCATAGTTATTATCAGCGCTACTAAACGGTCAAATCAATAATGTTTATGGTTTTACTTTTAGTACAATAGATCTCTGTACACTTACAAAATTATATAACATTATTTGAAAGAACTGTCCTAAATAATACCACAAAACAAAAAGTTGTCTTTGCCTTCCTGGCCTGCATTAAAATGAAAACAAAATTAAAATGCACAGGGTCACGTGTAAATCCTCGAATTTGTATTAGTTAAAGTGATTTTCGTCCAAAAAATTATTTCTGTTTAGGCAGAAAGTGACCCAACACTTTAACTACAGGCTAGAATATTGAAGACAAACAGTGTATTAATGAATGTATTTTTCTTCACACCCACAATCATACTCCACAGTGTTTTCTGCATATTGCACATGTTATGCTTGTTTTTCATTTAGCTACTTGTTCATTCTTCAAAAAAAGTTTGCATCCACTTTTGTTTTATGTTCTTAAAGGCAATGTACCTGGTTTTGACTTGTCTTAAAAACTACTAGTTCATTTTAAACTGCTGTGGTCCAAACTTATTTCACACTTTCCTAACACATTCCGAGCATCCAAATTATCCACCGCAATGAGTTTATAAGCGCTTTACAACTTGCATGCTAACAGCACAAACATTTCTTCCTGGTTCACACAGGATATAAACGCTTTATAAGTAAAAGCAGACAACATACCAGTCTGACTCTAAGAGCAGCTTGTATAGCTTTTATATCGCTACTCGGGAAAAACAAATTTGACTTTATCGCATTAAAAGATCAAGCACAGCCCCTTAAAGATAGCACACCTCTCTGCGCTGTTTGAAAGTAAATGACACAGGTCCCTCACTGCTTTAAGGCTCTGTCTGCAATGCCTTGACTGTCTCTCGTGTAGATGTCCAACAGTTTATGTTAAATTATGTGTGGGAATCATTCATGTTTAGATTTCAGCTGCTTTGAAGGGAATTCCCATTTGACTGTGGCCATAATGTTTGTATTTTGTGGTTTGGAAGTTTTATTGAAGAAGCCAAATGTGGTCTGACTATTGTGTGCCTGTGAAACAGAGGACGCAGTTGTAGATTATAAATAACACGCTCGTCCTGATATTGTCAATTGTCTTGTTGGTCCTAAATCTGGACCAGATCAGGACTAACAGGGCCAGACCAAGACCACATCAGGATCAGACTGGGTTGAAACCAGGACCAAACTATTACGAGTGTAAATGCATCCTCACATTTGTTAAAGTGCGTATGACAGGTTTTAACAATGTTCAAATTTTTATTGTATTTGGTGTATTAATACGTATTGTACATAAAAATCGAGTTTTACACCAATCATGTTGTAGTTGGTGGAGAAAAGTTGAAAAATCAGTTTAAATTTACAGGAAGTAAGAAACTGATGACATCACACTAGGGAGACTCATTCTATCCAAAGGTTTTGCATAATTTACACAAAATAAACAACTTCTTTTACCCTTAAAACATTAATTCAACAAAATAAAGGTGCTCACGTGTATTTTGATTTGTCGGACAAAAAAATCTCTGACATTAAGCCGAGTTTTAGCCAAGTGTGCGGAGTAATTTCCTAGTGTGATGTCATCATTTACAACCAGGAAGTGATATTACAAAACTTGAAAAAAATGCTAAAATTGCTAAAATGTATAATTATTTTTAGTAAAACTTTAAATATATTGATCTTACCTGTATTTTAGTTACATAAGTAGTCCAACCTGTC
The DNA here is from genome assembly GCA_019453435.1 of Rhinogobius similis. Taxonomy (NCBI): domain Eukaryota; kingdom Metazoa; phylum Chordata; class Actinopteri; order Gobiiformes; family Gobiidae; genus Rhinogobius; species Rhinogobius similis. Next base: position 23,104,742 of record CM033637.1, read on the forward strand.
ATAGACACTTTAAGGAAGTTGCAAATATGTAGTGAATTTGCTCAGTTGTGCATGAGTTTTGATGCATGACCAGGTATTTAAACATGGAACCAGTTATTGAAGTGAATACATTATGGGAGTATTTAATCATGTTTTACCTTCTCCTTTATCAAAACTGTATTTAGAGTAATGCATGCATAAGTTATCTTTATTCTCCTTCACTCAACACACCTTTGCTCTTAAAATTCCAGTTTTCTCTGCCCAGGACTGTGCCTAGTTCACTTTTTTTTTTTCTCTCAAACGGTGATATAGGCAGGATTGAGCACTTCTCACCACTGTTAACTCAAGCTCTCTCCGTCCGGCAGAGCGCCACTTTACTGTTATGACGCTCCAACCAGAAGTCAGCTGATCTGTTTTACATCAATATTGCCAAAGTATAAAATAATAATCCACAAGTGCCAAGATTAACTACATAGCAGACAAAACCATAATATGTCTTAGGAACATTTTGATTCTCAGCGCTCATTGACAAATTATGTTTTGTTGATGAGCAATAAAACACATATCAAGACTTGTAAGGAGATTTTGTTTCATTTTAAACTGCTCCATTTTGACCACACTACAAAATAATTCAGAGTGTGGGCCAGTCTTTCTCAGGAGGGATGCTGCCGGACACCAACTGTGTCCAGAAAACAATCAATAGACTCTAGGAACACAGACACAATCACTGAGGCATTGAGGTTAAACCAGCTCAACAGATCCACCTGAAAAAGACATCTATCTGCACAAAAACGTCTTATAAACGCTTTTCTCGATCAGCATCACCTGTCCACGAAAAGTCTTTGGACAGGAGCTGTGGTGGTTGATTGTAGTAGTGCGTGTGTGTGTGTGTGTGTGTGTGTGTGTGTGTGTGTGTGTGTGTGTGTGCGTGCGCGTGCGCGTGCGTGTGCGTGTGTGAGTGATGGAGAGAGGAGGAGACAGCCACAAGAGGAAGAGAAGGTTTCTGTCAATATCACTTCCTTCATCGCGTCTCTCACCCTCTGTGGACATGAATTATTTGTAACGCCAATGACAAAAGAGGGCACCGAAAGTTACAGCAGTTTAGTTCAGCGCCCCCTAAAGGTCACTGAGTATCAAAGGTGTGAACGACTCATGTTATATCAAAAGTACCCTTACCCTGACTTTTACTTCTTCAACTGCATTTGGGTTGAAACAGTCAATAAAATACACGAGAGGCGTCTCGCTGCAGACCTTAATCCAGGGTCGCCTCTCCGCAGACCTTAACCAGGAGGCGCCCACGTGACCCGTACCTTAACCCAGAGGTCCGTACCAGAGCCCGGATGTGTCAAAAATAACCAATATCAACACGCACGGCACCTTATGTTTTTAATTCAATCATTCCTCTTCTTGTTCATTTATAACTAGGTAGAAACTAAATGAAATATTAGTCTCTCCGCTGATTAATCTTAACAAAATGTAATGATTAGAATTTGTATCGTGCTATTTAGATATTACAGCACCACACGCTCTTTACGTTATCGCTTCTAATGTCTAACGTTAATGGCGTTGAAGTGGAGTTTTAAGTAACATGTTCTGAAAAACTAGGGGTGAAGTTTACTGTTAATCGCAAATTTAATTTGAATTTGTAGAAATGAAGAACACGAGGAGGAGCTGGAGCTTTTTAAACTCTTATTTGTTTGTGTGGAAGACGTGGACATTTTATGAAGAAGTGGTGGATGGGAGGGGCTTGGTTTTTATGAATGTAATGAGATGAATGAGTAATGCATGTAATCTTTCTTTCAAGTTTTTTATTTTTTCAATACAGTTTTTTTATTTTCTGATTATAATGTTCAATATTTTGATTTGCAGCGCTTTCAATATTTCCATAAACTGCGGCGTAACCTTTTTAAAAAATTATTATTTTCGTCCGCGCAACGTACTTCCGGACCTGTGGGTTAAGGCGCCTCTTGGTTAAGGTCTGCGGGGCTGGCGACTCTGGATTAAGGTCTGCAGCCAGACACTCTTGAAATACACAGATATTACCAGCCATTTACTGCAACTGAAGTCTAATCCCCAAAAACAAATGGTATCTGGGTTTAAATGTCTTTAGAGAAACTGTGCAAACTTTAACAACTGTATTTTTTTTTTATATTTGAATCCAATACTTATTAATCACCTTATCATTAAGTCTTGCACAATTACGCAAAAGCTAACTGTTTAGAAATGTTTTTAATTCGGATGATGAAAACAAATAAATGTGTGTCTGCTTTAGAAATAGGTTAAAAGGAAGGAAGTTGTGGTGATCTGCTTTTACTGTCCACCCGACCTGGATTTAATGTCATCCCGTCGAATTGTCAGCGATTACTTTTTCAAATTGTCGACTAGTCAAACGATTACTTTCATTATACATTCAGACTTTTTAAATACATTATCAACCCAATAAAGAAAGAAAAAGATAAAGAAATGTGTGATTGAAGGCTTCTGGACAGAGAATATGTACGTATTTTTATATATAAGTGTATTATTTATGAAAATCTGCAATAGTTTATTCTATTTGGACCTTTTGATTTAATTAATGCCACTGTCTTTGTCATAAAAGTCTGTGCAGTGTCAGTGAGTCACGATCAGTCTGTTACTTGTTGCAGCCCTACACTAAAAACAAACTATGCTTCTTTGCTGTATAAACACATTTGACTTTATCATTAGGAAAACAATAAGACAAATTTCAGTCTCAAATGTGTACAGTAGATGTTTGTCCCAGAGCGCTCCATCCTTTAGCCCTCACCCTCCCTCTCCTCTCCTCTCCTCTCTCTCCTCTTTCCAAATCAATCCCTCTCATCTATAATTCAACAGTTTGCCTTCAGCCTTTAAAATATACACCACAGTAACCTCCTCCTCCCTCCTCAAAGTCTCCTCTCCCCACCTTTGGACCACCACCTCTCCCCCCCCCCCTCCCTCCCTCCCCTCCTCCCTCTCTCTCTCCCTCTGGCACTTATGTCTCACCACAGTTTTATGGTGAAGGTTACAGACTTGTACTGTCTTTGGCCTGATCTGGTTCCTGTAAATTGAATACATGATTTGGTGAAATTTACATACAAGTTACTGCATTCACATTTCTGCCCTGACATTAAAGGTCACGTTTTGAATGCAGAAAGATTTTGTTTTTGGATTTCCCTAAATAGTCTTAAATCACAGATTGTTAGGTGCGTTTAATATAGTGAGAAATTCAGCCAAAAACCCACAATAATTAGTTTGGTGAGGATCCACAGGGCCATCTGGATCCAGGGGAATGTTTTAATATGTTTTGTCCCACTGCCAGAAAGAGCCAAAATAAAGCTCCTACTGAAATGACTGAACATTTGAGCCAAAAATCTACATCTTTATTTATTTATATAAGTAGGGATGGGACAATAAACAATAATATCGTTTATCGTGATAAAAAGGAAGACAATAATCATTTGTGCTACATTTTGTATAGATAATCGCCATTTTATCACCAGATTGTGCAGAAAAAAAGGAACTTACCCTTTATGTCTCCTTCTAGATCTTTTTTCTTTTGACTTATAATAAAGTACAAATATGTCCAAAGTTATTTATAATGAGAAAGTAATCTCTTTATAGGTCACATTTTCAAACTGTCAGCAATTTTAATAACTATCGTGATATTTTCGTTAATCGCAATTATCTTGGCCGTGATAATCGTGACATAACATTTCAATATCGTCCCATGCCTATATATAAGTATTTAAAATGAAAACATTTGAGTTATAGAGCTATTATAATTATGATTGTGCTGTAATCGAGTCCATTTAATCCAGTAATCAAGATTATTAACATTAGCTCTCAAGTGCAGCCATTTGCACATCCGTATTTCCTTGATTGGGGAGTTTCTCAGGGATTGTACCCTTAAAATTGCAACTCTTTCTATGAGATAACTTGCTTACTTTCATTTCATGTTTTTTTTTTTTTCCATTTTATCTTCACTGATGCCCCACCTTCTGTCTACAAATAATTGTTTGAATAATCGTGATTTCAATTAGGCTGCAATTTACATAACTGTGCATATTGAGCTCAGGATAGAAGGTCAACAAACAGCCGTTGCCATGGAAATCCGCCATGTTTGCAGCTGGTGCGCTAAACTTATATTAGCATTAGCCAAAATGATGTAAAAAGTGAACAAAAAATCCATGAAAGTGCTGGGTCGCTTCTGGTAAATACATTTATAAATATATAGTGTTAGAATACATTTGAATTAACGCCAAGTTTAGTATTTAGCGTCTTAAAATCTCCATTGATGTAAAATTGGGCTAACTGAAAATGCTGTTATGTGTGACGTCATGATCCCGAGTCATTTTGTTCATACTCAAGCTGCCCTAGTTTGTGCCCCAGCATTTACAAACCACTGGTCCACAGACTGACCCAGAATGCCCCTTAAGTCTGTGGAGTGTCCCTTAAGTAGTATTTATGCTGTGGCTTGTTTCATTACTCATTCTACTTTACTTTATTATGACAAACTGCCACAGTGAGATGGGCAAGAAGAGCTCCCCGTTTCTGTTTTGGTTAGAAACTGCGTCTTGGCCTGAGTAAAACCCATGGGAACTGTGACCTGGTTAAATAAAGACAGATGAGCATAACACAGACCTTTATACATATTTTAATGCCGCTGCAATCATCGTTCAGACACAACGTCTTTTGAATGGCGGCCCAAACCTCTGATGCGATTAGCACGATGCTACGCCACGTACAGACAGTCCCGGCGTGTATTGATTCTGGTCAGTGATGGACCAACTGTACATACATAATGATTCCGTGTAGCCGTTAGCCGCGTCGCTAACTGACATTAGTGTCAATGCTACAAGTTAGTGTTGATGTAGCGTCACTCAGGTCGGCGCTGGCAGACCTCGTACACAGTGGCCATCAGCACTGTCATTTAAATATGCAGCGATGACAACAAGCTCCGCATTAATAGTAATGATAGCAATATGAAGCTAAGGCCTCATCATCATCACCATTAGCATATCTCTGGGGACGTGACGCGTGATTGACAGCTAGCTGCCTGTTTTTGGGCTGCAGCTCAGCTATCAATTACCTCCGTGCATATCAACCATCATTATGTAAAATACGTGCACTCGGCTCGGCTCCCTTCTCTTAAGTCGTCTTCCTCGCATAAGCCTGTGCCTCCTCTTCCTCGCAGTGTCTTTTTTCTTTTCTTTGACTCTTCCTCATCTGTTCTTCAGGACCACTCTCCCCCTGCTCTCGCTCTTTCTCCTCTGCGTGTCTCGATTGTTCTTGCTGATCGCTCGTCTCCGGCGCTGACAGCTCAGTGTTGGACATGTTTCCAAGTCTCTGTATGCAAATGACATGTTTTCTGCTGCCAAACGATCGCTGTCTGTAACTGTGGATCTGCAATGAAAGTTTGCTCAGTTTGAACCACAGCACGCAGAGTCAGATTGTTAGGGCACTTGGAGCACAAACATCATCATGTTGACATTGTTCAACTGAGGTTTCTGACAATTAGGAGGCGCAGTGTTTAGGTCGCCGTGCAAAATACTCACTGCACAGGTTTATGTAACTGTAAGGTCAAAATGATGAATAAACATGTAGACAATAGGGTGAGAGTTACCTGAATGTTTGTAATTGCCAATATTCCTTTTGTACTGACTAATGCACAACAGTAAAAGGAGTCGCTGTCTCAACTAAACCTTACATTTGGAATCTGGTGACTGTAAAATAAAAAATGTGCTCGAGTTCGACCTTTAACTTCTAACTTTAAGTGACACATTTGATCAAAACGTAGAGTATTTTAATGCTTTCTTATTAATAAGTTGTTTTTTAAGACTGCAAGCCTAACAGGTCTCTTACTTGTAAATGTAAGAAGGGTTTCACAACAAAAAAAAAATAATGGTTTATGTATAGAACCTTCCAAAAATGTGTTTCCGGCACTAGTATTTAAACAATACATTTTTAAAGGGCCTATGACAGGTTGAATTACTCATTTGTCTAAAATGCAGTTATGATAAATATATTTCAATTTCTACTAAAATCTTTACACATTTTACCTCAGTTTAGCGATTCTTTTAGGTTTTTAATTTTACTTCCTGGTTGTAAAGTATGACATCACGCTAGGAAATTACCATAGCAACCACACTGTACAGTGGCCAAAACTCAACTAATGTCACAGATTTTGTTAATTTGACAAAGATACATGCAAATGAACACCTTTATTTTGTTGAATCAATGTTTATAGGGTCAAAAAAGTAGTTTATTTTGTGTAAATTATGCATAACCTTTGGCTTCCTAGTATGATGTCATCATGTGTTTACTTCCTGTAATTTACATCAGATTTTTCAACTTTTCTCCACAAATAGTGACCTGATTGGTGTCAAACTCCAATTTATATTTACAAGAGGTAATAATCCGCCTGGACAGCTGGATTAGCCACACCTCGTCTGCCTGGACGAACTCCTTCTACTTTAGATGAACTGTTCCTCATCTCCTGCTGGAGGGATCTCTCTACACTGGTGGACTGCTCCTCGTCCTCCTGGAGGAACTCTTTAAAGCCACCTCCCTCTTGAGTGGTTCTGGCTCCACAGTCCAAGTGGATGTCAGTCCTAGTTCATCTGCAGCCTGTCCGTCCGTGGGAGTAGGATCTCTCCTTCACTGTGGTTCTCCCCGAGGTTTCTACTTTTTCCCATGGGGTTTTTTGTAGTTTTTCCTCGCCGCGAAAGAGGGTCAAAGGACAGGGGCATTCTGGGACAGTTATCTGAACTGCTTTTACCTGTGGCCCATCGAGGCAACTGTTGTTGTGATTTTGGGCATTATAAAAATTAATTGATTTGATTTGATTTGAAATAAAGTCAAAATCGGAAAATCCTTAAAACCTGTCATACGCACTTTAAACAAAAAAAATGAGCAGTCACTTATCCTTCGTTTATGGCGAGACTGCCTTGTAACTTGCATTACATTTTCAGCACCAACATTTTATTTACAGTACAGTATTGGTGTCCATTAACAAGACCCGGCCCAATTTATAACATATCAGCACACACGAGACACTTTATATACATACAACTGGCGTATTGAAAACAAACATTTCCCCGACAGGAAGCAATAGTTTACCACATCGTTATTGCGATAGGAGCCTGATGCTGAGCGTAAGGGTCTTTAAAAGTCCTGTTTTCCTTCTGTCTTTGGACGAAGCGCAGCCGTATCTGATGTCATCGCATTAAACACAATAACAAGCTCTCGCGGTAAACAGGAAACAGGAAGTAGATCTGCAGCGGATTAACAGACGCACAGGAAAACATATACGGGGAGTGGATGTTTGCACAGCGAGTGGAGAGGGGCTACAGTTTGGAAGAATGGACAGTAAAAGTTTCATTTGAGGTTTTATTTGAATTTACAGTTATCAGAAGAACACAGGGCCTATAATTCTTAAAAGACAGTGTCCGGATCTGGAATCCAACACAACTGAAAGAATACATTTGCTTTCTTCTTACTGTTACATTATCTAGCGCTTTTAGAATAAAATCTGTCTTTATAGCAAAAAAATCCCCCTTGGACTTCGATATAATATTATTTTTAGTCTCGTTACACACTCTTTTTGAATCAACATTTAAAGAATATGATGGGAAAACATTTGAAGCAATTATTTCAGTATATTGTGCAAATGTTACAGATATTACTAAAATGTCAAACTTCACTTTGATCCAAAGGAAAAGCTTGATACTGGAAATAATAATGGTCATCTTTTTAAATTTAATCTATTACCATGTAATTTTTTAGTTCTAATGAATACTATTCCAGATCAAATCAGGAAAGGTCCAGTTCTGTCATGTTTTGTCATTTATTCATTTTCATTATGATTTCTGCTCAAATGAGTCTATAGTATTTATTTATCTTTTTTGACATCCATATACTCTACTGTGTAATGTTCTCAACCTTTTTTGTCTCGAATACCCCACAAGCTTTGTCTCACACTCAGAGTGCCCCTTAACTTGAGTTTCCGGCAAATAATTGTGTTTACTAGTTGAATATAGTCAATTATTGCTACTATATTTTTGTTTTAATTGTATTTATGGTTCAAGATACTCCAAAAAGATGCAAAATGTACAACTGTTTACACTTTTTTGTTCAGATACATGTACATTTCATCTTCAGTCCAAGTACCCCCTGATAATACTTCACGTACCCGTTGGGGTCCCCGTACCCCTGGTAGGGAAACACTGGTATAGCCTTTCTATTAATACATTCTAACTTAACAGCATTTTTTGTCACATTTTGTCAGCATTTGTCTGACTTTAGTTTGAGTCGGCAGAAGGAGGAGGCCTGCAGTTTGCGCCGTGCACACATTACCAAACTGTGTCTGTCAGAGCGGCAGCAGGTGAAGTTACAACATGTGGAGACAGAGAGAGAGAATCACTCATGGGTTGTTCAGTTTGTCGCTGCTAACTGCCTCCACCTGTCACCGCGGCAACCCTCTACTACTGTACATGTGTGTGTTTTGTTGCCTTTTTTTTTTTTTTCTCTAACTGGCATCGTTATTCTTGGCTCAGTCGAATTGCGAGTCTTTAGGGAATAAAACGGACACAGACATTCATAGTTCTGTTTTTTTTTTTTTTTACAAAGCTGGAATTCCCCTGGATGTCACCCTTGGCCCGTTGGCATTGTAGCTCTTTAACTGACAGGCGAGTGCTCGGACAAACTCACACGATCTGTGCCACGCTTTTCTACTGTTTGTGCCCTGGATCTGTGCTCCTTATTTTCACTTTTCTGCAGTTGTGTATCATTTCTCTCTCTTTCCCTCTCTGTCTCCTCTCCCCCTCTTTCTCTCTCTCCCCCTCTTTCTCTCTCTTCCCTATCTTGCTCTCCCTCTTTTGCTCTTTTCTCTCTTCCCTCCCTCTCTGTCTTTCCATCTCTCTCTCTCCTCTATCTTTCTTCTCCCTTCATCCCTCTTTCTTTCATTCTCTCTCTTTATCTCTCTCCCTCTTTCTCTCTCTTCTCCATTTTTCTCTCCCTCTCTCTTCTCTAGCTCTCTTCTCTCTCTTTCTCCCTTTTTCTCTCTTCTCTCCGTCTCCGTCTCCCTTTCACTTCCTCTCCCTCCTCTCTCTCTCTCTCCCTCTTTCTCGTCTCTCTCCCCCTCTCTTTTTCGCTCCCCTCTCTTCCTTGCCCTCTTTCTCCCCTCTCCCTCTTTCACTCACTCTCCCGCTCGACCCCTCTCTCTTCACCCTTTCTCGTTTTCTCTCTCTCTCTACCTACTTCTCCCTCTCTGTTCTCCTTCTCTCTTTCCCTCCCTCCCTTCTGCCCTCTCTCCCATTTCTTGTCTTTCCAATCTCTCTTCACTTCCCCCACTCGCTCTCTCTCCCTCTCTCTTTCTCCTTCTGCCCTCTCTCCCTTTTCTGTCTTTCCCAATCTCCCTTCTCCCCCCTTTCGCTTTCTCTCTCTCTCTCTTTCCTACTCATCTCTCTCTCTCTCTCTCTCCCTCTCCTACTCATCTCTCTCCCTCTCTCTCTTTCCCTCCCTCCCTTCTGCCCTCTCTCCCTTCCCCTCCCTCTCGCTCTCTCTCTCTTACTCATCTCTCACTCTCTCTCTTTCTCCCCCTCCTCTGGCTCTCTCTCTCTTACTCATCTCTCTCTCTCTCCCTCTCCTACTCATCTCTCTCCCTCTCTCTTTCCGTCCCTTCTCTCTTCCTTTTCTCTCTTTCCCAATCTCCCTCCTCCCTCCCCCTCTCGCTCTCTCTCTCTTACTCATCTCTCTCTCTCTATCTCCCTCTCCTACTCATCTCTCTATCTCCCTCTCCTACTCATCTCTCTCTCTCCCACCCTCTCTCTCCCTCTCTCTCTTTCTGTCACTTTCTGTCTTTCTCTTCAGGGCCACGTTAGTCCTATATATTAAATATTAATGCCAGTTGTGCTCTGAGCCATAATTGCCATCTCAGCCCCTGAATAATGGATGTAACTGTGCTGTTCACTACCACACAGGGCTAACAGGCTAAAGAAAACAGTATCCAGAGGTGCTGCTGTCGTCCGCTGCAGCCAAAATAACCCTGGCAGCGTTTAAACCCATGTCTTATCAGTGAGCTGAAAACTGCCCCACAAACTGCTGCTGCAAAACTCAATCATTCTCTTTCAATTAATCACATTTTAGTCGAGGTTTAGATTTGTTTCGTCTTTTCTTATCACTGATCAGCTTATCTTTTTAGTCGATAAGTCCACAGCCAATCCTCTGTCAGTAAAAGCAGCAGAGTTCAGACTTTTGAAATGTTGCTATTTTTTAGTAATTATTAAAAGTCTGTATTGCTCATGTTGAGAAATTATTAAAGAAAGACATTTGTGTTTGTTTCTAATAAGACAAAATAACATTAAGTTGAATATTAACAGAATATCAAAATGAATTGGTGAATTAAAATCAGTAGTTATATCATCAGAAATAATAATCGTTCAAACTAAAAACTTTAGAAATTTAGAAGCAAAAATTGAATTACCCTCAATAAAGCAAACCTTAATGTCAAGTGTTTTTATCTCTTTAACTGGAAAATAACTGCTTTCCCTCACAATAACTTTAAATAACTCTAAAATGTTTCCTGTTAAAGAGCCGTCTCATGAACAAAGTCCTCCCAACACACGGCACATTAAAAGATTTTTAATCCATAGACGTTAAATTACTTATTAGTAAATTGCTGATGATTAATCAATTATAGCCTGATTGCACATACCTACAGAATTGAGCTTAGTTTTATTTCATTTTTATTTACATTTCTGTTTAAATGTGGACTTTGTATTGGTTACTCTCTTGTGACACCTGTTTTAGTTATAGATTATTGCTGTGATATTGACCATACGATGCTGAGAATGCTCTTGGAGTTGCTGAAATGTGCTGTTGTGGTGTTTAGTGTCTGGTGCACTGCAGTGATTCGTGACTGTACTTTTTATGGTATTCTTAGTTGTTTGGCGATAGGTGATAAATTATTACTGAGCTCAACATTGTGGGACTGTTTTGGGAGACAGTAAAAGGCGGTAATCACTCGTCACAAAAAGCCAATTCAGTGCAAGGACTAAGAATAGCACATATAGTTTGGCTCATGCACATGTGATTTTAGTTACTTTGAATGCACCTTTGGTATTATGTAGGTCAGTGGCTCTCAAACTTTTCACACCAAGCGCCACCTAAGATAATATTTGTCTTTCTGAGTATCACCATATCTAAACCAATTTTATATTTGTTCTAAATTAGGGCTACACCAGGTTTAACAATAAGTAAAACAGAGTAAAACAGGTCTAAAATGATACTAAACCATGTGATAATGTAGTTTAACATAATGATTAACCCAAAGGAAGACAAAAAATGAATTGATTTGTCTCTAAATAATACAAATACTCCAACTGCAGAGGGCCCTGCGTACCACCAGAGACATGATGTAATGTCTGAATGTGAATGTTGTAAAATTGCATTGAAAAAAAAAAAATCTTGGTCGACTAAAGACATGCCTTCTGCATCGATAAGTCAGCTACGAGCGGCATGGCGTCTCAATGATTTGACCATCTATGTGTACCTAAAGTGCACTGACAAGACCACGAGAGAGCCCACAATTACAAATATTCATGCAGAAAAACACCAGTAAACAGTGTGATAACTCACTCCATGTCCTCTTTATTCTGCTGTTGTGAACATCAATACTTTAAAATCCCGTCAAATAATTAGCCTACCATTAAAAAAATACTAAATCGACCAAATGATCTGTTGCCCTAAAATGAGATTACTAAAATATGCTTCATTTTTTTCTTTCTTTCTGACATTTCGGAAAAAAAGCAGCGACGTTCGATGATCTTATATTAAATTACAGGTGGTAAAACTTTCTGTAAACTGCCGAGAAATTCCTTGTGCTTACACCATATGACTCTCCATAATGCTCTGAATAAATAAATTATCTGTTTAAGTCTGACACGATGAATTCCTCCTCAATTAGCGCAGATCCAGCTCTCTGCCCGTCTCTGCTCCTCTGCCATTATCCCCGTGTCTATGTGTGTTTGCAGCATTAGGGGCGGCTGTTAGGGCAGTGCTAAAGTGCGCAGCTCACAATATAGCAAAGGTCAACGGCGCTGTTATCACTTGAACATGATCGGACGAGTGAGGAGGCGGGCGGGGTGCCGGTGAGATGGCGCACCCCCTTCTATTACCGCCTTAAATCTGACTCTTATAATTGCCCTGTTTAATTGGAGGCCTCTTAACGACCACTGAAGGCGCCGGCCAATCAATTCGCGCGGAGATGGTGCGGATGTGTGTAGCTGGAGGCTTCTGGAGCGCGCTTGATTAGGCCAGCTGGGGTCAAGTGAAGGGGGAAGACCGGTATCGCTGCGTTAAAATGCTGAATATATTCTGTTGGCGTTTGCGATCGATGGAGGCAAACGTTCTCCCAGGACGCTATGGAAATATGGGAAATAATCAGTCAGATCTTGATGGTTAAGTGACAGATCAGGAAAGAGTATTTTGTTTTTAGCTATAATAACTCACAGCTTTATAAAAAGAAGGCAATGCACTTAATTCCTCCGTCTTGTACACCCACACTTTGGTTTGAGGATTGTCATTCATTTCAATGGAAAACAAGAGAAAAGTTTCATCGCTAATGATATAAAGTAGTTTTGTTGTGTATTTTATTTTGCGCATGATACTACTTGATTAAAATACTATGGTGCGTTTACACTTGCACATTCAACACATCAAACTGGGACTAAACCAGGACTAGAGCAGGATTAATCAAGAACTAGTGCAGGACCAAACCAAGTCCACACCAGAAGGACCAAAGTGTGAACGCACCTTTAGGAATAGGCTCGATACTCAATACTGATTTCGATTCCAAAATGATCATAAACTAGCTTAATTTAAGACAAAAGGCTGTCATTTTCAACATAAAATAACAATACTTTCCTGTGGTCTTATGTTAGTTATTTTTTCTATCAATACTTTCTCAAATAAGTACTTAGTTTCAATAGTAGAATCGATTAGTGTCTGAATTTTGATTCTTGCTGTTGCGATCGGCAGCACAATGCAAATACACACAACTGGAAAAAGAACCACAGATAAGGATTTGTTACATTTACATTTACAAGAACCAACGACTTTCTGTTCATAACCCAATCTGAGCACATATTTTACTGCATAAAATAATACATGTTTACTGTAAAAAAAAAAAAAAAAAAAAAGACACACAGCGCTACGAATGACTCGATTTTTATTTTTTCCCTACAATTTACCATAACATTACTTCACCCTTCCAAACGCGCTTCACCTCTTATGTATTCAAAGCCGTTGATTCTCATGTCCGACAGTTTATAGTGCGTATTACTTATACACCCATGTAACACAGAGAAGCAGCAGTAGATTTGTGTGCACCGCTGGAAACTGTCCAAGCATTAAAACGACTAATAGACACTCACTATGTTGTTTAAATATTCAGTGGTGCTCCGGTTCATAATTTCAAATGCAAAGCCCGCACGGTTGTATCTTAAACGTCTTCCTTTTCCCGTTGCAGATGAGTAAGTGTATAAAACTCTTTATACCGTAGACGCACTCGCACTTATGTTAACGCTATGCTAGTGTTGTGAGGAGGGCTAGACAGTGCGAGGTCACCGGGGGTCACCGTGGCTGTCCTGCGCTCTGATAGGCTGTCACCCGGGGGTCAGGGGTCGGCGTAATTAGGCATGCGGACTCTCCCGGCGCCGGTGTACTAACGAAGGCAGAGCTCGTTAATGCATGAGTTTTACATTGCGACCTGCCACTGCTCACACACTGTTCTAGGGGATACAAGCGTTAGCGCAGGGCTTTGTTCTGGTCCAGAGTGTAGCGCTGTCAGCTAAAACACTGCAGCAGTCATGGGAGAATCACTGGGAAAGTTTGTTTTCACTTATTTTTACTCTCATTTATGTAAACAATGTGATTTTTAAGAAAACTTTGACAGTAAACTTTAAACCAGGCCAATTAAGGTGATGGGGATAATGGAAAGTACAGCTCATATGTTCTTGGACTTTATGGATAACTCCCAAGTGTCCATAAAGTATTAAACTTATGTTTTATCTTGAAAGGAAGTAATTGTGCGTTAACTTGAACTTCAGATTGAAAACTCATATTGTTCATTATAACAGACTATCTTCACTGAAGCAGAGTTTTCAGATCTATGTTTTTCTTCTAATAATAAAGTTGCATTAGTCTTGAATAGTGTTGACCTACTAGACACTCAATATTACTTCATTTCATGCAGTATTCATTCATCAATTTATTCATTCACTGTACACTGTGTTTGGTCCTGTTCTAGTCCTTGTTTAGTCCAGGTCTAACCTTGGATTACTTTCTGGTTTAGTCCTAATGTTGATTTGCTGTGTTATAGTAATTACTTGTTTCAGATAAACATTTAACATTTAAATTTTGTATCAACTCAATGCTAGATTGTATATTTTTTCTTGTAAAATTTAAGTAAAGTCATTGAACTTCTAGATGCGCAGTATCACTTTAAAATTCCATGCATTATTCATTTAATCCCAATTCTAATACGTTTAAGCAACTCATAGGACACCACAAAATGAGAACAAATAGGTTCCAAAGTTGATGCATTTTTTGTATGTTTTTAAGACAACTTTCTTCGCTCTGACCACTACAGCCTGATGCCCAAACAAGCTGTGTCTTTTATTGGGAGCGTGAACAGCAGCCGTCCATCACCTCGCATTGTGCCACTGGTTTTATACTGTTGTTAATTTAAACTGGGCACATGTGGCTGTGCAGAGGGCGATGCCAGGACAGGCAGATGCTCACACCCAAACACAACCTGTGCCTGTTTGTTCACTGTCTGCCCCATCTGCGACTTTACTGAAGGGGATTTATTATGGGCTAATATACATTCAGGACATATGCTCCGGTGTCACTGAGCTGGTTAGAGAGTTTGGTCTCCTTTTTTGTATCAGTATTAACTCCTGAGTGCGTACAGAGCTGGTTTGCTAGACTAAAAATTGTACAATTGAAATAAAAATAACACAAAAAAAACCAAACGACTATAGTATAATCTTAACAATATAACTACCATAAAAACGGAAAAGAGTATTCATCAATCAGTATTATTCATATCATGTATTTATAACAAGCACAATAAAAACATTTAAATAAGTGAACCACACTGCTAAGCTTAAATTGTATTGTCTTTCTTTCTCTTTGCAGATTCTTCCTCAAGTTCTTCCTCAAATGCAACCAGAACTGTCTAAAGAATGCAGGAAACCCACGGGACATGAGGAGATTCCAGGTACCAACATTGACAAAGCATTTCTCTCTTTTTTTGAGTTTCTCTGTGTCTTAATTTATACAACAACATGAGAGAGAGCAAGCAGCATAGGATTTGCACTGACAATATTTTGCTAATATTTTATGTTGCACCTTACGCCAAAGCAAGTGCCTGTGTTTGTGAATTTTGATCACTCACAATGGCAATAAAACCGATTCTGATTCTGATGAACAGGAAACATGGCATCCTGATTCTAGACCTGTGTAACTGGCCTCGATTTTACAGTATACAACTATTTTTGAAGCTGTTATTATTATTATTATTATTAATGGGTTTGTTATCTGTAACCAAACTAGCTCAAAATGAAATAAATTGGTTAAAAACATGCCAGTATACAAATAATTACCTTTGACCCCACAGAATTCTTTATTATTTTGAGATTGAAATGGATTTTGAGCATTTACCCCTAAATTAAATCCAAGTTTGATTCTTTTCTAGGAATTATATACCTTTGCAAGTGTTTTAACAAAGTGTTTTATGCTAAAAAACATGTGATATAATAATTTCAATCTTGTTTTGTTTACTTACATTTTAACCATCTATCACGTAGACAAAACATATAAAAAATGTCTTGTCATTGGTTGTGAATGAGATTTAGTGCATCGCAATCTTTATTATTTCCTTATCAGCGCCGGCCAACGCAATCAGGAAGACAGCTCTTTAGTTCGAGTGGACAGTGCGGAGATACCGATTCTGATTTATTACTCGCCCACGTGTGCTTTTGTCTCCGCTCAGGCCCTATCCACCACAATAGCCCTCGGTGTGTGTAGAAAGTGTGTGCGCTCGGGCTAATATGTGATAGGACAGGGGTAAGAGAGTCGTTCAGCGGCCAGTGTGACAGAATCTGCGCCTCTAATTGTGCGGCTCTATTGTAGTGGAACCAGCAGAAGACAGCTCTGTTTCCCTGGGAGATAATTAAGGGGCGGACCCATCAGGAACTATTGAACGGAGGAGGATAGACGCGACGCATACATACATTTAAAGGGCTAAGGGCCTAATGTGGGCACAGTGTGTTGGTAATAACCGTGATAAAAGCGTACACTTAAGGAGTTTTTCACACTTTTGTGGTTTCGACTCGTCACGCAATGATCTGCAGACCCCAAACTCTTTAATGCCTCATTTTCTCTTGCACTTTATGTACTTTAGCGTGCCCGCTTTTGAAAATATTATGGTGTAAGTGAGTCCACATGTTCACACTTAAGCAGTAAAGTAGTTGTCTTGTTTTTCTTTGAATGTTTCACTTTAATAAGATGTATAAACAAAGGGTTGTGCCACTTAATTAACTATAGTTGAATAAAAGAGTCGATAATATGCGGAAATTTTGATACATTTTGAGAGAAAAAAATACTATAACTGCTCAAAGGACCCTTGTATGTTTTTATAGTTTTATGTATCAACAAAATCTGATTAAGTGTTAATGGTGCTCTGTGTAATGCTTGTGGTAAGGGGTTCACTACCTGCTTGTCGCTTTCTATATATAAACGTACATAGTGCACCTTTAAGACTTTGATTAACACAAAAAACTGTTGAAGAACAATGTTGAATGTCCCCAAACAAATGTGGATTGCACAAATGTAAAAACTGGGCGCTATACCTAATATTGGTCCTTTTATGTTATCAACATTTTGTACATTAAAGACCAGGATACTTTTTTTACTGTTTGAAGGCCAGAAGGTCCCAAAGTAGTCCAGATATCAGTGTTACCTGGTACTCTTTAGGATTTCCTTTCTGTGTGCTGTTTGCTCCTCTTCTTGTCTGGGTTGGTTTCCTCTTGTTTAAACATTAGCGTTGAATAATTTTTGTCAAAACATACATTGCAAATCTAAAAGCAATTGCAATGTATGTTTTGATAGTAGGATTCTGTTTAAAGTGTGCAATTTAAACACATCCAGTAGTGTAATTAGACAGAATAAGACAGGATTTACAGTTGTTTGAGGAAATTGTCTTACTTAAATAACAGCTGTCTTTTCCATTTGCTCATTATGACTATTCACATTTTAATTTCAGAAGTTATAGTCCACTCTTGACCCTAAATACGACGTTGTGTACTCGATCTTTCTTTCTTCAGGTGGTGGTGTCGACTACGGTGAGCGTTGAGGGACACGTGCTGGCCGTCTCCGACAACATGTTCGTCCATAACAACTCCAAACATGGCCGCCGCGCCCGTAGACTGGACCCTGTGGAGGGGACGCAGTCGTACCTCGAGCACGGTACCCTGTCTGCCTGTGTGAAAGTGTCTGTGTGTGTGAGTTTGAGTGAAAGGGGCTGTTAGCAGCACGGGCGGCAGATGGCTGATGGCTTAATCCTATCAGGTGATTTCTGCCCCTCCATCTGGCTAATCCCACCCACCACACACTCACAAAACAAAAGTGCGTGTGTGGAATATCACTGTCATTAAGAATTCTTTGTGAAACAGACAGAGCAGGGCCACAGGAACACTTGTGATGTTCGTGCTAAATAGCTATATACTTCAATAAAAGCAGCTTTCTAACAGATGAGCTTCCATTACTGACATGTGGTTAAACCTGAACTAAACCAGGGCTGAGCTAAAATTAAAGCTAATACCAAAACAATTCCAGCAAAAATAGTTATAACTAGTCCAATAACAACAAATAATGGGAGTGTAAGAGAACTGTTTTGAAATAGGGCTGGGGGGTACGAATTTCAATATTATATCGTCTTTAAATGTATTAGTTGAGGTTTGAATATCAAAAGAATCTGAAATGAATATTCCCCACCAAAGTGTAGAAATGTCCCTTTCCAGTGAAGAAGTTTTCTATTTTCATTTTTAATCATCTCTTTTTTCAGTATTTCATATTTTGCCAACCTCTAATTGGAAATACATTGTGATTTATGTTTAGCTTTTGTTTTATGGACCACATTACAATTCTCTGCAAGTCATATACTTTTTTTTTTTTTTTTTTTAAAGCAATAGTGACTTACATAAAGTAGTAGTGACAGTCAATATATTAGTGTCAGTACAATATGGAGAAATACACATGGTGTTTCAAACAGAAATAGAAGAAGCTAAAGAGGTGGCTGTAGGTTTACATGCATAATCACCAGGAAAAAGTCAGATAAATAATATTATTACTGGGATGTTTTATTTTGTTCTAATTTTCTTTTTTTAAACCTTAAGGTGAGAATCTACAGGTGAATAGGAAAAAATATCAAATTTAAAGATATCAATTTGAAACTTCTCCTGTAGTTTACTCACATAAATGAAAGAAAATAATGTATTAATGTAAGTTTTTCATCATGTCATGTTTTCATGTAGAAATAAGGCATTTTATGTGTCAAAATGGCCAAAAATACACACGTTTGAGACATATAAAACTGAAAAATTGACAGAATCAGGTTTAAATTTCTTAGGTCATTTTGTACACATATTAGTTATAAAATAAATCAGTTTTAGAATAAAATTAGTTGAGTCCAAGGTTGTAAAGTGTGGTGTGTGTGGGAGCTACTTTAAGTGGTGATCCTTATGTCCTGAAAGAAATTACAATGTCCCAGAGAAATCTATGGATGAAGTGGATTCAATGGAAAATTGAAAAAAAATTAAGAGCAGATTGGACATGTTTGTTGTTTCAACATGAAAGCCTGTATGTTGAGAGAAAAAAATGAGTTTTGCCTGTAGTGTCTCGCCTTAACTGGAACTTCATTTTGTGAGCCGTGCTATAGATTTTAAATATTGATATGGTAACAGTAAATATAGTTTCACCTGCAACAGCCAGACAAATATCGGATGTTATTATTGGCTGAAAAAAGTCTATATTGGACCATCCCTGTTAATGTGTTGACCAATGTATGCCCCATATGATGACGTAGGCGCTGTGTAACGTTTGACCCAAAACAGATGTAGCTCGGAGTGTGTAGCTGGTGAGGACAGAGCGGGGACTGGACAGTGGCCAGAGGGCGTAGCATGAATATGTTGGTGAAAGTGTGAAGCTGATCCAAAACAGATTTCCTTCGCCTTTGGGAAGTTATGACAACAGCGACACTGCCAAGCGTTACAGGGACACGCCAGTGAATGAGAATGACATCATCACAGTCCATTCATACTTCTGCGCTTTAACATGGAAAACATTATGGGCTTTACATCCGTTCAATTGCACTCATTACTGCTCCCAAGTGAGTCAATCACAGCTGCTTTGGGTGTGAGGCAGGTACACCCCGGAGAACCATTTCAGGGTGTAACATAAACAGATGTCACCTTATTCTGGAAGTTGTCGAGGGCGCCGCCATCTTGTTTCCGTTGTAGTTCACACGGGGAAGGCGAGCTCAACAGAAAATAAGTTCTACATGGACTAAAAAGCCGTTTTCAAGCCGCCCTGGATATCGGTGCGTTGTTTGTTGTTGCACGTGTTCATTAAACATTTTACACAAATCATTCTACTTTATATAACATCTTAGCAGTGAGACTTTTCCCTCGTTCGTCATTAGCTTTAACGGCGTTCTCGTCAAACGGAAGTGCGTTTACAACAAAAGTGCATATCTGTGGAAAAAAAGAGGCGGAATAAGGTGAATACAATAATATTAAAGTTTATGAGATTATTGTGAGAAGAAACATCATGATTTTTTTGATTATTCACGATTGTTGGCACTTTGACCAAACAATATAGTTATTCTAATGTCAACAGGACAAGCAGCAGTGGTTTGCTCAAACTTTAACACCTTCACAGCATTAATCTTGCATCTCATCATGTTTACATAATTTTCTTTGACATAATAGCCTGTACGATCAGTCTGAAATGGTACTGAAACAAATCTTAAATGTGCATCATGTACCTTTTCTGTAGAAGGGTTTGCCACCTGCTTTTCTCCGTGGAGATATTATTGCTTTGTGACATGAAACATAAGCAATTAAGCAAAAAGTGTTTTTATTTCTCAAAAATGTACTGGAAAGTTGCATTCTTACTGTGAGTATCCCTGGTCGCCTCTCCTGATCTGACCTGCAGCTTCAAACTTGGTCTGAAAGCGTCGCCATGGAGTTTGACAAGTTCCAGATAATGCAATCACACGATGGAGACGAACTCTCCACCAGAAATTATACATAGTGTACTTTTAAGATCATCTTTAGTTCAATGTAGAGGTGGGAAATATATCAAATTTTATATCATATTATGAATGTTGTTTTGAAGAGGGAATGTTTGAATATAGAGAATATCGTTTATAGGTTTAAAAAAAACCTGCTTAACTGATATTTCTGCACTTTTGTGATTTATTTGAGAAGCATTTCACATTTATTTCATAATTAAACCAACCTCAACTAATGCATTTAAAGACATGTTTCAACACATAGCTGTTGGATTGATATAATATTGAAAAAAGAAAAAAAAAAGCTGAGATATTAATTTTTGTGTTGATAAATGCAATTTGTATGTGGTAGACTTTTTCTGAAGATGGTAAAACATATTGTAATCATATATTAAATCATCAGTATTCTGTAATAAACCATTGAAACATAATAACAGTATGTCTTATTTTCTCAAGGAGCAGCTCCCTGTATCAAAGCCATCAGTCCCAGTGAGGGCTGGACCACAGGGGGCGCTACTGTCATCATCATCGGCGACAACTTTTTCGACGGCCTGCAGGTGATCTTCGGGACCATGCTGGTGTGGAGCGAGGTGGGTTCCTCTTCTCTGTTATTCCAGCCTCTCCTGGTGTTTATGTCCTTGGAGCGCTGGAAGTAACTCAATACAAAAACACACTTCTCCTGGACTCTTAGCCGTGTGCAATCCTCAGTGTGAGCGGTTCATGTTTATCTAAAGCCTCTTTCACACATGCAACTCTCTGCTCACTCTGCACTGGGCCTCTCTCAAGGTCCTGCATGTGTTAAAACTAGCCTCTAAATTTTTTAAGTACATTTTTTCCCACTTGGATTATATCCTGGTATTTTCAGTGCATCTCCGTGAAGTTCAAGTTTGAAAATGTCCAGAGCAGCATAGCAAGTGCTCATGCTGAAGTCGAAAGTGCATCATCGTAGTACGCTGTAGGTTTTTACAATTGTGTCAAAGATGTCCACTGTTTAATTGTATCGTAGAAGCCTGGTCTCTGTGGCATCGACAGTGTGATATCAATTCTGGCCCCAGCAATACGTTATAGTCTCTCTCCATGTCATGCTGCTAACTGCCCTGTCCATCGAAGTCTAAAAGTATGGTATATGTGGTATATGTTTATGCATTAATGCACAACCTTAATGTGTTTTAAGCTCAGACGGTCATATAATAGACTGGATTTAGTGTTGACAGTAAAGGTTCTCTTGTCTTATGTCCGACTCACAGGGAAGAAACAACACAGCAATATGTACTTATAATTCACTCCGGTACTCATTGATTTCATGTTTATATATTTTTTTAGACCATTAAACTTTATTGGACACCACAGTACGTAGGTCCATTGGTACAAAGCATATGCGCTTGGTCTAAACCAGTATTTCTACAGCTTTTAGCAGGGGGTGCAGGGGGAATGGGTTCAGGTTTTCAAGGAAGGTGAAATTCAATAGTACTTGAATATAATATATAATATTGCATCAGTTGATCTTCTTTGTAGTCAATTTTTCATCCTTGGGAATGTTTTGAAGGATTGGATAGATATATCGGTTGGCCAATATATCAGACTGATATTTGCACTTTTCCACGTATTAGCTTTAGGCCTTAAAGCTCCAGCATAGGCTCATATTTTGTTTGGACTGAAAAACCTGACTAAAAGAGAACAACAGTTTGCTGCAGATTTAACCTTCAGTTCAAAAGAAGAAAGCACTGCACAAAATGTGACTGGTTCTCAGGTTTGCAGTGGATGTTTATATTATTCTTTTATTATGCTGTTAAAAGAACATAATAAAAGAATGTAGAATGTTGTTATTATGTTATGTTGAGCAGTGCCCTGTAGTAACATAACTGGGTGTGTAGTTATTGCATGTCATGCTCTTTACAACGGCCTTCAGCTGCTCTCAATTTTTCGAGATCGGTAGATCACTAATTTTGGACATCAATACCATCAAGAGAATGTAAAAACAGTAAATGACAATGTACGATTATAGTTACCTATAATCTGAGATTCTCAGCGTGTGAAGCAAACTGTTGGGTACTTGAGACAAAAAAATAATCACCACTGTCCAATGCTCACATTAAACAAAACAAAAATGCCTGGTTTGAAAAACAAATTATAACGTGTTTTAGATCAATCTGCTTTTAAAGTTATAAAAGATAGACCTCATCTCTTCCGTACACTCTGTCAGTCTCCAAACATATGCCTCAGCTCGGCTTACACTACACATTTGCACAAACAACTTTCCCAGCTGTGACTCTCCTGAGACCCTGCAAAGTGCACATGTGAAAGTGACTTAAATTTACCCCCATAATCAGCCCCCCACTAGTGCCCTATTACCCACAATCCTTCAGTGCGATCGCATCAGCAGATCAGCGATAGCCATCTTTTCAAATGCCCACACAGCGCTGTCTCCACTCTCCCTCCGCGCCACTCTCAGCCGCTCTGTTTATTTGTCTGCGAGTGGCCCGTGGCTCTGGTCCAAGTATAACAGAGGGTTTGTGAGTGTGAGGTGTAGATGCTGGCTCATACGTGGGCCGTGGAGTTTGTTTACTGTGTTGAGAGGCACACTTACAGTCGCTCTCATGTACACAGACCTGCTCAGACCAGCGCAGCTCGATGGGTGGCTCTTGAATGGATCCCGGCCAAAGAAACATTTCATTTAGCCTCATTATTATTGAGCGTGAAGAGAGAAAATGTTAGCTGGGAAATTAGTGAGTGTGATTTTATGTTTGTATGCATGTTTATGCATTTACAACAGGTCTGGGATTGTCAGGCATTGAGCGCTAACCCAGGGACAAAACCAGGTCTAAACCAGGAGTGGAGATCACAAAATCATTCGGTTCAGCGATTATTGTGATTATTCAAGCCATAATGTAAAGTTAAGGCCTAAATTAAGTCATTTGAATTCAATCTCATACAAATCTTATACCCCAAACAAATAAACCAAAATATAAAATGTTTTTTATCTCACTGTTTATCATTTTATAACGCTGGTCTCATGCTAGACTACGGCAATTTATTACACTTTTTCATGTCATGGTGTAAATACTTCAGAATGTTAAAAGCAAACATTCATGAAACGAAAAAAATACCTTTAGATTCATTTTGCAAATTGACTTATTTAACAAACTTTACATGTTGGACTATTTATGCCATATTAATTTTATTTTGAATCTGTACTGTATCTGTATTTATTTTTTTTTTAATCATAATGGTTCTATTCACAATAATCACTTGGACATCGTGACCAACAGGAAAACATTAAATTATCTAACTAAATCATAATTTTGTCTGAACAGGTAGAAGTGGTTTAGTAGACAGTTGGTAGATAGATTCCTGCTGTTAGGGCAGCACATTGGGCAAGACACTTCCTTCAGCTGTCGTTGAGACCGGTGGCTTGGTAAATTGACTGCCACTTCACTGCCAGTCTGTCTCAAGGCAGCCTCAGGGGACGAAGTTTGTCACCACCAATGTGTGCACTGAATATCGACTTAACTAATCAGAAAGGTTCAATAAGTCCAATACATTGTCATTATTGTGTCTTGTATTATTATCCAGAACCACATTTTGAGAACAATTACTCCAGATGTTTTTTGATTTATGGGTTCTTTCATTTGTGGGTCAAAGTAGTTTTAAGACAGGCCAAATTTGTTGCATTAAATATTTATCACTCTGCTCAGATCAATAGATGAATCAATTTTCTCTTTACGCCAGGTCTATATATAAGTCTTAGGCACATATTGGATTGTACTTACAGTAGTGCTTGATTTCTGGTGTCGGGTCGTGTCATTTAACCCACATTCTGTTCACCGAGTTTATTTGTCCCCAAAGAGCAATTAGCTGAAGAGCAGCGAGAGCCCAGATAAAGCATGGGACACTTGAGAATACAAGTTAGATACAAAGTGCCTCTGATAAAATGAACACTAAATGCAGTAGTAGCAGTACACTCGTTTCATCTTAATTTAATTGAATCCACAATAATTCACTCTGGCACATTAACTTAGGTTTAAATAAAAATATCATACTAGCACACTTTTTACACTTTGAATGCAATTATGTCTATATTTTACCATTTCAGGCCTGTTTTGCTGTGTGTTGTGCTGTAACGTTCACCCAAATTCTAGGCCGTTGTCACTGATTGGATGCACAGGATGGATATATGTCATTAAAAAAACACTCTGCAGTTGATTTCTTATGGTGACTGAAAATTAAGAGGAGCAACTAAAAGTGTAAATCAAGTCTCAAACTAAATAGAAAACTAAAACTACTTTCTATTGGAGCGAGAACCACTTAACGGGAGTGAACTAATATGTGAAGCAAGATTGCATTAGTGCTAAAACTTAAAAAATTCTCAATCATTTACAAATATTTTTTCATGTTTTGGTCATAAAATGTACAGTAGATACTAAAAGCTGCGGTGCGTCTTCCTCCAAACGTTACATAAACACCATTGAGTCCAGGACTGTAATCAGATTTGATGCAAAAAGCATTAAATCAAAATGAAAACAAACTCAGCTCAGAGCTGTCTTTCACCGCTCGGACAAGTGTAAATGCATCGTACGAGAATTCAAAATAAACTTTCTACTGGACCGGACCAAGATCCAAAACCATATTGGACAGATAGTGACCGTAGAGGCCCTGAGACTAACAGACTGTTCATTTTCCCTGTATTTTTGTGTTTAATACAGCTGATCACGCCCCACGCCATCCGAGTGCAGACGCCGCCCCGCCACATCCCCGGAGTGGTCGAGGTCACTCTGTCCTACAAGTCCAAACAGTTCTGCAAAGGCACCCCGGGACGCTTCATTTACACAGGTGAGTTTGAATACTGCTGCAGGATACGACCAACTTTGTGTTTTTTCTACTATTTGCCTTTTTTATTTCGCATCCCTGACATGTTGATGAGGTTTGGAGGCTTCTCTTGTGCGATAGAAAGGTTTGAATATGCATAATACACTGTAAAGAATGTGGAGCCTAGCAATTTAATACCTACTCACTTTTATGCATTTAAATTTGAAAGAAATTCTTCTAATGGAAGGTGGGTGTATATTGGAGGCCTATATTGTTTTTCATTGAGGTTAGAGGTGAAGAAAACAAGTATAAAATGAAGCATATTCAAAACGTGCAGTTGAATCAATAATTGGGGTATTAATGTTTTGTTGTAGTTGAACTTTTTTAATGTAGTAATGATGTAATTTGTGGATTTGTAGTTATGTGACTGAGTGACCATTTTAAATGTAGGAAGAAATATAAGCTGTATGGACCTAATCTAGTATGTGAGGTGCACTTCCAAATGAGCCAATTGTCCTAGAAAGCTAATTTATGAGGCACTTGCAATGGTATAGTAATCAAACGAGTTCTACAATACATGTTTTATTATCTGATATTTTACAGTGTACTATCAAATTCAAGTCAGTCGATTTATCTAACATTTTTATAAAGCACTTTTGAAACAAAAAGTATAACGTAAAGTGTTTAGCAGTCCATTAAAACTATTCCACATCCCCACAACATCCCACACATGCACACACTCTACATACATGAGGCTGAGTACAGATGAACCAGTTGAGGAAGCCGACTGCACCGGGAGCAGAGAGTCGCCTGCACCACAGGACACTGACACAGGGCTCAGAGTAGAGACGAGACCCACACCAAACCTCCCCCAGGGGCCCATGAGCCAGGGCCCACAGCCACAGCCGACCACTGCTGGTGCAAAGAACTCCTCAGAGGAAACAATCGAGATCCTAAAAGTAAAAAATAATAATAATAACAATATGAGTTAAAGCTAAGACCTAGAGTATAAGATAGCGTCAGTAAAATTTGGGGTGGAATAAAACTAGAACATAATTAAATATTGACTAGAATAGAATTATAAAATAAACAAATAAAGTACATAATTGTATAAACATTTTTGCTCTAGTCAAGAACATAGAAACTCCCTTAGTTCTTTAGTGAACGATGCATATTAAACCGCTCTTTTCACTCTATGTATTTATGTTTGTGTGTGGATCTCGCTTGGTTCAGTCCCGGGCCAGACACTGTGGGACTAATGACTGTAGATTAGTCAAACAGTAACAACCCTGCTCCGTTTACAATGTGGCCCTAATCAGACTCTCATTACAGGCATCTACAATTAGACAGTCTGAGCTTTATGCTGCGCTCCATACTGAAACTATTAGTGAAATCAGCCAGAACACTCAGTTTACCAACACACACCATTACACCGGCTTTAACAGAGGGAGAGGGGGCAAAGCACAGGGGGCGAAACGTTCTGAAATAAGAAAAACTTTCGAAGTACGCTACTGAAGTATTTAAGTTAGAGGAATGTATTTGTCGCAGTGTTTCAGCAGGATACTTAAGCCACTTTTCGTTTGTAACTTACCATCCCCAGATACAGAGTTTAGGAGTTAGGGATGGGATGATTTGGATCTTTTTTTTCTTTTTTTTAACCCGATCACTGATAATTGTCTTACTTCTGATGCTGATGGTCAATACTTGTTGACATTAATATTTAGAGGTGCATTGGCAAAGCCTTCAAATCTTCTGCCTTTAATTCCCAGCAAGGATGATCGTTGGTTGAATCCTGACTCACCTAACAGTTACACGATAAATATATTTCAAGTTTTGGGTGGAGTCTTTACATGTTATCCTGGTTTAGCAGTTTTATACGTTCTTCCGGGTTCTCTGGCTCCTCCCACCGTCCAAAGACATGACTGTGTAGGTTAATTGGTAAAACTCTAAATTGTCCATAGTGTATGAATGTGAGAGTGAATGTTTGTCTATCCTTAGTTGAATTCATGTGTTTGGTCGTAGTTTATTTTATGTAAATCATGTACAAAGTTTGTCTCCGCCTAAGGCCCAAAGTCACTCAGATACTTCCAGTAATTTTCAACAGGTTTTTCAACAATAAGCAGTGACCTGATGAATGAATGAATATTTAGATTTTAAAAATTCATTGCAAAGCCTTCAAATCTATTTTAAGTTGAATTAAAGTTCACATTTTTCTCTTTTAAATGTATTTTTGTGGATTATAAAATAATTTGTTGCCTTATTGTTTAAACATATGACCATAGATAGATAGATAGATAGATAGATAGATAGATAGATAGATAGATAGATAGATAGATAGATAGATAGATAGATAGATAGATAGATAGATTAAATATAGTTGCTCAAGTGGAAGCAAAAATTGTCCTTGTGTTATGGATTTACACAATGCATTGGTTACAAACTGTACTGTATCAAAGTAAGCAATACTTTTACATTAAAATGAAGAGTAAATCCAAATTATAGAACAGTAAAACTTAAGAAGTACAGAATTACCAGCGCTTTATCTAATTGGCCGTATGCAAATGCGCCCTCTGCAGTGAATCGTGTGGCATGTGCTGGAGGTGATGTGATGTCTGCCTCGGTATTGATCCTGTTTTAACACGGCTCCATCACTCCACAATAATAATGACGTCACTGTGAAAAACCGACCAACTAAAGACACATTTACGACGCTGGATATTAACTCAAGATAAAGAGGATTTAGAGGGGATCAATAGAAATAATAAAATCAGCTGCAGTATAAATCTTATGTGTTTCATCTGGATTAAAATAGGGTTTGTGTTGTGATTTGTTAAGTTATCGTAGTTCTCTTGGTTGAGAAAAGTGCATCTCAAGAGCATCTCTGGATTCAAATGTGTCAAAATGTTTTACTTTATTTAGTAAATGAACGTATCTGTATTCTTTTGGTCGTCATCTTTATGTGTGACGCAGGGCCAACCCAAACGCTGACATTGCATTGGTATATTACAAATGTACATAATTAATTTAATAGCGTCTGGTGTCACGTAGACTAACGGTCTAAACAGCTAATGTTGTATTATTAGGCTTAATCCGTGTTCATTGCTCCATTGTTATGGTTGATAATGAAATTGTCATGCCTCGTTAAGTGCTTGATTTGTGGCCATTACATCAGCACTCAGAATTAATCAAATTAAATACTTCATGTTGTCAATTTGAAACACATTTTATGCCAGAATTATACCATATTTTATCATAAGGTCTTTTAGAGTCATCTTAATGGCTACATATCTATCAAAATACATATGAAGCCAGTTTTAGTCTTGATTTTACCTTGGTTGTCTAAAAGTGTGTTTTAAGTTAACAAAAATAATGGCTGCACTAAATTACAAAAATGTAATGACTGTAGATTAAATTGCCTGTGACAGATTCTCTTCTTTTTCTAACTATGACTTTGTTTGGGATTGAACCTGTGGTCATTTATTTATTTATCATAGTTTTACAACAGCCATTTGTGAAGAAAAATAGAAAAATAAAAGAAGAATCCCTCTGTCCATGAGACAATTTAAACGCGACTGACACAAGTTTCTGACAGTTTAAACAATCAAAGGTGTTATCAGGTATTATTATTTGTCAAGTAATAGCTATTGTGTAATTTAAATAAATGTTGGCCCTTGTTTACAGTGTAGTTGCTAGGAAACAGTTGTGGAATTACTTATATCTGTGTCACATTTGCTGCTCATGTCCAACCAGGAAGTGACATTATAAGCGTCACCAAAATTGTCAAACTGAACTAGGGAAAAATAGGCACTTTTTTTCTCGTAAAATCTTAAATATAATCATTTTCACTATATGTGTCAAACGCACTTAATAATTATACTATTGATTATAACGCTATATATCATCTCAAATAACTAATGTGTTCTTAACCTTATTTTTATCAGTATTTGTTCATTTTGAGACAAAGGTGGTGGTCGCTCTTGCCTCCTTCAGTCCGACCCTGGGGCTAGCTCTCTCATAATTGGTTCGTCTGGAGTCTAACTTCGGCTGCGATTGGCCGGAGGTGACCCCGCGTGACCCGCTGATTGGCTGATGGCTTCAACATGTGACCCGGCAAACCAGATCCGTTACCGCGGCTCCGTGACCCCGCCTCAAGGTCGACATCTTTGCTGGAAGTCGCCGCTAAAAGCTTGTGCAGCTCAAATCTGATTGGCCGACGCAATTCCTTCAATACTTCAGCCGGTGTTGCCTCTGGGTTAAAAGCCGAGGCAATTAAACATGTACAAACGCACTCACACAAGCTGCAACGCTCACGATTTTGCAAAGATACACACTTGAATGGGGTCACGCTGTACACAAGTTACCACACAGAGGTTCAAACGAGGCGTCGAGTTGAAAGTCATAATAAATCAGAGAGAAATGCAGAGGGCTGTGCAGCAGATGGTCGCTCCCACACACTAACGTAAAGTGAATGTAGAGTCGCGTATGGTGCTGCGTCACATTCGCCTGGTGGGAAGAATCAACATGAGACGCTCACATTAAGTTACAGTGGATAAAAGTGAAAGAGCAGGAGGAAGAATGAGCAAACTGTCAAGTGAAGAGTTGTCACATTCATAGTGCAGAAAAATCAATAACTATCCAGGGGTTTCCATTGAAAAGACAGGATATTTACATTGTTAAGCGCTATTCACCTTATTCCGGAAGTTACCGTACGCGCCGCCGTCTTGTTTCTATTGTATTAGTTTACACGGAGCAGATGAGCTCAACAGAAAATAAGTTCTACACGGACTAAAAAGCCGTTTTCAGAAGCCCAGGAAATCGGTGCGTTGTTGACTTGTTGTTGCTCGTGTTTATTAAACATTTTACACAAATCAACTACGTTATGTAACATTTTAGCGGCGAGACTTTTCCCTCGTTCGTCATTAGCTTTAACGGAGTTCTCGTCAAACGGAAGTGCGTTTACCACAAAAGTGCAAAAAACGGCAAAAGTGGGCGGGGCAGAATAAGGTCAATAACAACAGTCCTAATTTGTTATCATTCTGAAAGCTATGAATTGGTAGAATCAGTGACACAAGCAAAACATGTTGATTTTTTTTCTTTTTCGCTTGTTGAGTATATTTGATCTGGAGAAGCTGATGTTTTTGTGCGTGTTTTAGCAAGAAGAAAGACAGAAAGGCCTCCTATTGTTTGAATGAACTCAAACTTTTTTGTTTTGCTGCAACAGTGATAATCAATTGGCCGATATACATTTTACATAAGCCGACATTTTGACTTTCTTTGTGGTTGTGGACGCTAAGACTGGGTGATGTTCCTAAAATGAATCTCAATCATATTAATCGATAACATCTTCTGATTACGTTTTACATTTTGTCTCATTAAACAAATGCTTTCAAAATTAATTCATAGAACATTAACAATTCAGACTTTTAAATCGTCCTGAATTCCGCTCCAAACCATATGATTTCGCTGAGGATTTGCTTTAAACCTCTCAATTATAAAGACCCAAACGTCATTCACACTTAGAAATGACTGAATCTCAATCATAATATATATAATAGTTATAATTTGTGCAGCCTTAGTTGTGATTGTCTTTCCATTGGACAAATACTGTGCCGTAGATTAGGATGTTTTATTCCAGAGGGGAAAAACAAACCTGGACGTTCGAACATGCTTAGTTTAGTATCGCATCAGATCCTTGAGGAGATATAATCACATAATATGTTATCTTTACCAGTGTCAGAAAATGTAATAGTGAAACATTTTACTGTATATGTTGTAAAAATGTACTTTTAAACCCAGATCGTAAAGTATTGATCCCGTCGTAAGCTGATCTTCCTCCCTCACTCTCTCTTTCTGTTTTTTTCCTTCTCTTTCGCCTTCTCTCTCTACATGCACGTACACATTTCACACATTCAAATAGACACTCGCGCATATGAACAAAACTCACCAAATGCACCAGGGTCCCATAGAGAGCGCCAGAGAACCCGATCCCGTCTCATAAGGGAAAAATGAAGCAATAATTCAGTGATATTGAACTTGGAGCTGGCCTCGTATCGATCCTAACACACCTCCTCAGCCGCGTATCCTTTTACATCTCCCATCTTTGTCTTTTAACGCCAACCGAAGCTTCAGAGAAAACACTGACATCCTTCTATCAAACCATGCCGCAGTATAGCACACGCAACGAGTTCTATTAATAATGCGATTTTGATTTGCGATATTTA
The DNA here is from genome assembly GCA_019453435.1 of Rhinogobius similis. Taxonomy (NCBI): domain Eukaryota; kingdom Metazoa; phylum Chordata; class Actinopteri; order Gobiiformes; family Gobiidae; genus Rhinogobius; species Rhinogobius similis. Next base: position 23,136,107 of record CM033637.1, read on the forward strand.
AACAAAAGCAGTGTTTCTCAGGTTTTTATCGCGCTTTCCCCCTCCTTTTCACGTTTTTATTGTGAAACAAGAGTGCAGGGTCTAGCCTCATGAAACTTCTATGAGTATTGATTGGTACTAGACTCAAGAGAAAGAAGAGAGCGAGGAGAGAAAAGACGGGGAGAAAGCGAGGGGGTGAGAGAGGGGGGAGGAGATGTATGGGCAAAAGGAGGTGACAGAAGGTGTAGTTAAAGTCGTGGGGAGGGGTCCGGGGGGAGATCGTGCTGTGCTGCTTTCATGGACAGCGTGTGGGCACAATAAGTCGAGATGAAACGTGTCCAAACAGCAGCAGACACAGACAGTTTGACCCCTTTAAAAACAGTCAGTGGGGTTTTTCTGGACGTTGGTGGTTGTGATGGGCGGAGTTTTTTGTTGTAGAGCACCTTGAGAAAGAATGGAGTGGTCAAACTAGAAATTTACTAAATGTTTCGGTAACGCTTTAGATTAAGGTTCCTTTTTAGACTTTTTATAATGCATCAATAAGTACTTGTTATGTGTTTATAAGCACTTATAAGTCATTTACAAGCATTTATTAGTGTGATAATTGAAAATAATGTAATATGCAGCTCATTAATGCTCTGTACATGTGGTTTGTTCACTCAAACATGTTTTGGCTGATGGATTATAAACATGTATAAGGCGTTATAAGTGCATAAACAAACTATTAGTGCTTATTAACATCTAATAAATAGTTAACTAAGGAACCTTAATCTAAAGCGTTACCGATGTTTCAAGCATTATAAAAACATAACTGCACTTTGCAATACACAAATGTGCAGTTCAGAGAGTGCTTTCATTTGGTCCGCTCTACTGTTCCAACTGTCTCATAGCTTCAGGGTGCACACAACACAAAGAACTGGGACTAAACTTGGACTAAACCCAGAGCCTAATCCGGACTGGACTAGGACTAAACCTGGACTACATCAGGACTAAACTGGGCTGAGTCTGATCAGTATAATATGCACAGTATTTGATGAAGCTAAGCCCCTGTGATCGGTGTGTTATTATTGGGAGTTTTGTTGGTGGAAGCCTTTCCTCTTCCCTTTCCTCTTGCTGATTAGATCCCAGCTTTTTTATTATACCTTCTGCCATGACGTCTTCGGGCAAGACAGTTCACCCGCCTCACCTCTAGTGTCCATGAAGGCAAGGCAACTTCAATTGTAGAGCGCAGTTTGCACACAAAGTCAATAAAAATGTGGGCTCTGTTTAATACAAAAAAAAAATCACTTGACGATTTTCTTGCAGCTAAAATCATGCTTTAGATTTTATCCCAATTCACATTGCTTTAAATGGTCTTAAAGGTGTTCTATGTAACTCTTGGCCAGTTATTTTCGTGTCCATGGAGACATTAATGCTTTGTCCAGAATGTTCCACAGTATGGCATTGAACTTGTCAAACCTACATTTATTCAATTACACGTTTTTATATTGTTGAAACAAATACATGGTGATCTGACGTGTGACTTGGGCCTGGTGGTGTCCCCTGTTTGTCCCCATGGAGATGTATTCATTTAATGCCATACTGTGGTACATTTCAGACAAAGGAGACAAGCTGGGGGTTGACCCTTCACCAGAAAAGTTACACACTGCCTCTGAAAGTTAACACTTCTTTGTCCCAGGGTAAAATTGTCATTATTGATTTATTCTCATATCATTAGCCCAACGTTTGAGTGTGATTAAGGTGATTTGTGATTTTAAGAAACAAAAAAAGACTAAAACTTTGACCATTTAACCATATGTGCAATTTGTAAAGACCTATTCAATTTCGGTTTCAGGAAAACACTGGTCTGTTATACGTATTTCTGTGTCTTTATTTGTTCGACCCTTCTCAGATTCTCATTTACGGTACATTTCTATTAATATTTAGTGTTCGGTTTGAGGTTTTTGGTTAAGTTTTTTCGTCTGGGGAGAGAGAGTGGGACAGTGGCAGTTACTTTGACAGTTGATATGCCTCCGGCTGTTAGCAGCTGTTTTTAAACTTCTCTTAAACCATCTCTTTCCTCAGCACACGCGCCAGAAAAACTGTGTTTCCATATGATTTAATAACATATGGAAGTATAAAGTTGACATATGAGAGAAAGAGTAATTCAGGTGTAAATTCCAGGGTGTTTAATTCAACTGGTCCATATGTGTAGGTTTATTTTTATATATTTTATGGCCTTAAATATAAAATTAAGATGCTATTTTTTCAATTACTATTATTCAATAAGAGTTGCAATGAATAAAAATAATTAATTATTAAGGCAATATTTGGAGAGTTCAATGAATTGTTAAAACAAGTATCTATTTGGAAAAAATCTCCAAAAAGTATATATATATTTTTTGTTACCACCTAAAGATTGATTTATCCTTTTTTATTAAGGAAGGAAGAGTAGTATTTTGTTTGCAGTAAAATACATCTTTAAATGGCAATGACAAATGAACTCTTCATTTTGTCCTGATTATGTTTTTTTCAATACTTCTCTGGAAAAGACATTTGAACCAAAACATTACATCTTTTGAACAGGAAAAAGACGTTGCTTGTAACAGGATTCTGAAACCCATGCATTGACTTCTGACTATCAGCTAAACAGTTTGAACTTTTTCCCAGTCGATTCATTATTCTAACATTTGCACATACGCTAATAATTTCCTTCCATTTCCCATGGTCTGTGTTGTCAATATACCTACATTTTACATGAATCATAAAATGTGTAAATGTCCACAAATGATAAAATATGACTTCTTTGGAGGGGCTTTGATTTGTTCCCGAGTTGAACATCTGGTGTTGTCCGCAGCTCTGGATTTATGCAGTCGTGGTGCTAACAAATTGAGCGGGTCTAGGACGTAACAGAAAGCAGAAAGTTGGGTGTGAGTTGATAATAAAACATACTCGAGATTCATCTGGAAGTAATCAATCTGTGCGGAAAGTACCAAACCTCTCTCCAGCTGTGGATCGCACTCCTACTACCTCCATTTAGCCGAGGCGGAGGTAACAGGATATAGTTAATAGTTTATGAGAACTTTTCTTAAACTCACAGATATTTGTTTACTTTCCTGCACATCGTGGAACATTCAGAGCAATCAATAACACAGTAATTTGTAAACTAATGCTCATTCACCACATCAAAATGGGAACTAAACCAGGAGCAAACTCTGAACTAAACCAGGAGTAAACTCTGAACTAAACTAGAACTAGATCAGGAGTAAACTCAGGACTAAACCAGAACTAGATCAGGACTAAACCAGGACTAGATCAGTACTAAACCAGGAGTAAACTCAGAACTAAACCAGGACTAGATCAGGACTAAACCAGGAGGAAACTCAGAACTAAACCAGGAGTAAACTCAGGACTAAACCAGGACTAGATCAGGACTAAACCAGGAGTAAACTCAGAACTAAACCAGGAGTAAACTCAGAACTAAACCAGGAGTAAACTCAGGACTAAACCAGGAGCAAACTCAGAACTAAACCAGGACTAGATTAGAACTAAACCAGGAGTAAACTCAGGACTAAACCAGGACTAGATTAGAACTAAACCAGGAGTAAAGTCAGAACTAAACCAAGACGATCAGGACTAAACCAGGGGTAAACTCAGGACTAAACCAGGACTAGATTAGAACTAAACCAGGAGTAAAGTCAGAACTAAACCAAGACGATCAGGACTAAACCAGGGGTAAACTCAGGACTAAACCAGGACTAGATCAGGACTAAACCAGGAGTAAACTCAGAACTAAACCAGGAGTAAACTCAGAACTAAACCAGGAGTAAACTCAGGACTAAACCAGGAGCAAACTCAGAACTAAACCAGGACTAGATTAGAACTAAACCAGGAGTAAACTCAGGACTAAACCAGGACTAGATTAGAACTAAACCAGGAGTAAAGTCAGAACTAAACCAAGACGATCAGGACTAAACCAGGGGTAAACTCAGGACTAAACCAGGACTAAACCCGGACTAGAACAGGACTAAAATGGACTCATTATAGTGTGAACCCAATCCAGAACTAGAGGACCAGTGGTAGTATTTATTAATATAAATCGTAGCAGCATCCTTTGTAGTACTTGCTGTAGAACACATGTAATAATAGAATTGGTGGTAATATGGGCCATACAGTGTATTAGAGATTTAAATACGTCTAATATTAAAGGCCCAGATCCAAACTGACTAAGAGCACATCCAAGATTCAAAGGGACGCAAAGACTATACTCCAATATTCCATTAAGTGTTATTATGTCATGTGTCTCCAATAAAAGTGCAAACATGTTTTACATCCCTCTGCACCCCTGGAGACCTGGACCTGAGTTATTGTTGTAGTTGACAGTTGTTATAGTTGTGTAGTGATAGCACATGTTCTTTTTATTGTACAAGCAGTAGTTGAAGTGTAGATGCAGTAAAAGTAATTGCAGTAGTTGTGGCAATAGTTGTAGTAAAGGTAAGGCTATAGTATTAGTAGAGCAGTCTTTTTTATGCACAAATATAAATGAGAGTCTGTTTCACAACCTTTTTCAAGATGAGGCACACTTTTTAGGTTTAAAAGATGCCACGGCACACCACGTACAACAAAAACATGACCAATTCAGACAATTTAGTGAATAAAACATGGTATATAATGAGTCAAATCATGTTTGTGCTACTATCTGGTGCTTTAAATTTGGCAATAGTGGTGGTTTTACATCATTTTTTGGTGCAGAAGTTGCGCTCAAGACACTCAAAAGATAAATTAGTTATTTACATCCGCATTTGTGAACGTGTTAACTCAAATTGGACATTTTTCAAGGCACACCTGGAAAAACTAGTTGTAAATCAAGGATATAGATAATCAGTTTGTAATATAATGCCAATTCCCAAATGTGGAGAAACTTAACTTTACAACTAGTTTGTGTTAGTTTCAGTCAGGGCTGCACAATCAATGGAAATCAAATGAAAGCAGAACTCAGTAGCTTCAGCGACAGAGCTCCCCCTGCAGGTCTCTTGTGAATGTACACTTGCAGTAAAATGACGGCCAAAACTCACATAATCACATATAAAAACATTTAATGTCGCCAAAAATAAAAAAGAGAACCAGGGTTTCTCAGGAGAGTTGTCTTCAGGTCGGCGTCAGGAAATGCTGCAAAGCTAGTTTTCTGCTCAGAGACAGCAGGGGGCGACGGTCGGGGGATTCAAACGGTCTGAAAACACAATTACAACCACCACATGGACATATAAAGACATTTCATAAGGTAAAGTACTTAGTTCTACTTTAATATCATAGTCTTTAATATACTTTAATACTTTACACATTCTTTAATATACTTTAATACTATACTATACTTTACTATACTATACTTTAATATTGTAGTCCAATTTGAGTTAACACGTTCACAATCGTAGGAAATGTTGCAAGGCTGGTTTTCCGCTCAGAGACAACAGGGGGCGACGGTGAGGGATTCAAACGCCCCGAAAACACATTTACAATCACCACACGGACTAATGAAGACATTTAATAAAGTAAAAATGTTCTACTTTAATATCATAGTTTTAATGGACGCAATTTGCAAATTACAATGGCTGCAATTTTTGAAGTGCCATAATTTTCTCCGCAAAATATCCTGTTACTCTGAATACAAACTGCCAACCCTACAGAAATACATGTGATTAATTTATTAGTTTGTCAGTCTTCTTATCATTTCCCCTGGATGTCTTTAAAATGTGAACTTTTTCTAATCGCAGTCTCAGAAAAATCACAATTAGATATTTTTCCCAAATCCTGCAGCTCTAGTTCCAGTGCAGTTTGCTCCTCCTTCAGACAGATATAAGCCAGTGACTCACAGCTCTCTGTCAGATGAGCTGAAGAAGAAACTTGGATGAACAGCAAAACATCTTCACTCTTAAACATTTGTCCATGTTAGAGAATTGTATTTTATTTTGCAAGAGGAAAAATCAAATCAAAAGAAAGTTTGCACATGTCTCTAAGCATTCAATACGTTTCAAATGTTAGTACTTGTTCCACATTTACAAATTAGACCGTAGTAGTTGCAATAATAGTAGCAGATAGTAGTAGTAGTAGTAGTTGTTGTTGTAATTGTAGCAGTAGTAGCGTTTTACTGTGCAATTTTGAGTACTCTTCCCCTGCTTCCTCCATACTCCCGTCACATTTGTGGAACGGTCCCTCTACATCACAGAGACGGCAGTGTTTTAAGTGTATCTGTGGGTAATGCATCCGAGTGACACGCCGTGAGTGCTCCGTGATTGACGTATTGATTGGTGAAAGCTGCATGAAGAAAGTAATTGCAACATTAAAGGCAGCGTTAAGTGTCTTTTAAAACCTTTTCGATCCCTTTGTAAATCATACCTGACGAGTTATTATGGGCCCGGCGCCTTTGTCTCCTCTCATTTACTGAACTGCAGAACGATGTTATTACGGCGGTTAATTCAGCCGCCTCCGTCTCAAAGCATTTGCATCAAACATTTACTGTCAGCTGTACATAGTTCTGATGTAAAGGATTATTTACCTGGGACTTGTTGCACTTTCAGTCTGCACCCACTGAAGGCTAATCGTGCTGTTTTCAGAATAAATAAACATACTCAAAACTATCCACTTCCATTTAAAATTACCCTAACATTTTTGCTTTGCGTGTTTAAATAAATGAGGTTTAAATTTCAAGTTAAAAATGCACTTTAACATTTCATGTGGAGGGTTTGTGTTCTCTGCTTTTGACCAATTTTGACAAAGTCTTTATGACAGGTTCTTAAAAATGTCTAATTATGACTTGTTTGATGGGATCTCACCTGTGCCAATTATTTATTATAGTTTTACATTTGTGAAGTTGCAGTTTGTGAAGAAATTTTGAAAAATAAAGTTCTAAAACGGAATCCCTCTGTGATGTCATCAAAAAGTGACGATCCATCGAAAATACAAAGACAATTTACACACAACTGACACATTTTTCTGACAGTTTAAACCATCACTCAACAAATTAAAGTGGTGTTATTATTTGTCAAATCATAACTATTGTCAAAGTTATATGGATTTTGGCCCTTGTTTTCAAATGGTTGCTATGGTAACAGTTGTTGAATTACCTTCCCCTGTGTCATATTTTCTGCCCATGACCAACCAGGAAGTAACATTATACACATTATAAAAACTGTCAAACTGGGAACAAATAGACAAAATCTTTAGTAAAATCTTAACTATAATCATGTTCACTACGTTTTAGTGAAATGTGACGTGTGACCTGCCATATAGACTTTAACTGACACAACTGTCAGTGGACGACGTCAGTGCAGTGCGTGAGGACCAATCTCCAGATCTGCAGAGAGCTTCAGTAAAGCTGCACAAATATATCGCAATTGAATCAAAATAGCTCTAAGTGGTGCAATTATCAAACTGTAAAGAGTTAGGCTTAATTATATAGACAATATAACGTTTCCTCTGCAAACAACAAAATCAATTGAGCAAAAGTTAATTCTGAAGTTTAGGCCTCTGCAAACATGTTTTAAAGACATACATTAGTTTAGCAGATTGCAGTCTTCTCTAAAATGTTGATATTATGTGTTTTAAATGTGAACTGTTAACTGAAATCTGATTATGAAACACAAATCTGAAGTACTTGTCAGAAAAATTCCCATGCTATTTTTTCCCCAAAACCGTGTACAGTGCGATACAGCATTGATAAATCTTTGTTAACTCTTCCTATATATTTGGTTAATATTTTTGCATAAATTACTAAATGTGGTTGCTCATTTACATTAAGGTTTATTTCTGTGTGAGTTTTTTCTTTCAATTCCTCCCATGACTGCAGTGCACATCTAAATCATGCCCTTAACTTTATTGCTGATATTTTGAAGAACACATTTTTGAATAACAGCTTTGCTTTGCTCCACTGATTTTAAATCAGTTTCATTTGGCCTGAACGCAACAATAGACATCTACTTTAAGGCTGCAGTCGAGTAAAGGAGTCTCTAGGGTTATTATTTTATCTAGAAAGTTTTTTTCCCCCAAAGTAAAAGTGTGAAAGTGGTATAAATTGACAGGCCCAATTAAGACCTATTACCAGATAGAGTTGTATAGTCACTAATTAAAGTTTATGTGAACAGTGCTATCACTTGTTGAAGCATTGTATCCGTGGATTATACATGGTTAGAGATACTCCGGAAAGTTTAAGTGCTCATTTACTGAATATAACTCAATGGACTTCCTCTTTTGAAAGTGGATTTTGTGCTAATTATCTTTTCTCTGTTCTGTGTCCCGTGCAGCGTTAAACGAGCCCACCATAGACTACGGCTTCCAGAGGCTTCAGAAAGTTATCCCTCGGCACCCTGGGGACCCGGAGAGGCTGCCCAAGGTACTACCTCACAATTAAAACGCTCACAGCCGCACTTAGCTGGACACAAAGGAAGACGAGAGGGGTGCGCTCGCTGTACGGTCTTTATTGAACTATACACTTTCTACTTTAGAGACAACATAATACATGAGCCTTGTTTCAAAAGTGCAGTGGTGCCTCTGTGTCAAGGTTAAGCTCAGGTTTAGCAAAAATAACAAAACCATCCCAAAGTGTTGAACATGATTGATACAACTTAACACAAACACAATCCATGATGAAATAAGACTGATATACAGAGTTTTTCATTAAAGGTGCAAAGTGTAAATGTCACTTTTCTGGTGTACGGTCCGCCACCTGCTTGTGCCGATGGATATGTTATGGCTGTGACAGGAATGTTCCACTGTATGGCATTAATCTTAACTATCTTCTAATGATCTGATACTGAAGCACAGCTAGAAAGTTTCTAAGGTTTTCATCTGAACAGTATTTTTAAAATCAATTTGTTTTTGTTTTTTTACCACGGACCAGTCCTCGACATTTGAGGGCTTTCACCTGCTTAACTACAGGTGTATTTATTGCCAAAAAACCTAGGAAACATGTATTCTTACTTTGATCACTGTCGCCTCTCCACAGATCTGATCTATAACTATAAACTAAGCCCGGCGATGCCACTTGTTTCTCCAAAGAGATCAATCAGTGTAATGCCATATATTGGAACATTGCACGGAAACACTTGGACAGTTTTAAAACAAATGCCATCAAACTCTTAACTGCACATAAAGACAGAGGAGAGGGGGTGGGTTTGTTTAGATAACTGCGCTTTCTACTTCTTTCTACTTTAGCTAAAGACACAATTGGACATGAAATAGTGGCCCTTGTGTTAAAAGTTTAGTGTTGTCCAACTCAAATATGTCACTTAACCCTATTATTTCCAAGCCTCAGTTTGCACAATTACACTGATCGCACATTGATCATTTCTGCAGGTGTCATTTTATGCAACGGTTAGCAAAACATCCTAAACTTCAGAAGAAAACACTGATGCATTAATGTTTATTTTTCAAGTCTCTGGTGGTTTACTGTTTCCTTTGAGTGAACTCTCTTGCACAAGTGAAGTTTAACCTCCGTTACAATCTCTGCGTTTGAATCCTCTCCAGATCACACAGCCACTTCTTATTATTTGTTTATCACATGAAGAAAACACAAGGCGCTTTCAAAAGCAGCCGCACATGTAAACAATTAACACCAAAAGGCGAGCAGCGCTTTGATACGCTGTCATTGCGTACGCTGCACTCGCCCAAGTGCACATGTGCGACGTTTTCAAAGTCGATTTCGATACGAATGAGCAGGGGTCACGACCTCACGATCAGCTGATGCAGGAGCCCGGCTCTTGATTGGCCGAGGGAGCCGTGACGTCATCGGGTGAGGGGCGTGAATGGGCGCAGTGATGTAATTGAACTGGTGTCGACAGCCAGGCTCCTGTTGCATCTGGTAACGATCATTTGATGGTCATGTGATGTGCGCGATCGCCGTGGGAACTAGTTTCCATGTAAACATGAAGTTGAATGTGGTGGACACCTGTGGGATTGTAGTGAGATTTGAGTTGTTACTATTATAACCCAAATAATAGTGATGTTAATGTTGGATGTTGTTAGCAGTCAGTTATTTTTCCACTAATCTTTATTTGAGGTATTTCTGCCACGATAAAACAACATTTACGTCATTGTCTGATTGGAATCCTGTATAAATCAAGTGTTTTGAGGAAAGTCGTCATGTTTGTAGTGAGCAAGCAAAATAACCACATGCATCAGCCAAATACAATTTTTAAAAGTATTATTTATGTTATTGATAAATCAAAAGTAAGGTAAAAAGTTGCAAATACAGATGTCAAGATTGTTAGGTTAATTAATGGTAAATGGTCACATATTTATACAGCGCTTTTCCACCTCAAAGCGCTTTACATCCAGGAACCATTCACCCGTTCACTCACACATTCACACACCAGAGTACACAGACACTGGAGGTGAGGTGGGTTAAGTGTCTTGCCCAAGGACACAACAGCAGTATTCACCTGCGGGAGCAATTGCACCGCCAACCTGTGGGTCAGTGGATCTGACCTGCTCAACCGAGGATGTTTATGTCAGGAGCAGGATTCAGGGTTTTGGAAGCAAAGTGAAGTCTTTTTACTTCAACCTGGAGTAAAAAATACACATACAAGTTTTTGTGACATTAACTTTATTTTTTCATTTATGAAGTTTAGCTTCTTAAATCTGATCACAAACTTGAAGAACAGTAACGTTTTAGGCAATGAGTGACTTCACTGCTGTTCGGTCCTGGTCTCAGTAATCGTGAAGAATCATTAAATCATGCAGTTTTTTGTCACAATGATTGAAAATTGAAATCGTGGCATGTCTTGTTGCAAAAATCCATATACTTACATGTAACAAACTGGAAAATTACAAAAGAAAGAAATGTATACCTCAACTTGCTGAATTAAAAGTGAGCCAAACTAAACAAAAGTACAACGACTTGCTGTATAGTGTCAGGAACAACAAAACCAACATCACATGACCATCCGCCCTGTCTTCAAGTGAAACAGATGTTCATTTCTAGTGCATTAAAATGATGATCTGTTCAGCAACACTTCATACTAGTTTGTCCTGTTTTTTACTTTCTTGTTTTTGTGCGTTGGTTTGCATCAGACATTACCAGGGCAGCTCGATTATAGCAGAAGTTATCACGATTATCTGGCTCATAATTGACATCACAATTATTTTCAGCAATTACTCCTATATTGTCAAAGTAATATTTTATTAGTAATGTTTTAGAGAAGTGTCTTTGCTCCAGGTTCTGAGCGCCAGAACGAATGCACTCATAACTCTGAACAGAAGACAATTCATTGTATTTTCCATTACAACACTTTTGTACTTGAAAAGAGTAATAACTGAATCATGATTATATACACGATTAATTGCACAGCCCTAGCATTACCTGGCCCACAGCTAACATGGTTTCTATCTATACACTAAATCTATACACTAAATATAGATGTAATTTAGTCGTACTAACTATCTCAGATCCAAACATGGTTCTAGATATAGTCTTGGCTTTAAAAAAATCAATTGAAAAATCAATCGTTTAAAATGTGGGATGTACGTCATTTCACGTTGTAAATGTATAATCAATATGTAACCTATACCCTCTATATAACCTTGGGCCGTGTGATAAAATGTAGATCCACGTCCACATTTCTGCTTTGGAGCCGTGTGGAGAGACATAAGACTGTTGTTTTGGATCGCAATCATTCATCCAGCAAACCAATTTACTCTTGTCGTCTGAATGTTGCTGTTTTTTCTTTATTTATATTGAAAAAAATGTATATCTTGTGGATCTTGGGGATCTTTGAGTGTCCCGTTAAGAATATTCAGACAATATAAATGTGCTAAAACATGTCTTTAAATTTATTATGTGAGGTTCAAGTATCAGACTTGAACTGAATATGAAATTACTGTAAAATTACCTAAAAAAATGCAGAAATATCACATTATACCCTTATTTGGATTTGGAGGTTTTCACCATGTTTTTCCATTTTCATTAATAGCTCTTTTTGCTGCATTTTATTATAAACAACTCATTAGTCATATCAATACTACTGCTACTAATTGATATTTTGACGATAGTTCTACCCACGTCTAAATGAAATACTTCCTTACTCAGTGTATATTTTCCAGTCAATTAAGAAGCCTATTTTTATTGCTAATTTTGGATGTAAGTCTTAAATGACCTGAATAAACCCGAGGGCTGTGATCATTTAGTTGTTTAGTCGATTAATCGGTCGATGGTGTCTTAGTCCAGTGTTTCCCAACCAGGGGTACGGGGACCCCAAGGGGTACTTGAGGAATTATCAGGGGGTACTTGGAATGGTTTTAGGTTTTAATAAGATGAAATGTGCTTTTATCTGTAAAAATGTGTGATTAGTTGTAAATTTAGCATCTCTTTGGAGCATCTTGGACCATAAATATAATTATAACAATACATACAATAGTAATAACTGACTGTATTCAACAAGTAAACCCATTTATTTGCCTGAAACTCAAATTAAGTGGTACTCGGAGTGTAAAACAAAACTTAGGGGGTACTCGAGACAAAAAATGTTGGGAACCACTGTCTTAGTCGACCAAGTTTTTTATAAGTCGACTAATTATTTTATTTGCATTTAACAAATGTATGTGGCAAGAACAGCTAAAACGAGAAGATGTGGAGTGAGTCAGCTGAAGGTAGTGGAGTAAATCAGCATCTAACAAATAAATACACTGGTGCTTTTCTGTATAAATTGTTATTTTTGCATGAACTCCTCTGCAGTTTTGGTCTTCTGGGTACAGTTTGGGTCAGATACACAGAGATACTTCATAATTTAGATATATTTTTGCCACACCCCATTTTAGTCGACTAATCGGTCGATAGGGCAGGTCTTTAGTCGACCAAGAATTTCTTTAGTCGACTACAGCTCTAATAAACCCATTACTAATTATAGTTAACAATGAGATACAGATGAAAATCCATTGAATTGACTGTGCCCTGTCCCATATAAAATAAAACAGTCACGTATTAAACATGCAATCATGAAATCTATTAAATTTGAGTATATTCATTTAAAACAGCGATGTATATTTTAATCCAGTGAATATTTTTCGAGCAAGTCAGGTAAATTAGCCTTAAATTTAACCTTGATTTAACTGGGACTAAATCGAGTCTAAATTGTGGGTAAACGGGAAAAATAACAACATTGATCAATTGTAAATAATAAAAAGAAAACTATTTGACAACCTTTGCTTAACAAGACAAATGGAAAGATGTTTTATTGTGCAGTTATTCCTATTATTATATCACGTACCTCATCTTTAGCTTTGAAACCACTGCATCACATGTTTTCTTTGCTCCATTAGTGCCTCCTAAACTGAAATTAGGGACCAAGCTGAAATCTAGAAATCAATTCAACCAATCTCAGTCGTCCAACTTACCATAAATTCAATTAGTGGCTCCGAGACACAGTACAGGAAATAGTTGCAGAAAGCCGAAGTGTTTGATAGAATAATTGATGCGAGATGCAGGTTCTGGTAAAGCTTGAGTCAGAGGAAGTTGTAATTGAATCATTTTCACACAAGCGAACGCACTCAGATCTGCAGAGGAGCGAGGAGGGCTTGTTAGCACTGTGATGCAGAAAACAGAGTAAACAAAAAGGAAATTGTGCTTTTGACAGATCTCGAGAAATTCTTAGTGCAGATATTTCAGGTGTGGAGTGGTTTAATTAGGAAGCGTCGCCATCCTTGTCTGTTTTTTTGGTATTGCATTACATTCACTACGCAGAATACATCAAACAAAGAAAGTAAAATAATATATATCTATTGTAGTATGAGTTGAATGGACTATAAGTATAAAAATGGCAGCACTTCTTGTAAAATATTTTGATATTTTGTATCTACAAGGCAATCTTTTGATTTTGTTTAACCGAATCCACTTTTTACAGCTTATTGTATAAACGTAGACATTTAAATTGACAGCTTTTTAGCTCCTTCAATTCTTATGAAAAAACAAAAACAAATTAAAAACACAATAAATAATCATTAAAAAGTAAATCGACTGAATAGAATATAGATGCAGCAAATAGACAATTCAATATTTCCATAATAAAATGTTGAAAACCGCTGTATTATATTACATCGATTGAAATAATTTGTAATAAAGAAAAAATGTCCTTTTTATTAGCAGTAGTGAACTTATATTGAATAAATTGCATCTTAGTCTTATGATACTAATGCATTCATACTATTTACTTGTTCTTTCTCATTTTAGAATCAGAAAAGTTTAGTTTTGTTTCTTGGCGATGTGGTGCAACACGACAACTATGATAAAATAAAAGGCATGCATTAGATAATATTGCAATAAGGTGAATGCAATACAAAAATACAGTGTGAACATATATTCCCTTTACATTTCTATTTCGTTCCTGTTACTAGGCAGGGATAGTGTTTGTGAACATTAAATTTTCAGCTCTTACTCTCAAACTAATGAGGTCTCTACTTCCATTAATTGCATCTATAAATAACTTAAAAAATCAAAATTATTGATATGACTTCTGACCCCCAACGCTGCATTAATGACCGTAGCTCATAAAAATTGAATTGGTATCATATCTTTTAACTGCCCGCGTTTATTTTAAGCCGCGTTATGTCATGATTTCAATATAAGGCAGCGGCAGAGGCTGGGTGCAATAATACACTTGGGAAGAAATGAATAATATTATTACTGTGACTAATGAGAAGGCGTCGAGCGATATAGGAACGTATTGATTCTGCAGTGTTTTCCAATATAACCTTACTGTATCCATATTTACATTTTGTGTTGATAATAGATAATATATTTATCTGTGAAGAAGTGTGTGCATTTGATTAAAGAGTCAATTAAATTAGGTGGATTTCAGTCACTTTATTTTTTACCTTAAAGTTTCTCGTCTTTTGTGATGGATACGTTTGTTGTTTAGGGTCTGGTCAAGGCAAAAAAACGCAATAATACTGTATATAAAGGTGCACTATGTAACATTTCTAGTTGAAGGTCCGCCCCCTGCTGGTTTTCGTGGAAATGTTATTGCTTTGCCTGGAATGTTCCACAGCTTTGCATCTGCTGGACCTCGACAAAACATGCTTTCTCACAGTGAGCGGTGTCGCCTCTCCGCAGATCTGACCTGTAACTTGTCCTTGTGGTGTCTCTTTGAAAGTCAGTGGAAAAGTTACGTAGTGCACCTTGAAATCTCAGGTCTTTTCATCCTGACAAAGTGGACAAAAGCCAACAATCTTTTTGAACTGTGGAAGAAAAGGAAAGTTAAATAAATGAAAATAAACGCAGGATTAATTAGGAGTTCACTGGATTTGTAGAGTAGTTTTTTGGGGCTTTTTTTTGTCTTTCCATTCCTACATTTGAAAAAACATGATTTTTTTCCCCTCAAGCCTAGTGATATAAATCTACATGCTAAATTAATTACTTCTAAGTAATTCTAAGTCCTGGTGTTATCAATATCGATTTTATCTGGCTGTCCCAGAACCTTCATTTCTTCATTCTTTTGAGTCGATGATATTGTGATTCTAGGGCTGTAGTCGACTAAAGAAATTCCTGGTCGACTAAAGACCTGCCCTATCGACCAATAAGGGGGTGTGTCCAAAATATATCTAAAAAAATAAGAAGTATCTCCATTTATCTGACCCAAACTGCACTCAAAACACCAAACGTTCATGCAAAAATAACAACAAAACTAATAGCACTAGTTAACAGTGAATTTATGTTAGATTTATATATAAATTAGATTAAACTCATGATTTACTCCAAAATCTTCAGCTAACTCACTCCACATCTTCTCGTTTTGGCTGTTGTTGCTACATAAATTAGTTAAATGAAATAATTAGTCGACTAATAAAAATGTTGACACTATTGACCATTTAATCAACTAAACGACTAAAGGATGACAGCCCTGTGTGATTCGTATTATAATCCCAGTTTCTCCTCCCCGTGCCTTGTCGGAGTCTGTTCTCAGTTGTTTTGCCCTGTTCGGTCCGTTCTTGTCCCTCCTCTGTTTGTGGTGTGGAGCCCAGGGTCATTTATCATTGTGAGTCCAGCGGTCGATCGCAGACTTTATTACCGCTGCCACGACGACGCTGTTCGTGTGTGTGTGTTTACAGCCTGTTTATTTGGATACAACTTCAGAGTGTGACTTCTCTAATCAGAGTCCAGCAGTGAAATACGTGCGCCGTTACTTGAATGTGCGCAGGACAAACCAAGAAATAGGTCTTTGTTGACATGAAAGATGATAAACATTATAATCAAGTTCAACAGCAGCGGTGTCATACTTATTTTTTTTTCACATTTTTTAAGTGTTGCGTCAGATTTGGGTATTTCAAAATAATGTCTTGCTTACAGACACAAACGTGGATGTTTTTGTCCTTATCGGTGCAGTCATGTGGTCCGCGGGTGTTGAGATGAGAAGTCGGTGTTCTGACGTGTTTTCATTTGTGTGTTTTTATCTCAGACAGTTGGGATTTTGATGTCAGACTTGTAAAATTATTGAGTGCACTTTTTATCAGTTTAATAGAGCTAACCAGTAAGATTCGTTGTTGTTGGCAAGCTAAACCTCAGCTGTTATTTTAGCTAGCTGACGTTACATTGGTATTTTATTAAACAGTGTTGGGTTTTTATTGTGCAAATGTGTCTCCTTTTAAAAATGGACCACTAGTGAACCCCTAAATGTCGTATCATTTACTCCTTGTGTGTCACAGCAGGTGTCGGGCAGCAGCTTTTGACCCGGTTTCTTTTCCTGACTTGTGCAAGCGTTCAGTGTATGCCACCTGACAACAATAACATCTCCATAACATCACTGCACCTTTAAGTCCCACTGAGGCTCACTTTATGGGTGTGTCCTGGCCTCAGAGTGAACCTTATTGTACAAAGAACACCAGATGAACCAGAGCTTTATTGTTGCGCTGGTTGGAGTTGATGGTCTTGAGGTGGAACAGAAGAGGGTTTGACAGACGGGGCGATCAGTGGAGTGGATGAGAGGATTACAGTGGACAGCAGAGGAGTCCATAATTGCTCATTGAACATTGAGGGGATTTGGACCCACACACACAGACCTCAAGTGTCCCAGACTGGTCTTCAGATACATCCATATGTGCACACGCTGAACTGACAGGAACAGTGTAACGGCAGATTACACTGACGGGAAACTACAGGCACGTTTTAAAGATGCACTGTGTAGCTTTTCTAGTGGGGACTCCTGCAACCTTAACTTAACGTTATTGTGAAATGTTTTAAAATTGTCTGCACCAATGATTTTGTGCTTTGAGTGACTGTTAGATGGAAAAGCGATCTATAAATAAAGATCATCATCATCATCGTCATGATTTCAAAATGTTCCACAGATATGCTATATTTAATGCTCTACATACTGTGCTAGGACCTAAACATTAACCATAACATAAAGTTGCACTTTGAATGCACTGGGAATAATAATTAAGATTAAACAGAACTGACAAACAGTTGTGAGATTAATGTTGAATCCTACTCCAAACATTTTAACTAAATTTGTATATTTAGTGCTTGGTACTTCTTGTCTTTAATCACTCTGAGTCTAAAGTTATTCTTGGCGCAACAAATCAATCAGCTTTCAATGAGAAAACATGAGGAAACATTTGTTTTTTGATTGTTTAAGTGATAAGTAACTGTAGATCAGTATAGAAACTTTTTGTCATATTCTTGGGCAAGACACCTCACAGACATTGTTCAGAATAGTCAAAATATTACGTTTGGTTCAGACAGTTAAGACATCTGATGTAAAAGTCTGCCAAATTTGTCAATTTTTTTCTGTGTAACCCAAAAGATTAAAAAAAAGACCACATCAAAAACCAGTAATAAATCATACTGAATAGAGCTACAAGGTGAGACTCTTCAAAGAACCATAAAAATGTTTTTATTTTTCATCATTGCTCCATTAGCGCACTACATCTTGCCTTGACTTCTGATTTGAGCCAGACCAAGATCATCTTTTCATCTATTCATAAGGTCAGAGGTGTTTTTACTGCAAAGCTGCAGCTCGGATTGTGTCATGGTTTATTTCCTGTTGTGACTCAGGACCTCATCACTTTTAGGTGAAGTCATGCTTCACCCTGTGTACAGCTCACGACACCAGCGTGAATCTGAATGACTAACAGACTCAAGAACAGCTGTGGAGTGCTGTGTCCACTGTCAGGGTCAGCCACCGCTCACATCAAGCAAGAACATGACTGCAAGAAGAAGAAACATCTCACTTTTTGTGTTGGAGGGTCCACCACTTGCTTGTCTCTAAGATCAGCATCAGAAGCCTTTATTTTTATTGCTAAACTGCACATCAAAATGTAAAAAGCCACTCCACCTGGTTCTCAGTTAAGTCACACATACAAGACAAGATAACTTCATCATAAAAGTTCACAACAGGACAGACAAATACATCAGAAGGCCACAAATCTATTACAACTACTACCAGTTCAGTGTTCAGTTTTGTTGTTTTAATTTTTTTGGCTTACATAGCAATCCATTTTTTTGTTCTGCAAAATTATGACTATAATGGACAAAGTCTATGAGGTGTTTTGTAACGTTTAACTGTTTGGCATTATTTAACTTGCACTTTTAGGAGATGCAGGATTAAAAAAAGAAAATCAATCAAAGGCAGAATTACCAGAAAAAAGGTAATTCTGCCTTTGATTGATTTTTATCTGACTTTAGTTTTCGCAATTTTCGCAAAAATGGCATAGATTATTTCATGATTTTCCAACGTCATCAAGTCCAAACAGTGCTCACAGTCTTAACTACTATAAAGTAAATGCCTAAGGTTGTCCCAGACACTTCACGTGGACATTTGAAACCCCATTATCTTTAAGCCCAAGATCCTTTTGTGTGCAAGTATCCGAGACGTGAGCGTTATCAATCTGGGCGGCCATGACATCATCGCGGTGCTGAGGTGTGACCCTGCATGTACGGCATCTCTAATGGGACATTAGAGGCGGATCAGGCGGCTAATGTAGCAGCATTAGGTTGGAATCTGTCATAGTCTGTCATGTCTGCACAAGAGCATTCTGACCCAGAGATCCTGAGCTCGGCGTTTCCTCGAGCTAACGCTAACACTAAAGCCAACGTCTGCAACATGTGTGTCTTTAATGTGCGCTTATTGCATTAGGAACAGACATAACTCACCGTGTGTAAAAGCACCCAGACATCTACTGTTATCTGCACCATCTTCACCGTCACAGCCGCTGTCAGCTGTCCGTCTGCAAATCGAAACGATAATATAAGGGTCAAAAATATACTTCATGGTTGTAAAAATATCCACACTGTTTTATTTTGAGGGTTACGCACAGACAAAAAGAGAAGCAGTATAAAAATAAGTGACTGACAGCTGCACATCAACCATAAATATCTGACAGCATTTAAAATGAGATTTGCATTGATATTGGGTCAAAACTGAGGGCAGATTTTTGTCTATATGCACTAAACTTTGATTTAGTTAAAAGGAAATTGTTTCAACAACTCTGACACCTTTCAGTCACACGTTTGACTTGTTTTTTGTTTGGTGTTTTATTAGACAGTCTTCATGGAGTAATTTATAAATAGTTGAAACTTTTAAAAAGTAACAAGTTCAATTTCTTATTTAACCAATTGATACTTTTATTGGACAACACCTTTTCCTTCTGGTCTGTTACGATATGTGATTGATTCTTCTCTGGCTACACCCATGAAAGAGCTTAGGTTGGCTTTTTTGGAGAGAAGAATCAAATTTGCACTTCAAAAATAACTTGATTCTTGGTTTTACTCCTTTGTACATAACTGTATAACATATTTCTGTAGGACCAGACTTTAAGAGCCAACAACTCCTCATTAAACCTTGGATTCTCTGTCCATTGTTTCATTAGACACTCATCACACAACACCAAAATAATTGTGATGTGATTAATCCTAATTACGCTCACATAATACAGCACAATAGCCTTCTTTCAAACACATACTTAAAACTAATTGGTGGGATTGACACTGACAAAACCATTTTTAATCCAGTTTGTATCATCCTTTTGCAGCCTGGTGCCTTCTTTTGTGTTCATGACACCTATAATCTGGAGACAATGGCCTCTTATAGGTTATGCATAGTCTGAGATATTTGTCCTGGTTTATAGATAATATCTTTGTAATTACTGGGCCTATCCACATTAAACAAAAAATGACAGAAATACACAAGGGTGATATTGTTTTGTCCAGAACAGCTTCAGAAAGTCCAAAGAAAATTGTTCAAACACAAATACATAATTCTTTGAAACATAATTTGTGGAAGAAGTTCTCAAAAGTAAAAGTACTCAAGTAAATGCATCAGATTTATATATATATATATATATATATATATATATATATATATATATATATATATATATATATATATATATATATATATATATATATATATATATATATATATATATATATATATAAATGAATAATAAATAAATAAATGATATAATATTTAAATAAAAGCATTGAAGTAAACCTCTTTAAAATGTATTTAAAGCATATAAAGTAACAGTAATTCACAGATTTTGAGAACTGTTAAGGCGTCACATCGTGATCTTGTTAAAGAATTGTCCTGATTTTTGGTCAACTGAAGCATTTTTCTGGTCATTTAGACTCATTTAGTTTGTTCAAAGCAGGACTTGAACTCAAAAAATGGCAAGATGTCTCCATAAAGGTACTTAACAATAACATTGCCCTTCAGCCATTTCAGCAAGTCTAAAACCATAACAAAAAATACTTTTACTTTTTAGTCCAGTTCAAAAATGTGGTATAGAAGCCTGTTCTTAAATGTAGTGAAGTAAGTACAGATCCCTGAACATGTTACTGTTATTTTTGTATTCATTAAAGTCTTGAGCATGAGCTCAAACTATTTCCATGTGGCTTAAGCGTAGTCCGGTGTGAGGGCTGTGTGAGTATTCAGGTAAATCGATTTGCAGGGTGTGAGTGATGTCGTGTGCAGGCACATGCTGATGATGTTACGGTTGGATCATCTTTCTTCCCGTTTATCAGCTCGGCCTTTTACCGGAAACACTGGGATCATGTTTCCATCCAGCGTGTATGTGTATCCATCGACTATCTTAGAACTGGGGTTAACGTTGAGCTCAGCAGGCCGTAATGTGTCCAAGACTGGGATCGAAAGTTTCACCCAAGTTTGAAATGAAGTCTGAAGGACTAAAGTTAGACTTGATTTAGGTCACTCTGTGTCTTCACCAGATGACCGTAAAATGTGTAACTGTTTAAATCAGGATTAATCAGAGTTTGTAACAGCACGAGACTTAGACAAACTTAACTGATTCACAGGAGAAATGACTCAGCTCAAAATATCCAAGATAAACTTATTCTTAAATAACAAGGATCAGATATAGTAGTAATAATGAAACCAGCATAAAAGCTGAAACCCGGACTGTACTATATTTCAATTAAGTTTTAAATTAACATAACAAGGACAAGGTAAGATAGGAATAAATCTGCTTTGAACTTGGAGTTAAGGGTGTGTTGTTTGTTATTTGGTCCTAAATTGAGCCTATTTTAGGCTGAGTTCACACACAAACACCATAAAATGAGGACTAAACAACTACTAAACATGGTCAAGGTCAGGTCTAAACAAGGACTAAAACAGGACCAAATCAAGTCTACATCAGATTTAAATGTGTGAATGCACCCTTAGTCTTGATATGGACTTGGTTTTCCTTTTCAAGTCCTTGTTTAAACTTGATCTAGTTTCGGTTTTAGTCCTGGTTCTGTCCCAATTTGATGTGGCGAATGTGCAAGTGTGAACGCACCCTCCATCTCAAATCATGACGAGCGCTAAACCAGGAATAAACCGAGGTAAAGCGGGACTAAAACAGAAACCAAGCAAATCAGACCTAAACCACGACAATTCCAGGAGTGCGTTAACTCTAATAATAAACTCTAAACGAGACGCCATGCACCATCAGTACTTAATTTCCCACCGTTTGCAAAGCGCTGGGGTAAACGATTGAATTTAGCAGCATGGACAGAGCCACTGAAACTGCTGACTGCTGCCTGGGTGACCCCTCATATTCTCTCTACTGGAGCGACAATATGTTTCACTAACGCGCGCACAGACACACACACACACACACACACACACACACACACACACACACACACACACACAAGGGGAGAGGGGAGAGTCATACGGAGCAGGTTATTACTGCAAAGAGCCCTGTAATTTTCTCTGTGTCGCCGAGCGGACCTCACGCTGGGGGCAACGACAACACATTAACCGTTAAACAAGACACCCAAGACCTCGGGGCGCAGAGTGCTCCGAGAGAGAGAGAGCGAGAGGAGGAGAGGAAAGAGGGAGGGAGAAGAGGGAAAGGGAGCGAGTGAGAAGAGGAAAGAGGGAGAAAAAGAGTGAAAGAAGAGGAGGAGAAGGTAGAGTGAGTGATAACAGAGGGGAGCGAAGTGGAGAAGAGGGGAGAGAGAAGAGGGGAATGAAGAGCAAGAGAAGGAGGGAGGGGAGCGAGGTAACGAAGGGAAAAGACTTGAAAAGAGAGAGGGAAAGAGAAAGGAGATTAGAGGGGCGGGAGAGGGAGGGCTGATGGAGAGGAAGGGTGAGAGACGAGGGGGATAGAGATAGAGAGGAAAGAGGAGAGATGGAGGGAAAGGAGAGGAACAAGATGGAGAGATGAGAGGAAAGAGATAGAGAGGAGAAGAGGGAGAGAGAAGGAGAGATGGAGGGAAAGGAGAGGGGAAAGTCAGGGAAGAGATTCAAGAGGAGAAAAAGCGGAAGGGAGAGAAGGTGGATAGAGAGAGAAGAAGGGAAAGAGATGGAGCGGGAAAGGAGAGGAACAAGTTGGAGAGGAGAGAGGAAAAGAGTGGAGAAATAAGGGGAAAGAGGAAAGAGATGGAGAGGAGAGTAGAAAGAGAGTAGTGGAAAGTCAAGGAAGAAATAATAGAGGAAAGATAAGGGAGGGAGATAGAGAATGAAGATGCAGAGGGGGAAGGAAGAGGAGGAGGAAGAAAGGGAGGGTGAGAAGATGGAAAAGAGAGGGACACCGGAAAGAGGGGGAAACATGAGGGGAGGAAGGGCGAGATCAAGAAGAGAGATGGTAAGACGAATGGAAGAGGTGAAAATGGACTTTGAAATGGTAGGGTTAAAGAGTAAATCATCCCAGTGTCCACAGACTACTGCACTTAGCCACTGACACAACACTAAAGCCACTGATTTAACAGCCGAGTCATTGTGAACGTTCAGCTATTATATTAAATAATGGGAACGATCACTGCGTTGCATAATCAGATATTACATTTATAAGACCCGTGGCATTTAACGCCCCATGATAAAAAAGAAATGAGCACAAATCCCTGGAAATACTATGTTTGATCTTGTTATTAAACCAAACGCTTCTTGAAATGTGTTTGTATTTTAGTGTGTGTTGCTTTTACTTTTGGATGACGTCAACTGAAAACACAGTAAACATAGCATTTTCAGGCAATGCAGATATTTATTCCGTGCATGTTTTTGTGATTATCGAAGCCTCTTTACACTTTTATTTGACATTGAAAAATGACATGAGGTGCAAAAGGTGATACCAGCAAAAAAAGGAAAAGTTGGCTTTGAGTTTCAATCCAATGCATCTAAAACCTTTGACAAGACAAAAAATTGGGGCAGTGCAAAAAGTAAAATGACTGACAGCTGCATGTCAAGTGAACAGCTATAAATATTTCACAGAGATGAAATATATTTGACACATATTTACATCAATCCAGTTTGACACTAAAACTAAGTTTGCTTTCTCAATAGTAAATTGACACAAACATCTTTCTGTGTTGGAGTAAAGTTGGAGTTTCAAATGATCGCTGCAATCATGGTCAGTTAAAAGTAAAGTAAAGATTGGTTCTGTGTTCATTAGGGCTGTAGTCCTTTAGTCATTTAGTCGATTATTTGGTCGATGGTATCTTAGTCGACCTAGATTAGTCGACTAATCATTTTATTTATATTAAATTATTCCTAAATTATTCATATGGCAAAAGCAAGAAGATATGAAGTGATTTAGCTGAAGATTTTGGAGTCTTAATGTATAAATACACAGTTTTTCTGTTTGTTTTCTGTATAAACAGCAGTTTTTGAATGAACTCCTCTACAGTTGTGTTCTTTTGAGTGCAGTTTAGGTCAGATACATGGAAATACTTTACAGTTTTGGTGTATTTTGCCACGCCCCCTTGTAGTCAACTAATCGGTCGATGGGGCTGGTTTTTAGTCGACCTAGAATTTCTTCAGTCGAATGTTCATATTCATAATTCTGAATCCATTCGTTCAATATCGTGTGCCTCTTTGCGCTCGTCATATGTGTAATTCAAAGTCATTTAAGATCGCACTCAGACATATAAAAGCCCTGGAGCTGACAGGCGACAGAGACTCTTTAAAAGGTGTGAAAAAGCTGTGTGTTTGTCGTGAACAGATGAAAAGCATTGTGGGTGTTGTATGCAGAAGCTCGTAATTGCACTCGTGTCGTTTAGTGCTCTTCTGTTTGGCGCGGGATGAAGGTTTCAGAATCGTTTGGCAAAGATTGCACTTGGAAGCGTAACGCGGTGGATCTTTTTGTTTTTCAGGAGGTGATTCTAAAAAGAGCCGCAGATCTGGTGGAGGCACTCTACGGTCTGCCCCACAACAACCAGGTACCATACGCAATATTTTAACAACTTGCAATTTAGATGAATGTCGTTTTGAAGATGAATTTATCTTTTATAGCAAGACATTTACAAAAAAGCTGATGAAAAGTTATTTTGTAAACTTTAAAATAAGGTTATATTGTGATATTTCTTTTAATTAATCCTGGAGTAATACCTTTAAAGACCTGTTTTAACACATTTCTGTTTTAGTGACATAATATCGTCAGAGTATTGTGATCAGAATACATAAAAAACATAACATTAAAAAAAATTTTGGGATATTCTTTTTTGTCAATATCGTCCACCTGCTTAAGACAGCGTTTTATTACACCAAATTACACCAACGATTGATATCGCTATCATTTCTTTACATTTTTTTATTGTAATACTCGCAACTGACTGTATACATGATCATTCTTTTATTTATGCACGAGTATCGCAATATATTCAAAAGATATTGTGTAAATTTATCAAAACATGTCTTTAACGTTGAGGTTTAAGTATCAGACAAATGTGAAATGTCTGTTAACTTAATCACAAATGTGTAGACGTATCGCCTTATACTCTTATTTTAAAGTTTACAACATACCTTACTTTTTTTCCTTTTTATTTCTAATCATCTTTTTGTTTCTTTTTTGTTTTGTTTTGTTTTTTTACCATAACTATATACTTAAGATTCAAATTTTGCCTATCTCTATATGCACTAATCCTCCGCTTTTATAGAAATGACAATTGCACTTGTAGACATTGGCTAAGACTGTGGTGGCATTTCAGACCCTTAATTAATGGTCTCCAGAAAATACAATAAAAATATCAAATCTCTATTGAAATGTGAAGCGCTCCTTTCTTACCATACTGACAATTACAAAAGGGAAAGATAAAACCTCATGTATCAAAATATTGTCCAGGTTTTGACCTTTGAATCTGGACGATGGCAGAGCGGTTAGAGCTCCTGACTCTGGGTGGGTTTGAATCCTGGACTAGACCAACATCACATGATCTCTCTGGGTGGAGTCTGCATGTCCTCCCCGTGTTACCGTGGGTTCTCTCCGGGTTCTCCGGCTCCTCCCACCGTCCAAAGACATGACTGTGTAGGTTAATTGGTGACTCTAAATTGTCCCTAGTGACTGAATGTGAGAGTGAATGGTTGTCTGTCAATGTCTCTGTCTCTCTGTGTTTGCTGTGACGAGTTGGCCACTGTCCAGGGTGTACCCCGCCTAAGGCCCAAAGTCACTGGGATAGGCTCCAGTCACCCGCGACCCCTAACGGGAACAAGCGGTAGAAAATGAATGAATGAGTCTTCTCTATATATGGAGAGGACTGTAAGAAACATGTTTTGGAATCAGTGTGAGGAAATAAATGAGCCTTATTCAACAGCTAAATGCAAAATATTCTCTTTATTGGAACTCTGCCTGAAACAACAGTAAAATGAAAAGTGCTGTGACAAATGAGCCGAGTTGTGTCATTCAAGAGACATGCTTCTCATGACTCACACAAATGAACTGTTTGGATTTACGGCTTTAGGAAGTGCAGTGTTTAAAAGTAATTTCGCACATGTTTTATTGTGACCTCACCTCGTGCCTGTTGCAGGAGATCATTCTGAAGCGCGCGGCGGACATCGCAGAGGCCCTTTACAGCGTCCCGCGAGGCCACACCCAGCTCTCAGGCTCCGCCCACTCAGGCATGATGGGAGTCAACTCCTTCACCGGGCAACTGTCCGTCAACGTCGCAGAGCCAGCACAGGCCAACCAAGGTACAACTAAAGACTGTTTACAAAGTTACAATTTCTCACGCTGTTGTTTTCTAAGACAGGGGTTCCCAAACTCTTCTGGCCGGGGCCCTCAAAATAGCCATGCAACTGACCCTCAAAATAGCCATGCAACCGACTCAGGACCCCCAAAGCGAAATGAAAATGACAGTAGCAATAATTTTAAGTGTGAAATCAGGGTTTAATATTGGTTATTTGAATAGTTTATTGTCTTATTGGACCCTATTTCTCTAAAAGATACTGTTGTTAATTAAAAAAAAAAAAAAAAAAAAAAACAAAAGAGCAAAGACAATGTCATATTAATTAAAATGTGATCTTGAAATCATCTCGCGCTCACCCCTGGCGACCCCCCAAGGGATTCCAACCCCCACTTTGGGAACCACTCTTCTAAGACACCATCAACTGATTAATCGACTGAGCAACTAAAAGCTTTGTTCTGTGTTTATCGTCTCTGTTCCACATAAACATTTACCAATCCTGCACTAAAACAACTTTGTAGCCAGACATTTCAAGCTATACTGTCCTGTCAATGCCTTAAATAAAACAATAAATAAACGTGCACGTCGCTCACCTGTGCTGCCTCTGTTTCGGCTGCAGGTTTTGTGCGCAGCTCGAGCAGTGTGTCTCCTCACGGATATGTCCCCAGCTCGACTCCTCAGCAGAGCAGCTACACCTCCGTCAGCTCCTCCATGAACGGATACAGCAACAACAGCGGCATGACCAACCTGGGAGGCTCCCCCACCTTCCTCAACGGCTCCGCCGCCAACTCGCCTTATGCCAGTGAGTGCAGCAACGCAACCCCTTTCATCCTAATGTCACATACTGGTCATATTTAAAGTTTTGTAGATTTTATTCCTGTGTTTTTAATTGTTTTATTTGGTTTTAGTGTAATTTTAGTTTTCCATGTTATCTTTTATCAATATATTTTGTTGTTATCATTTTAAAACTTCCTTTCTGGTACTACATTTTTTGCAACATCACAATGTCCTCATTGTGGGACAAAGGAGGGTGATCTTATCTGCAAATTTGACTTTACAAAGTTAATATGAACACTTTGTACGTTTTGTTTTTACTGTAAACTCAGAACTAACCTTGGACTTGAAGTCTAGTTTTGCCAGAACACGTGAAAACATTTTTATCCACCACAAAACAATTCCATCTAACTTACTTTAAGAAACATAAATGAAACGTTCACACCGTCACAGTGTTTTTTCCATACATTATACTTGATGACAAAAGCTGCATGTCACTGGACAGAAGTACAGAGATGTCCCCATGGGGATTTCTTCAAAAACAAACTTCACTGTTCTGACAGTATTTTTGTGGTTTAATTGCACCATTTTACCATAAACATAAGGACAGGACGATAGAGATTTTCTCTTAATTATAACAATGATTATAAGGTAACTCTTAGATTGAAGGTTGTCAATGTGTCAATCCTCTTAATTACATTGTGTTTGGACAAACGATAAATGACTTTAGGTCATTTTTTTAGTATTTGATGGCTTGTTGTTCTGTGAGAAAGATAAAAGTATTGTTTTGATTTTATAAGTAAAACATTCTAGGTCTGTATCTGTATTCTATATTGCACAATAGTCATTTAGATTTAACATAACTTTGTATAAACATGACTGTGTCCTCAGATGTGGAGTGAATCAGTTCAAATTTAAACGTTTACTTATTTACATGAATAGTTTGTCACTTTGGGTTGCCAGATCCACTAAAGTCAGTTTGTAATAAATCCAAAAGAGCTGTATTTAATGTGATGTGTGCTCTGTACAGACAGACAGCTTATCCGACGTTCGCTGGAAGTTGTATATTTTAAACCAGTTGGACGGCACGTTACGGCTTATAACTTAACTTGTTGCACAATAAAACAAATACCTTTTTAACTCACGAAACTCTTTGTCCTGCTCAGTCGTCCCGTCCAGTCCCACTATGGCCTCCTCCACCTCCCTCCCGTCCAACTGCTCGTCCTCCTCCGGGGTTTTCTCCTTCTCTCCAGCCAACATGGTGTCCGCCGCCGTCAAACAGAAATCTGCCTTTGCTCCTGTCGTCCGGCCCTCGTCCTCCCCGCCGCCCTCCTGCACCAGCGCCAACGGCAACGGGCTCCAAGGTACACGCTCGGGACCAACGCGTCATAAGTACTGGAAAAAGAGAAATTAAACCGAATGAAAAGAAAGAAATGGTTTGACGTTTTCATCTGCGCCTTACACTGGTGTCTGCAATAGAAGAAGAAGAAGTTATATGGTACCACCTTATAATAACTACAACTTATTTTGTCTGAACAAAGCATGAACAAAGACTTATTTCACACTGAACAAATAGTTTATTAAGCATGATTCAGGATTAGTAACTAAATTAAGGTTAGGGTTAGGGCTTGGAATTTGGGTTAGATTATTATTATTAGTTAGATTATTAGTTAAAGTGCGTATGACAGGTTTTCGTGATTTTCTTATTTTGACTTTATTCGGTGTATTAATATCTGTTGTAAATATAAATTATAGTTTTACACCAATCAGGTTGCCGTTTGTGGAGAAAAGTTTAAAAATCCGTCGAAAATTATAGGAAGTAAACAAATCGATGACAAGTTGTGCATAATTTACACAAAAAAGCGTGTTTTTTTTAATCCTTGATACATTAATTCGACAAAAAACGTGTTCACGTGTGTTTTTTATTTGAAAAAGTTAAAAGATCTGTGACATTTTATGAATTTGGGTGGTTGCTATGGTAATTTCCTAGCGTGACGTCATCATTTACAACCAGGAAGTGAAACAAAAAAACTAAAAAATTGAGAAACCGGGATAAAATTTGTGTATTTTAGCAAAATTTGAAATATATTTATCTAAACTACATTTTAGTGAAATGAGTAGTTCAACCTGTCAGGGGCACTTTAATAAGCCTGACTCATTCTTAATAAATTCTTCACTATGAATTAAGTCTTTATTCATGCTTTACTAAGGTGGGAATAAGTGTAGTTATTATAAAGTGTTACTGTTATATGAAATTGTAATGTGAAATTAAATCAAAATTAATTAAAATATGAAATAGACAAAATTTATTATGTGACTAATACAGTGTTAATGTGAAGTTGAGAAATGATCAGATTAGGTTTGATTTTTTCTTCCTCAGTTTTGAACATGAGCCATTATAATTTCATCAGCAGCATTTGTTTTCTTGTATTTATTTTCTCATGATGGCAGTCGTGAATTTGTCTGCATGTTTAAAATAGTTCCTCGCATGTTTTACACTTATTTAGTACAATGTAGAGTTTTCTTTTAATACATTTCTTTGTTTCTTGTTACTTTTCCTTTGTGACATTTTTCCTTTTTTCCTCTTGTGGTCTCTGCCTGTTTGTCCAGATCAAACCTTTGTGGACTCTAGCAAGTACTCATCAGCCAGCTCTCTACAAGGACTGGCCTTCTCCTGAAGTATGTTTACTCAGAAACTCACTAACAAACTCTGCATGATTTTATGAAATGTACATGCTTTTCTTTTTCTTTAGTATCTTTATGTACATATATTTGAGTACACTTAACACATTTTGCTAACGGTATACAACTGTGGACAACTAGCACTTGTACTTTTACTGATTTACTTGTTCAATGCCCACATAAACTACAGCTACAGCTACTTAATAGTACTTTAAAACCAGACTGCTCCTGCTCGAACTTTGTCCTTGTCGCTGCAAATAGTAAATTTTTTGTTCAAACTACATTACAGCTGCAACTAACAACTAACAATTATTTTGCTAATCGATTAGTCTAGTGATTATTCTTCTGATTTATCGATTCGTTGTTTAGAATCCTAAAGCAGTGGTTCCCAACCATTTTTTTCTCTCGTACCCCCTAAGTTTTGTTTCCCACTCCGAGTATCCCTTAATTTGAGTTTCTGGCAAATAAATTGGTTTACTAGTTGAATATAGTCCAGTGATTCTTAACCATAGGGCCGGGGCCCAAAGTAGGGCCGCGAGCACCTCCTTGAGGGCCGCACGATCACTAAAATACAATACATTTAATATGAGATTGGGCCTCGAGTTACTTTAGACAGAAAAAGTCGGGCCTCAAGGTAAAAAAGGTTAAGAACCCCTGATATAGTCAGTTCTTACTATTATATGTTTTGTTTTAATTATATTTATGGTCCAAGATACTCCAAAGACACATTTTTACAGATAAAAGTACATTTCACCTTCGTTTAAAACCTAAAACCATACCAAGTGCCCCCTGGTAATTCCTCAAGAATCCCTTGGGGTCCCAGTCCCCCTGGTTGGGAAACACTGTCCTAAAGGCCTGTTAGTTTGAGATTTGTACGTAATTTGACACATATAAAACTGTGAAAAAAGTGAAGCCGTTTGAGGATGTCCTGTTGGAGAATATAACAGACGAACTGGTGTTTTAATCAAAAACACAACATTTGCACATTTCCCGTGTCATTTTTGTGTGATTCCTGACCAGTTAGCGATTGTTCGTAGTATTTTAATACTTTAAAGTATTTCTATAATCAATTAGTTGTGATTAACTTGTTGCAGCCCTAATGACAACACCCTAAACAATGTGAAGTGTTGCATTAAATGATTATTGAACTCTGCAGATCTATAAATATTAGCCCATGGTGTTAATCGTCTGGACAATGTTTTGAAATGGAGAGGTTTCATCCACTGCCCACAAGACAGTGTCAGTCTTGGATGTAATTATCATGAGTTTATCACAAATAAATACAATGCTATAAGTTGAGGTTTTTAGTGTTTGACTGTGTTGGATTATGGCAGAACACAGTAACATTACTCAAACAGGAAATGGTTTTGACTGTGTATAAAACAGTTGTGATGAGCTGTGTGTGGGTGTGGGAACTCCAATCCTCAAAGCACAGCTGGAATAAACAAAGACCAGTCACTCGTTACCACAGATGCACTCTGGACTTTCACCACTGAAGAAACTGTTTTCAGACAAATGACTTTAAGATAATATTACTCTCAAGTACAAGTAAGAAGTAGTGAGCAAAATAATTACTCAAAGAAGTGTGGTGTTAGTGTGGGACATGGAGCACAGATTCAGACATTTCCAGACAATAGCCAACAATGAAAAAAATGAAATTAGGGCTGCGCGATTTGGGGAAAATATCTAATTGTACAAGTACTGCGATTGTGATTAGATTTGCGATCCTGTTCAAAGTTTACTTTTTGACAAAAAGACTTAAAATGAATCTATCCATCCATATCTATCCATGAATCTATGAATTGACAAAGCCATAAAAGAACCACAGTAGTGTTTGAGAACATGTTTGTACTGATCTTAAATTACAGGACTTAGATTTAGATCGGGAAGAGTCACTAAAACAAATTACTGCTGCAACTGTTTCAAGAGAAGTGAAAGTACGGTGTCGAAAAAGCAGTCTGAGAAGTACAATTTCTTTAATAAGTTACAAGCAGTTGAGAAAATGTGTTCGCAAAATCACTCGAAGAGTAATTAAAAAAAAAAAAATTGGCAGCTTACAGTTTAGTCTTTCTCTATCTTTCTCTATCCTTTCTATGATGGTTTCTCTATCAATGTTTTCAAAAATCTAAAATGTACGTACTGCAATCAAAACATGATTCCAACTTTGATAAAATCCCAGCTGATATGATTGTATTGATAATATCTGTAGGATAAGACCATTTTTCAAAATACAGATACCTGTTTTTGCAGTTGAACTCTTCTCCATACCATCGTAACATTCAAATAACAACTTCCCATGTATTTATTCTCATTTTTTAATATTTCCCATGCATTCACACCCTCCCTTGGGTTTCCTGTTACAGTAACATGCCAACTGTTCCCATGCATCTTCAAAAACATTATTTGACTTCTGTGATTTATTCCCGTATTGATGTTAAATGCCACGCAGCTGCACAGATGGGACAACATATTTACAAGACTTTTATTATTTTCTAACGAGTCTAAAAGTATTTGGCAACATTTTGTAATTTTCTGTTTTTCTCCCCTTCAACAGCGATCCCTGGAATGATCGTCCCGCCCATGTAAAGACGCCGAAGGACAAGGACTGCTCGGATTGTGAGACGGACTTTGGTGCAAGAAGACTCCGGTTTGAGACGTTAAAATGTGTCTCGTTTTTGAAGGAACTCAAACTCAACTCAGGCCCTTTCTATCTAAACATTTACAACAAGAACTAACACGGACTGAAAATCTGTTGTTTAGACTTTGTACACGTTTTATAGGATTACATACAAGCAAGACTGTAAACAGGAAATGTATTTATTTTGGAGGGAATCTACTTCCTGTCTCGAGTGAATTTACTTTTTTGTGCAACATTTTAAAGTGTGATAATCATAAGTGTAACCTACGTGAGGGATTTTTTATTTATGAAGGATAAAATGTGAAGAAAGACAACATGATGAGGATGAAGATGGTGAGGATTTTTGAACTGAAACATGGGTCAAATCCTGGAGACAAAGTCGAGCCAAATCAAGAGAAAATATGTGCTATAATCTTTTGCAAAGTAGACTTTTTCCTACTCTTAGTAAACCTATCGACACAAACCATTTCACCAAATTTAAATACAGGGTTTAACTATTGAAAGTTAGTTAGTTAGTTGAATTAGAGTTTCAAAACACTGGGCTTTTCTCACCCGTTCATACTGCCATCGTCAGTGTTTACTCTTGGCAATACTCTACTTCTTGATGTGATTCACAATTTCTCATAAACAAAGAACTATGCAGTAACACCTTAAGATACAACTCACTTAAATATTACCCATTATTTGAAATTAAATTATCTATTTATTTGAGCTGCCTTTCTTTGCATTTCATTTTTGGGATGGTTGCAAATGGTCCCACTCACGTTCCTTCAAAAGCAAAATTAAAATACTAAATCCATTTAACAAACTTGGTGCAGCTCGTAATGTTTTTGGTCGATGGTATCCCAGGTGCTGGTCTTTATGGAGATATTGTTGCTTTGCCTAGAGGCCTCACTGTATGGCTTTCCCTTGTGTTTTAATTGGTAAATAATACCTAACCTGGCCCTGACATATGAATGCTCGTGATATTTGTGAGATCTTAAACTCTTGAGAATCCGTCTGGACGGTCTCCCGCTGTCAGGGCAGCACCGGCCGTTGTGGGCTGGACCAATCACAGCGCTGCATTGTGCACCTGCACCTAAACAAACACGGCGATGCCAACGGACGTACTTCAGCCTATTTCAACACATTTATGGACTATTTTGTTTTTGAAAACGTGCACATAGAAGTACTTTGTGCATTTGAGGACGAGGAAGAAGTCTGTGCTTTTCTCTCCATTGGATTTTTTTATTTCTCGGCTTGTTCCTCTTTTGCGACGCTGCGACCAATCAGTTCAAATGTTCATCATGACGTTACGCATTTTTCCAACGGCTTTTGGTGAGAGCCAGTCCAGATTGTTAATGTGTAGAACTAATTTCAGAGTGATACTCATACTAATCTGGCAAATAATACCTTGAAAATTTCAAAGAACAGCTCATACTTTCTGGGCCATTTTGGTCAAGTTGCCATTTCAAAAAGCAAGTGTGTAAAGTCACGTACGTAACATTTTGTACATACACATGCTTTATAAATAAGACCCTGTGTGACCTGCTTGTCTTTGTTTATTTAGATACGTTTAATATTGTTCCCCCAGCAAAGCAAAAACATCTCCATAACGCACCTTACACCAGAAAAGTTACATATTGCACCTTTATGTCAGTCCACAGTCTCCAGATTCTTGTACTGTATGTGACATGAGCTGAAAGGCCATGGACTCGTGCCACAGTGTCTCCGTGTGCCACAGTCCCAGGATTTGACCCTCTGCCACAAAAGTCCTGAGGTCAAACTGTTGCTCTGATTGAGGAGCTCATCTTAAACTCTGCTGCCACTCACACTCTGTCTTAACCTGTTTGTTTGTGTTTGCTGTGATCTCTCCGACTGTGGTGAGTGAGGTGCCATTCACGGTGTGTTTCTTTCACTTGGTTTGATTTAAACTGTGTGTCTTAAAAGCTGCACTGCAATACTGTCTTCAAAATGTGTCCTTGAAGCGGGGGTACCTGATTTCCAAACCGTAAAAGTTTATGAACTGTTAACAAGGACCATTAACATGTTTTTTGTTCTCTCAAACTCTTTGACACGTCGTTAGAGTTCACGCGCTTGAATGTTTTGGGTGTAAGGCTTTAAAACTCCAAACCAGAGTGGACCGTCCCAGCACATTTGAGCCGCTCTCTTCCCAAAGTGTTATACAGCAACACACACTTTCTTCCATGTGTGCATTCAGTAAAATTGTAATTTGATGCAAACAACATACTCTATTAAAAAAAAAAAAAAAAAAAAAATCACTTTATTTATAAGAATATACTCAGGTACCCCAGCTTTGACAACGCAGGCATGACATTAAGTACTCAACTAAACTAAAAAGGGATAATTGTCTCAAATCAAACAACTTAACACACAAGTTGAAACTTAAAAGACCTTTTCAAATATTGTAAGGGAAGTTTGACATTTTTGCAGTGCCCAGTTCTGTGTCTTAAACATAGACAGAGGAATAATGGATCAATGGATTGTTTTAAGATTTTCAGACTAACTCTTACGTATGACTTGCTTTTACCCCATTTTAAAGTTATATTTAAGCTTAATTTAAACAGCAAAGTCCAAATGATACCCCCTTTCAACATCTTTATACCACTACACCACCAGCCTAAAGATACTCTGCTTCCATGTTTGAAATCCATCGGTCCATTCTTCTTCTCGTGTCTCTGGTCTTAAAGCTCATGCAGCTGAAGTTTGTGGTGGCTCACTGTGTGGAGTGTGATTCAAGTCTTAAAACACTTTTGATTTTGCCAAAGTTGGATTTTTGATTTGCCTAAAACAGTCTTACGCCACGTCCTCTGCCATACACTGTAAACCAGTTCACACATCTGTCTTTGTCGCTGTGAAGGTTCAATTTGTAGCCAAAAGATCAAAGTCTATATCCTTGGATCTGTTATTTGTGATCTAATTTTCCTAAACTTGGATAAAATTACTAACTACAAGTAGATTTTAGCAGATTATTGATGAAATGGCCACATCTGTCAGGGAAAAAGCAACTGTGAACAGTAGTAACGAAGTCCTTGCCTGGGAAATTCAAATCCAAAAAAATACTCCTTCACTTTTTTAATGTTTTCAAATGTTTGTTAAAAGCCATTATCGAACTGCTAATTTGAGTAACACTTTATAGAACTATGGACTTAACATTTATACAAGCCCACGATTGTTTTTCAAACTCATTTTTACTCTGTTTTCCATTCTTTCATGTTTTATTTTCAGTCAAAAGTCCATAAATCTGCACACCTCTGCTTCATTTCACAGTAGTTTTTCTTTTCTTTTTTCTAAAGTGTTGCTCAAATTAAATCGACAAAAAGCCATGTACTATGTAATTTAAGTCTGGAGTATTCTCATCGTGTCCCATGTTGTTCAAAGTTGGAGTTATAGCATGGTTTTGTTGGATTTTTAGCTGTAGATTTTATAAAATGTGTGTCTTTGAATGTCTCTGTCTGTCTTCCATGTGACGGAGCCTAAACTGAGGCAGAGCTAAGAAACAAGAACAAATTCTCCCTCCGTTTGATCAACCTGAACTTGAACTGCCCATACCTGCATCTTTAATCGCTCCTTCCCTATTCAACATGATATTCCTTCATTCTCAACTCCATTTTTATATTTGGGGAAAGTGTCTGTTTGAGCAGAAGAGCTGCACTGAATCCCAAAATAACAGTCTGCCAATCTGCCATCTTTTCATTTCCTCTTTATCGCTCTCTACCTATACTTTCCTTTATTTTTGTGATTTTCAAACTTGTCAAACACCATGTAGCAGCTCCCAAAGTATTCTAATTAATCTGTGTAATCACTCATTTGTCAAGGGGTGGTCAATGGTAGGAAAGGTTTTTAATTTTGGATAAATGTTTTAAAATTGAGACTTTTTTACTATCCGGAAGTCTTTGTAAGTGCCACTCGAACTTAAAGTGCGTATGACTTGTTTTCATGATTTTCAAATTTTGACTTTATTTGGTGTATTAATGCCAGTTGCACATATACATTTTAGTTTTACACCAATCAAGCAGCCATTTGTGGAGAAAAGTTGAAAAATATGTTGAAAATTACAGGAAGTAAGTATTAAAAACAGACTGATGACATCACACTGAGACAAAGGTTATGCATAATTTACACAAAACAAACAACTTTTTTGATCCTTTAAACACTGATTCAACAAAATAAAGGCTTTCACGTGTATTTTATTTGTCAAATAAAAAAATCTAACATTAAATGAGTTTTGGCCCCGTGTACAGGATAGTTGTTTGGTAATTTCCTAGTGTGATGTCATCATTTACAACCAGGAAGTAAAACTAAAAAAGGAAAAATTGCTAAACCATGATAAAATTTGTAAAGTACTTTTAACAAAATTTGAAATATATTTATCTTAACTGCATTTTTGTTAAATGAGTCGTCCAACCTGTCATGGGCACTTTAATCTTGTCAAAACCATGAATAACCAAGAACTAAACCAGAACTAAGTCAGTCTTTGTTGACACTAAAACATAAATAACATGAACTCAGTTGTTTGTTAATTTCATAATCTTTTAGGAATCCTGTTATTTAAAGTTTCATTAAAGGTGCGTTCACACATTTTAGACCAGATGTGGACTGTTTTGGTCTTGCTCTGTCTAGTCCTTGTTTAGTCCTTGTCTAGTACAGGGTTCATTTCAAGTTTAGTCCTGGTTTAGTCCAAATTTCAATGCAGTAAATGTGCTTGTATTGCTTTGCCTGAAATGTTACACACTACACCAGGCATGTCCAAACTATGGCCCGGGGGCCTTTTTTTTTTCTCAGGCTTCCTGCTGAATTGGCCCACATTGTTCTAAAGATAACTTTTTACAACAAATTTAAAGTTTTCTACAATTATAACGTAAATAACTAACATTTTGGTGCGAGGCAGACCTGATATTAAGGCGTCGAGACTAAATTTAGGTGTGGTGGCACTTAAAACATCAGATAAACGCAACTTTTTTGAACGTTTCACAGTTGATTTGTGGCCTATTTTTCAATATGTGGCCCCTCGATGGAAAAAGTTTGGACACCCCTGCACTACAGCATTCAATCTACAAGCATTCATTCAAATACAGCTCTTTTGCTGAACAACACCACCAGTACACGCACTACCGTTTGAGAATCTATTCATCTATTTTTCTATCAAGCTCTTCCCTACCTTTATTTGTCATTCCTTCTTTCATTCTTTCCTTTCACTTTGATGATTGAGCCACATGTGTTTGATCTCTGGATGGATCCACAGACCACTGTATTTTCTCGAATGTGACTCTTAAAGCGACAGAACACACACACAAACGTCAGCGCAGGTTTTAAAGGAGCAGGTATAAAGTTATGATTACGATGTAGATAGGCGTCTGCAGCTCTTGGTCCTGGCCTCAGTGTCTTCATGCATTTACAGCACGAACAGCGCAAGTGGAAAGAGAACAAATGAACTACTGTAAAGATGATGCAGTTTTTTATTGTTATTTTGAACTTTGAAGTGTAAGATAAACTTTTTGACTCTCACTATATTTAATTAAAGTTTTCTCTTCTCTGTGGAAAAAGTCTGTGATCTCATTATTTACTGTAATTTAGATTAAATCAGTTAATAATCAGTATTCTTGTATGGACACATAAGGTAGGCGTTATCTTACAAATGTTTTAGTTTGTTGCCTTTGCTCTGTCGAAATAGAAACGTAACAGATGCATAACCAAAAAAACTGAGCATAAATTATACATTAAACCTTAAATCAAGGCTAATTTAGACGCAAAAATGGAAAATCATGAATAAAAATCTGCGTCTCTCAACAGTTTCATTTTTAAAACAATAGATTGTGGTTAGACGGAGGTGTTATTTTGATTTATTTAGCTTGGTGTGGTATTGATCTTTGCCAATATTAATACTTTTGAGACATGTCCCAGTGCAGAGTGAAGGATTGTTCTTAAACCTGGGGTATTTTTAAACTGGGGAATGAAAGAAATAGGTATTTAAATCCATTTGACTCGTTCCTAGCTCTCTCATTCCCGCTGGCACATCACCAGTATTCACATGCATGGATTTGTGCATGGCTTCA
Organism: Rhinogobius similis; assembly: GCA_019453435.1. Lineage (NCBI taxonomy): Eukaryota > Metazoa > Chordata > Actinopteri > Gobiiformes > Gobiidae > Rhinogobius > Rhinogobius similis. Next base: position 23,174,601 of record CM033637.1, read on the forward strand.
GAACAGCTTAGAACAGCAACCCACTCTCATCCTCAAACATATTTCAGAAACGTATCAGGCTATTCCTTTCATTTTAAAGGTGCTGTACCTGATTTTGACACGTGAACAAAAGAGGTATTGATTTCCAATTGTTTGCAGTGGTACAAATATGTTGCTCACTTTCATAATGCCTTGTGAGCGTCCTAATTATTCACCACAATGAGTTTACAAGCACTTTTCATAAAGCTAACAACAACTAAACAGCGCACTTTCTTCTTTGTGGAAAATAAATTCTAACAATGGACATTTTTACCCAAATAGACGCTTTTACAATATAACTGTACTTTGGCAAAACTGATGTTACTTTATTATGAGTGACTGTTAGGTAAATAAAAATCATCATTATTACATTAAAAAATCAGGTATGCAGCACCTTTAACTACTACTTTGACAATATAATCCAAGGTAATTCACCTTATTTTGCCCGCTTACTTTTTGCCAGATACGCACTTTTGTTGTAAACGCACTTCTGTTTGACGAGAACTCCGTTAAAGCTAATGACGAACGAAGGAAAAGTCTGGCCGCTAAAATGTTACATAAAGTAGATTGATTTGTGTAAAATGTTTAATGAACACGAGCAACAACAAGTCAACAACGCACCGATTTCCTGAGGCCTGAAAACGGCTTTTTAGTCCATGTAGAACTTATTTTCTGTTGAGCTCGTCTGCTCCATGTAAACTACAACGGAAACAAGACGGCGGCGCGTACAGCAACTTCAGGAATAAGGTGAATAGGAAGAGACTAAATTTACGAGAATAAAGTACCCCAGCTTTAAATATTGCATAAATCTGTGTCCACAAATAAAAATATATGTTCAAGTCAGTATTTACTTTACTGAATTGAATGGTCTTTTTTTTTTATTACAAAGTCCTTTTATACACAGAATCGTTTAGTGTTTTCATTCACTCCTCACAGAGTCACAGAGATTTCCAAAACGGTCATCATCAATCTGCCCCCTCCGTCTGGCCCTGTGACGGCGGCCTTCAGCTGTGCCCGTGTTTGGTTCATAAACAATAACAAACAAAACAGTGGTGTCCACAGAGACGGAGGGTAATGAGACAGATGAGACCTGCCTCCAGGCCCCTCCCAGCGGCACCGCGGGCCATCCCAGAACAGGACGTCCCACCACTCGCAGCCTGCCAAACCACTGCGCCCTTTTTGTGCCCATGACTTTGTGTATATGTGATAAGTGTGTGTTACGTTAGTGAGAGCTTAGGAGTATGTTTTTCCCAGTTCCTTGCCTGCAGGCTAAATTTCAGCACTACAGGACATGCTCATTTACATAATCTCTCGGTGTGTGTTCATGATTTTGTATGTGCGCTTTGTGCGACTATGTAGTTAGTGTGTTTTTCCCAGTTCCTTGCCTGCAGGCCTAATCAAACTGAAGCCACAGATGTCTTATTGACACCAATTAGTTTGTGTCTCTTGGCTCTCTTTCACACACACACACCTACACACACACACACACACACACACACACACACACAGAGTGGAAAAGGAGCGGCCATCTTTGTTTAATCTCATCACTGAAGAGGTCGAGGTTTGGACAGAGGAAAGCATGAATTAAGACAAAATCAACAACAACATGTCAAATACATACAGTACCTCCAAAATGTTTAATATTAAATTGTAAATCCTTTTCCCATTTTTAAACATCACCGTGCCACTGAAGGGGACACAGAGAATGGGGACTTTGTTGGGACAAAAATTGAGAGATAAAACTACAAGGCGGGCCTTTGTAGTTCACCTGAGGAACAGACGATTTAATGAACATTTGCGAGGCAAAGGCAATGTTTATTCACTGTATTCTGAATACTTAGAATACTTTCACATTGAGTTGCATTATATCACAGAGCAAAAAACATGGGTGAAGATTAAAACAGCTTCATGTTTGTTGTACCATTAAACATTTATTTAACACTGATTAGAGAAGGAAAAATCACATTCACTCAACACCAGAAAGTTTACTATTTTTCTCATTAATATCATGTAGATTGATCATATATTGATCATTCATGTGTTCTGTGTGTTGTGTGTCGATGTGTGTTGTGTGTTTCAGTGTGTGTTCTGTGTTTTGTGTGTTGATGCGTGTTGTGTGTTGATGTGTGTTGTGTGTCAGTGTGGTGTTGTGTGTGTTGATGTGTTTTGTGTGTTGTGTTGATGTGTGTTGTGTGTTGATGTGTGTTGTGTGTGTTGTGTGCCGATGTGTGTTGTGTGTGTTGTGTGCCGATGTGTGTTGTGTGTTGATGTGTTTTGTGTGTCAATGTGCATTGATGTGTGTTTTCTATTGATGTGTGTTGATGTGTTGTGTGTGTGTTGTGTGTTGATGTGTGTTATGTGTGTTGTGTGTTGATGTGTTGTGTGTGTGTTGTGTGTTGATGTGTGTTGTGTGTTGATGTGTGTTGTGTGTGGTCAAGCGTTGGAGACAGAGCTGGGACGTCCATTAGCTCTAAGTGCTCTGGTGCCTCCTCACACTCAGAGCATTAAGCCCATCAGGCCCCGCCCCTCGTCTGAACCTTAGACCTGAGACCATCACTGGACGTCCCACTGACACAAACAGGACACACAACAGGACACACAACAGGACACACAACAGGGCGCTCCATTCAGAAACCCAAGTCCAAAATGATGAAAACCATCAAATATTTGTTTTCATTGTTTTCTATTTTACTTTGAAATGGCACAGACTGAAAGCAAGATCAGTCGAGACAATCACCTGTGTTTGGAGTGAGTCCACATGACAGAGAAACTGCAAAGCTACAGTTAATACAAATAACCCCTTTATTTTGTTCAATGATCGTTTAAACTGTGCGTGTTGTGTCTAAATTGTCTCTGTATTTTAATGTACATGACGTCACAGAGGGATTCTGTTTTAGAAGTTAGCACTACTTCCTGTCATTTTAGACTTTTATTTTTCAAAATTTCTTCACAAAGTGCCACTTGACAGATGTAAAATACAGGTTTTATCCACCAAACTGAGTATTATCTAGAACAACCTGTCATAGACTTTAAGTTTTTGTTCTTGCTTTATTTTGGTTAATTACGGTGTATAATAAAGCGGTACCCAATACCACAAATAAACTATACACAATGCCACCTTCAGTAAATTCAGACATTACTTACAATGTTTTTGGCACTTCAAATAAGATTATCATGACTAAAATGTTAAATTTGCTGCCGTTAAGTCAACAACACTATGTGGTGTGTTTATTTTTTTTCTGAACTGAATTCGCAGAGGCGTCTAGCATCGGTAAATATCTCCACGTCTGTGATTTCGTCTTTACTAAAATGACAATGTTAACTGTATATTTTCCCTGGACCATGAGGTTAAGAGTCATTTAAATATGAGGAGGACCTGATATTATGAGTGTGAACTGGAGGAAGTGTCGAGTTAACAAGTGCAAATGAAACACGGCGCAGAGGCAGATCAGTGGGAGGAGCGAGCAGGCAGTGACAGCGCACTCACATTTCACTTCACTGTGTGCGCTTTATTCATGCATCGATTGTATCAAACTGTTGATCGTGGAAGGACAATCTTACTCATATTATAAGTTTGGGCACAGGACGAGTTTGAAGTGCTTTCCAAAATAACAGTATTGGAAAAAATGCACTGCAGCTAATAATTCAAAACTTAATCCATCTTTTGAACTGTGAAACTTGTGAATAGGCTCAACATTTAAAGATATCCCCTGAATATTACGCATAAGAAAAATGTTGTTTGATCAATAAATAGGAAAAACATGAAGCATTTATGTTTTATTAATGTCTAAACCTTGTCTTGCCTTATTCTTGTTGAGTCAGTGTAACGTTTGGTAATGTCTAGTGCCATGATTTTCCACCAGTGTCCAGGGAACACTGGCGCGCCTTGAGGTATTGCCAAAAATTTGAGTTCAGATTCACACATGAACTTTACTGAATACTTTTGGAGTGTCCTGAACATACAAAGAATAATCACCATTGCCACATTTAAAGAACCAGACAGAGGCACGGTCAGTATTTGTGACTTTATACCTTTTTTTTTTTGTGAAAAGGTCTCATTTGTTCATGTTTTAAAAGATGGTGTGTCGCTAAATTGTTTCAACCAATACTCTACTATAATATAAATTACGATTTCATATGTTTATTATTGATGTCACATGTTTATTATTAATTATGTCACACATCCCAAAGATTTAAAAGATAGATAGAAGATAGAAAAGGCTGAGATGGCTGACGGTCCTGCTACTTCAGTTCACAAGTCATGTTGGTGTATTTCAAACTTTATACTTTGATCCTAAAAAAATAAAGAAAATATAATGTAATTTTCAACACAGAACAGTAGTTTCTCTAATTTACCATGTAGTTTGACAATAGTTTTATTTATATATTCAGGAAATGCCCAACTTTGTCCTCTTTCTTTAACAATTTCAGTATCAACACTTGTTCAAATGACTATCTAATCTCAATAGTCTTAGAATCGACTAATATCTGTTTTTGACCACCCTTTTCTGGCATATTTAAATATATGAATGTATGTTTAGTGCAATATCCTGAGTGTGTAATGTTAAGTGCAGCGTGACACTCTTCAGTCCTCTCAGAGACACTTGTGACGCTCTCAGCCTCCCTCCCTCCTTCTCTCTCTTTCTTTCGTTCAGATCAAGGCTGAAATTGAGCTGGGACCCTCCAACAATTCTCCAAACAATTATCCCTCTCCCACGCCGCGCCGCATCCATTTCCCATCCCTGTATTCACGTCTCACCTCCTCCTCTCTCTTCTTCTCCCTCCTCCATCTCCATCTCTCAATCTTCTCTCATCACTCCGTTAAGTAACTGACAGTCACTGATTTATGCACACATCAGGAAGAAAAAGTGACAGTCCACACCACAGGGACATCTGACATTAAACACGACTTTATGTTTAAGGAAACTATTTCAATGCAACAATTAGGGATCATGATTAGTTTTTAGTCATTATTAACGTTAATGTCATTCTGTATTTTATGAATCAGAATCAGAATCAGAAAGCGGTTTATTGCCATTGTCAGTGAAATTCACAAACATAGGAATTTGCTTCGGCGTAGGTGCAACATAAAGCAATGGATAAAATAAAATATATATAAAAAGGCATGCATAAAATAAAATTAGAATAAAATAGACTAAGATAGACTGACTGAGACTATATACAGAATGTACAGTTGGCTGATGAGTAGTGCAAATAGATTGTTCTTATATAATATATTATTAAAGTGGCAGGTGTTGACAAAACAAAACAAAATTTAAAAGCAAATTTTAGCTTTATACCTTCCCCAAATCGGTCCTTTAAGTTGGAATCTTGTCTCTCAAAGTTTGTGGATCAGACCGCACATTTATATCTATCTGCACTCTTCTCTTTAAAGCGCTTTATTTTAAAATTATTCTGTGTGTTTGTGTTTTGTGATTTTAATGCAACTTTTCCTGTTATGTAAAGCACTTTGAATTGCCTTGTGTATGAATTGTGCTCTACTGATAAACTTGCCTTGCCTTGCCTATATGTAAAATCACCTTTTTTTAGATCACAAATTTAATGGATACCATAAGATCTCTGGCCTATTTTTGTCTGGGATTTCAATCTGATTTGGCACTGATTTAGTCCTATCTTGAGTTTTTCTTGTTTAGAACTATAGTGGTCTTTTAACAGCTCAAATTTACCCTTAATCCTGGTAAGATAACACTAAACACTATAGTGGCACTGGGTGTATACAGTACTTGTAGTTGAATTACATTACACTGCATCATTACATCTTATACATCTTAATAGGAGCTGCACCCAGTTCGTTTCATGTGATAAAGTAAAATCAGTTTTGTTCCAGAGCAGATATGTTGTAAACACAGCTCTAAAGGGCCAAAATGAGACCTCTGTGTAAAGTCTGTATCTAATTATAGAGCGTTTATTCTCCTTGAAATGCACTTCATAGAGGAATGCATTAAGAACACATTAACTATTAGTTTGGAATTAGTTCTTTTTTTCCTCACATTTTTTAGACAGAAAAAATCAGGTACAGAGCCTTTCAGTCAAGTTCAGGAGAAGCATATCATTAGCTGGAGTACATTTATATTTCTCTAAAGATAGTCAAAGTGCTTTACACCACACACCAGTGAACACAAACACTGAGGACGAGTGTCAAGTGTCTTGCTCAAGGACAGTATTCAAGTATTCACCTGAGGGATCTGTGATTGAACCACCGTCCTGTGGACCTGTGGATCTGACCCTGCAGCTGAGGACCTTTACGTCTCGACCCATGACTTCTTGGTGTGAGCTCAGCCGTTGAACCTCACATACATTATGTAGCCGATGACATCACACGTGCTCTTACTCACTTCCTAATACCATTTCCACATTTTAGTCTGACATCATCACCAAGCGCCTCATGGAAGCATCACCCGTTTCCGAGAACTTCCGACTTTGCAGCGGATTGTTGTGACTGGCTAACGTTACATATTACCCATAATCCTGCTGTCCAGCTGACAGCCCACAGTGCGGACCACATCTGGACAGTGTTGGTGATGAGGAGGTGATGTCATGCTCCACTCTGTGACCAATCCATGTTCGCTGTGGGTGACATCAGCGTAACATCCTACCCCCGTCCTGCAGTCGGCCACACAGAGCGCTTCAGTCATGGTTTATACTGAACTAAAGGTCAGAGGTCGCATGGTGCTCCATGGAGTTTAACCTACGTTTGGAGAAGAAAAGTAGTTTGATTCTGAAAAGCAATGGTGAAGCAGCGGAGGAAGAACGCATAACAGTGTACTGCATTATTTAGCAGTGTCGGTGACCTTTGCTGTAGCACGGAGCCGTTTCAGGTGATATCAGTGGGCCAGAACAACATGATGATGGACAAGGCCTGCAAAACAGAGCCTGCTGCTCTTATTCAATGAAACTTTGACCAAAGGGAGGGAAGTTAAGGGATATTTTAGTGTGGCTTTCACTCAAAATTTACACCTGGAGCTACATCGGAAGTTTACAGTTACAAGTTGCTCTGTTACCACAGAACAATTAGAACTCCAACCTAATTTGAGCAAAACGGAGGCTGCGCCACCTGCTGGTCCACATGGAGATGTTACTTCTTTGCCTGGAATATTCCACAGTGTGACTTTAACTTATTTATCTTGCATTTATTGTATCACATGTTTTCATTTCTCTGAAATATCTTAATAAACATGCATTCTTACTCTCCGCAGATCTGACCTGTAAATTGGCATGGTGGATCACCTGCTCATCTCCTTAGAGATAGATACGTTTAATGCCATATTGGGGAATGTTTCAGGCAAAGCAATAAAATATCCATGGAGACAAGAAGGTGACAGAGCCCTGACTAACCAATCATTAACCAACACCTGTTTTACCTTCAGTTCAGTTCATTGAGTGTCCGTGAGGGGTGAGGGTTTGAGAGTGAATGTGGGACAAAGGATGCACATCAGCTGAACACACATGTCCCCAGAAGCTTCAGTAGCTCTCTAGTTTGCCCTCTGTAAAAGTGTCCAGCCTTCACTTGACTGATGCGATGGTCCTCTGGACCCTGATGGTTATCCCAAACAGACCCCACTTCCTGCTCCAGGAAACTCCCTCTCTCCTTCACCTCACAGGGTTTATTACTGGATTCCTCATCTGATGATGATGAGAAAAGCAGATGTCCAGATTTAGGTCCAGTCAAATAAAATCTGTGTTTTATCGATCAACAAAAAGGAGCAAAAACAGATGATAGTTCATGAGAAAAATGATCCAGAGCAGAGGACGCTTTGAATGGATGAATGTGGACAATCCTCAGGGTCAGATTCATGCAGCTCACATTCTCTGTGCTTTTCTATCTGCAATGGTCAAAGTGCTTTAGCTCCAGGACTCACCCTTTCACTCACACATTTACACACCGATGTCACTGAGAGTGAGGCAGGTTAAGTCAAGTGTGTGTACGTATGAAAGATCAAATCACAGAGCGGTCAGTGGACAAACACTTGTCCAACCACATATAAATGTTGTGTTTTCTGCAGGAGTCAATACTATGTTAATATAAAGTGTAACAAGAGCTAATCTCTGTGACTGTGCTCTGACAGGATCACAATTGCCAACATTGGCAAAAAAGTCACAGAAGGTGTTTGTAGATACTGCTAAAAGTACAAAGTACATCAAAGGCTTTTCTCCACGCATGGGGATGTAAGTGCTATGACCGAAATGGTCCTCATCATGGAGTTAAAATCATCGATATCCATGTAGACAAGCAGGTGCAGCCATAAGGCCAAGTTACAGATCAGATCTGTGGAGAGGCGAGCCCACTTACAATAAGAAGCATATAAAGAGTACTTTTTTAGCAGTAAAAATCTTTTCTTGAATATATGCAATGAGTTTAATGCCATAGAAAATTCAAGGCAAAGCACAGCAGAAAACCCCCACCATAAAAATGGCATAGTGCACCTTTAAATATCAACAAATACTGAGTAAATCAAATAATAGTAATCTATGAAGGGTGGTGTTTTCTCTTCCTGTCCTTGCAGTTCATTTTAAACACACATTAATAGAAAACTCCTCTGCCCTGATTATCTCTAATGCTGTAACTAAAGAACACTGCCGATAACATCTCATGTATTAATATTTCAGAGCTCTGATATCGAACACCAGGCGGCTGCAGTGTTTGTAGATTTACTCCACAGTAGCTCCATGTGGTCCCCGCTGAGTTCTGAGGGGGGAGGTCCCATCACAGACGACCCACCAGGACCCCCCAAAGTCCAGGTCTGAGTCCGAGCCTGGTCCCCCGCTGTTTAAACCTCAGTAAACACAGAAACATACCATCATCATAGATCTAACAGCATCAACAGCTCACCAGCTCCGCTCAGGACTAATCTGCATTAGTTTGATATGTTTTAACACAATGAGGAATAAAATCTGTTTTGTCAAGTATATTTACTCTTTGCTCTCTCTCTGTGACCTTAAGTGTGTTTTTCTTGAGATATTGAGCTGTTTATTTTTACAGGATTGAAGAAACAAATACATTTTAACAACTCTATTTATTTGTGAAACCTCTACTTGCATGTTTCATAAATAAATACTGCTTTTAAAATGTAATGTATTCTTTCTTTTTTTTAATAGTTGTTCATAGCAGAGTGTCAAGAGCAATTTATCGCTGTGAGATACACCCATTATAATCCTTAAAACAGTGAATATTTCTTTCTTCAAACAAGAATCAAAACCGTAGCACAAGGGAAAGTAAAATGTACCAAAAATGAGTACCTAAATATATTGATACAGCGACCGTCATTATCTTTTTCTGTTATCTTTATCATTTATGTTGTTTTGTCTGTTTATGTAAAGCGTCTTTGAGTGTCCAAGTATGTATAGTATAATAAAAATACTATACAAGTTTGATGTATTATTATCATTATTATCTGTTCTGTACCTCCGTGGGTAGTGTTTTAAATGTCAGCACACGCTTCAGGTTGCTCCATGACTTCTCTGACGCATCTCTTTACACAATTCGTCTTCTGATAACAAACACGGCAGATTTTGAACATCCTAATCTTCCTCCCTCAATAGTTTCCCCTCTGTGTCCGCTTCCCTTTCGCCCCCTTTACCACACACCCCTGCGCTGCACACTCAAGTAACATTTTAAATTAGCACGGTCACACTTCGCCTTCTTCAGTCGTCGCCTCTTAATCTGCCCCAGCCCCGCAGGTCTCGGGGTGTTTTCCTAACGCTGTTTATGTTCAAGGAAACTCGCTGCATACTTCACATTTATGAAGCCTGGACACCGGCCCAATCCTGATATGATTTCAGCGAGGACACAGGAAAAAATCCCATCTGGAAGCCATTATCTCACACACTGCCTCACCTCTCGCTATTCTTTACTAATTTTTCTTCCCTTTGTCTGCGCTCAAATAACTGAATATTTAAGAACGTTAAATCTCTTGTCTCAGGATCTTACTATTAGAGTTTTGATTCTTAATTATATTGATTTTACTCTTCTTGTTTTTTTAAGTACACTATACATCTTACTGTACTGTTACTGTACATCTTCTTTAGAAACGTAGCTGATTTTTGCTTAATCAACAAGCAAAGCACTAAACTAATCTGAGGTGAAAGTTATATATTTAGTTCTGAATGTTACGAGAATATGTGACTGGCGATGTCTTCTGCATTTGAGAGACTCGTTCTACAAAATAGTAGTTGTTGGGAGAGTTTTTTGACACCCTTTATGGTCCGAATCCTTGTGCATTTGAACAGAATGTAGGAGAGACTGGCCGGTCAGACAATGGCGGTGGTGTTGAGGTTTGAGGTCATGTCTGTGTTGTCTCATGTCTCTCTCCCACACCTCCCTCTCCTCTCCTGTCAAATAAAGCTTTCGGGTCAGAAAATCAAGAAGAAATCATGGCCAAAGCGCTTTATGCACTATTAATTTACTCAATACTTATAGCGGTAGACCAGTGGTTCCCAACCTGGTTCCCCAAAGCTTTGTCTCACACTCAGTACCCCTTAACTTGAGTTTCAGCCAAATAAATGGGTTTAAAAGTCACATATTGTCAATTATTACTTATATTTGTTTGCTTTAATTATATTTATGGTCTAAGATACTCCAAAAAGATGCAAAATGTCCGACAAATAACACTTTTCAAACAAATAAATCAAACAAAAGTACATCTTCATCTTTCATCTTCAAGTATCCTCTGGTAATTGCTTATGTACCCCTTGGGGTCCCTGTACCCCTGGTTGGTAGACTACAGAACAGCCAGAGCTGCCCTGGGGTCAACTGGTGGAAGAGTGCTGCCATTCTGCACCTCTGAGTCCACCAGCAAAGACCATGAGGTGTCTTCACAGGGACAGAGCTGGGCTGGACCGTCCAACCACGGAGCCACCGCTGACTCAATGTCCTGTAAAGCCAGTCGGACGTATCCACAGGCCTATTTAACGTTTTGCAGCAGATGGTTTAGTTGCCACACACATCCACTCCAGGGACTGTTTGATTAATGTTGAGGACTGTGACATTTCGCACCAGATCAACCACAGTGTTAAACATTAAATGGACATAACTCACAGCAGCCGACCTCTCCCTCTGCGCACACACTCCGGTCTGTCGTGTTCAGTCCACTCCCAGATGACTTCACTGCACTTGATGGACATAGAACTGGGACAGCACGGCTCAACTATGTCCAGAATGAAGCCTGATTTAAAGGCTCAGGCACTTTGAGGTTTGAGACATTTGTAATCATTTGTCCTTTATACAACATCTATTTCTAGTAATATGATGAGTGTATGAAAACGTGATAGTTTACTGGACATTTCTACTGTGTCCATCAAAAGGCTTTCTGAGACTTATGACAATCAGGAAAAATTGCCTTTTGGCTCAGTTGATTTCTGTTTAAACACAAGATTGGTGGATTTATTCCTGCTACTAAAATTATACAGCAGTTTATCCTTGGGCAAGACACTTCACCCAAGTTGCCTGTGAGAGTGTTTATTGTGACGTCTGAGTGAAGAGAACAATACATGGACATTTTATTTAGCAAAATTAAACAAATCCATTCCCATCTGCAAAATTCCAGTGATGCATTGATCAAAATCTTGGTTCTGTCTGGATTTCCACACTATACGGCGCTAATTAGGGGTTACACCTTTTTAAACAGTGTCTGAACGTCAGTGCACTCAAGAGAAAGAAAAACAACAGTAGAAAATAAATGGTCTTTTACTGGAAACAACTTAATGAAAGCAGATCGAGGACTTGTTTTTAAAAAGCGTTGTTGATTATGAATAAACCTCTCTGAAATAAATAATTCTCTTGTAAAGTCGCTATGGAATTAACTGAATACCTAAGCTTCAGCTGTTAAAAGAGTGATAGTTTCGCATCTTCGTCAAAAATTACAGTCCCTTTTGATACTGAACTGAGATTAATAAAATGTGTCAGACATATTTTACTGATATTTACAGCAGAAATACGTTTTTTCTGAGTTTAACTGACTTTTTTTCACTCCGCCAGAGTCACATGGACCTCTGTAAAGCAGTTTGCGATGCTTAAAAGCTTCTCATTTTAACACTACACGCTGTAATGTACAGTGAGCGCACTCAGATATTGCTGCAGTGAAGTACATTAATTTTAATAACTTGTATGTTTGCTGTTACATTCAATATTTTGTGCATTATTTTATCTTCCAGCATGTAGGTTTCCATCTGTTTGAATGCATAAGTCCCTCTCACTTTTGGCCCGCGATGCTGTAACGCTCCAATCATCTCTGGCGCTCGGTGAGGACAGAAGACACACTTAATCAGAGAAAGTCCGACCCGCCCAGGTCCAAGTCCGTGGTCGAGATCTCTTTCCAAACATTGCATCAAATTCCCAGAAATATGACAACAGAAACTTGATCCGGAGCGAGTGTATCCGTGACCTCCGCCTGCTCACACGCTGAAAAGTCATCACCAAAACCGACTCCAGCTCGTTCTGAACTTATGTTTCACCCACCTCATTGTGAAGGAGGTTATTATACTCAAAACTAACAGGAGGACTTCAGCTCTCAGTGTCAAGATACATTAGATAAAATCAGCAGAGACAGTGAAAGTGACGGGAGTATCCGGAAAATCAAGCTTATCCCAGATTTTCTGTCAGCAAAATTGGAGCAATTTGAAAATTCAAGGTTTAATGCAGGCTTGGTAAATCCATTTTGAGGAGTAGAAACAGCAACAGCCTTAAGAACAATAGATCCTGACTAAATGCACACTATAAAATGTGCACTGGTTTAACACTCATGTGACAAGTTTGGATGCAGCGCAAAATGTTCCCTGACAATCCCAACACAAATGAATGATATTTATAAACTACTGGTTTTGGCAACACTTTATAATAACTGCACCTTATTTTACCTTAAAGTGCGTATGACAGGTTTTCATGATTTTCTAATTTTGACTTTATTTGGTGTATTTATACTAGTTGTACAAATACATTTTAGTTTTACACCAATCAAGTAGCCATTTGTGGAGAAAAGTTGAAAAATATGTTGAAAATTACAGGAAGTAAACAGACTGATGACATCACACCGGGGAGATGGTTATGCATAATTTACACAAAGTAAACTACTTTTTTGACCCTTTAAACATTGATTCAACAAAATAAATGTATGTATTTATATTTGTAAAATAAAAAAATCTGTGACATTGAATGAATTTTGGCCCCATGTACAGAATGGTTGCTATGGTAATTTCCTAGTGTGATGTCATAATTTACAACCAGGAAGTTAAACTAAAAAAACAAAATTGCTAAACCGTGATAAAATGTGTGACGTATTTTAACAAAATTTGAAATATATTGCTGTCAAGGGCACTTTAACAAAACATTAACAAAGACTTAATTCATCATGAATAAATAGTTTATTAAGCAGGATTAGTAACTACTTAATTAGGTTAGGGTTAGGGTTGGGGTTAGGAATCAAGGTTGGGTTATTAGTTAAATAGTTACTAATCCTGTTCTGTTAACTATTTGTTAACAATGAATTAAGCCTTTGTTCATGCTTTATTAAGGCAGGAATATGTGTAGTTATTATAAAGTGTTACCCTGGTTTTATATTATGTTCTATTCTTTTACACAAAAAAGTGGGGAGAAAGGCATATGACCCCAGTCTGGTGTGTTCTCAAAAATCTGACACTAAATGTCAATGTAAATGACGAGATGCTCATCACAAATTTAATCTTAGAGGTAGCGATAAATTTTATCAACCACAGGTCAGAACTACTTTAAAATCAATGTGTATTTCAGTGCGGGGGGTTATTTTGTGGAATGGGTTAGCGGAGGAAATGCAAAATTGTTTAAATCTTGTCCAGTTTAAACGAATGTTTAAAAAAGAAACAATGGAAAAGTATCAGGAAGAGAGTGAATGATGCCTTCAGCAGTGAGTGTGTAGATGAGGAGGGGGGAGGTAGAGGTTAGAGAGTGTCTGGGCCTGTCCTTGTGTTGTTGTGTTATGTTATATGTTATATGTAGTCTTGATGTATAATAAATGTTGTATGTTGCATGTTCTATCTATTATACAATAATATTGTTGTAATAATATGTAGGTGGAGTTGAGTGGGGGGTCGGCCTTCTAAAAAGCGAAAGCTTCCACCATCCCCCTTTCAAACCAGGCAATTGTATGCGATTGATGTGAATTTGTGTTGTAAACTGCAAGCAGGTTTGAAATAAAACAACTTATTATAAATTACCCTTTGCACCTTTTTGGCTTATTAAAAGAAAGAAAGAAAGAAAGAAAGAAAGAAAGAAAGAAAGAAAGAAAGAAAGAAAGAAAGAAAGAAAGAAAGAAAAATACAAGTTTACTGGCTCCATCTAAGTTTGTTTGTTTGTTTGTTGTTGTTGTTTTTTCATTTCTTTTTTACTTATGAACATTACAAATAATATTTTTGCTTCTTAAAATGAATTAACCATGTGCTCTCCGCGTCATCAGTTCAAACCCAGCTCTCAACAGTTTAGCTCAATGTCCTTCCCAGTCTCATCCTCATTTCACACTATACTGTCCTGTCTTGTAAAGCTTAAAGCCCCAAAAATGCGATCTCAGAGCTTACTACCTGCAATACAATAAAGTAAGACGCTGCTTTTACAACGAGCAGCAGTGACTCTTTGGGCGATCACCCCAAATTCCAATACTTGACCCAACTTTTCTTCTCTCTCTGAGCTTCTCTTGAGGGGAATATCCCTGGAATCGGTTTGAATTCATTGAGACAGTTGCATTGCATCACACGACACGGCTCTTTTCTCTAAATTTAAATATAGACAAAACATAACTGTATGTATAAAAATAATATAAAGCTGTGTACATGTAAAAATAAGCCCAGACTCTTCACGTCGAGAAGCCTGTGGTTTCACTCTCCTTAAATAGGACCAACATTTTTGTTTAGATTCACTTTTGCAACACAATCTTTTGAGGTGAACCACACATCGCCACCCGAGACGAGATGGGAGACGGACATTGAGAGAAGGAAAGACGGAGATTTAAACCAGATTTGACCAAACGGGCTCCTGTAGGTGCTATTGTTTTACTCTTGTGGTTTTGGTTTGAGCCCATGTTATTCCTGCTCCAAACAGTGACAGCCGGGAATGTTCAGAGAAAACTCGAGGAAAATGACCCAGAAAATGTGTGTTTGTTTGTTGTGGAAAAGTGGACAGAGAAAACCATGTGAGTTCATGTTAGGAGAGAAGACTGTGGAGTGGGCGGGGCTTGTGTTCGATCCCTGCCGTGTGATTGGTTGCTGCTGTCGGAGTTTGATGGATTGACGGAGGGCGCTCACCTGCAGTTGGCTAAAGCGCTCATTTATCACTCGCCACATGCAGCTTATGAGTTTGGATTTATTTGTAGCTTCCTCTTAAATATTTCTAAAATTAAATGATGTATATCTGTGAATAGTTTTGACACAAAATTGATAAAACCTGCTGCTAATAGGTAATCTATTTTTGTGTTGTAATGAATTTGCTGCTACAAAAATGCAATACTGTATGATAAGCAAATATATAAGATAATAATAAGTTTATCATCACATTATAAAGGTGGGAGATATATTAAAAAAATGATAAAATCTTAATTGTTTTCTGGAGATGTGCAAAATTTGAAAATTGGTTATATTGTTTAATTAAAAAATACATATGAAAAAGGAGCTGATTAAAAGCAAAATGGACAAAAACAACTTATGTAATCTCCCAAACAAGTGTTTAAAGTGATATTTCTGAACTTTTGAGGTTAATTTTCGGGCCTTTTCATGTTTTGTGCGATACTTACACATCAAACTAGACATTTGCTCCGACATTATGCACCTGAATTCTACTGCCATGAAGGAGCATATTATGCAAAATGAACTTTAATGAGCTTTTAACCTTGTTGCAATGCTGTTCAAACTTGTATTTTGATTGATTCTTCCATTTGAGTAATCTTGTACTGCCCTGAAAATGAGACTTCAGTGCTCAGAAAATTCCTGTTTTCACCTGTATCCTCGTCCATATCCCTGGATTTGCAATTGTATAAAGTACATGTCAGTTTTCAACAATAAAAACATGTTAATTAACAGCCACTACTTTGTAAGGTGAAGGCGGTGCTTAGCAGTTCTGCAGTTTTGAACAAGAAGTCAATGGACCTGATTATATTTCTAAGCCGCTCTAGATCAGTATTGCAGTTTACAATTAAGAAAATGTAGTAAAATGATCTGTTTAAAAGCATTTAATGTCTCCTTTGCTTTCATAGATGCCAAGTTCAACATTTAAATGGATACGAGGATGTATTTTGGTTTTCGGTTTTGACATAAACCAACATACATTCAAGCATGATAGGGAAAAAAACAAAAACATCCTATTGAAATTTTATTCCAACTAGAGCTTATACCCCGCCCCTGACACAAAGTAACACAATTTATCCATCAGATTTTGTATTAAGTTACTCCTACTCCAGTGTGTTGGGAGTTGTCACTTAAATCTCGTCTTCTCTGGGCCACGCCTGTCCCTCTTCTGTCCCCCTTTCTCTTTTCCAAAACTCAAATCTGAATCACATTTCGCATTATTGTGAAACTTCCACATCTGGATTTTTCCACTACAATTTCTCCTGCATCAATTTGATACAAGAGCAACAAACAGTGCATTATCTCACCCGCATCCGCAGCCAAATTCACAAACCTTGAATCCAATACATTTTACTAAATCCCTATTCCCAAATGTTCGTTGTAAAAATGTGTTTTGTTTCCTATAACCTCACCTCTTTACCTCGGCCTCCACTCTAACCCTTGTCCGATTCAATACAGCGGAGGGAAACATTTGAACACACACGAGCTCTCGGTGGTAGGGCCAACTTTCTGTGAACCACGTGGAAGCCATTGGAGCCTAATCTGCCGTAATTGTGTAGCATTTGAACAAGAGGCTGGTCTGAATTTGCCACTTAATTAACATACGCTTTTGCAAGACATGAGAGTTATAAAAAATGAGTGCGAACACAGATTTGGATGGTTTTTGTCATATTTTTTGACTTAGCCTGAGCATTAGCCCCATATGCTAACACTTAAATGCACTGAGTGTGTGAGTTACATGTAAACAGACTGTAACGACCCGCGTAATCTGTTAAAAGTGCTTCGGTTTGAGACGCGATGCTATAACAGGAGAAGGGACATCTGCTCTGCTGTGTGGCGTGGAGGTTTGATGGTGTTATTCCTAAGGCGACGTTTTAAAAGGATTTGACTTAGATTCACACTCATTTTCATCAGAAAATGAAAAACCTTGGGATTTGCAGCGTGACCACCCAAGAACACGGCTGATTTCATAATTCACTGTTCCATGTTTGGAGAAGATCTGACTGAGTGGAGTCGGCAGAATCTTCCAGTGTTACTGTGGTTTCTGGACCCAGGTTCATAGACTGACTTTGTGAAAGTATAAAATGACCACCATTAGAGAGGGCTGATAGTCATACTTTTTTGTGAAACAGTCTGCCTTACAACTCCAATGTTTAAGATGATAAAAACAACAAGCAACAAAACCTGAACAAAACTGCATGCACTTCTTTTGTACACTCTGCTTCCTGGTATATGCTAAATATTAAGGACTTTTTCCCATTCAAAAGACATAACATTTTGTTTTAAATTGTTCATTGGTCCTATTTTTTCTTATCTTGTTTTTTAATCTTTTGTACAGAACAAAGACACACAACCAGAGAGCCAAAAACAAAATAAAATCTGAAACACAGCACTACATCCAATGAAACAGAACACAATAAAATCCCAGCATATCCAACCCAACATAAATTATCATAATGATAATAATAATTTTCAAATCAAATCATAAAGTAATGGAAACAATCCAAATTTTCCCTCATTCTGAAATCCACCCAACAATCTTGAGTTACCGCTCCTCTCCCTAAGGTGCGATTATATTTCAGTGAAATAAAAATAGAGAAACTCGTGTTGACATGACAAATGCTGGTAAACCTTTACCTCTCCTCTTGGTCCGGCTGGTCTGAGATCAGCTCTGTGTGAGTCCAGATCTGTGCAGCAGCATCACTCAACCAGAGCCTCCACTTCAGCCAAAAACCAAACTGATGGATTCAGCGCGGCCCTGGACTTACAATATCCACACATCCTCCAGAGAGAGACCGGGAGAGAGCAGAAAGGCCTATGTATTTCATAAAGTAATCACCATAGGCCTGACAAGTTATACTCCAAAACAGATCAAATTTAAGTAGATCTCAGCCGCTTTAGGCATCTGGGTCTTCTGTCACACACAACATGGTGATAATGAAACTGTCCATCCGATTATACATTTTTTCAAGCTAATACATTTAAAAAAGGCTTCTATAAAGACGCATATTTTAACTATTGCTGTCAATTAAATGTAGTCAAATACATGTCGAAAATGTTGTTTATTGTACTGTTGAACTTCTGTGATGAGTCTCTCAGGTTTAGTTCTGCATTTTGTCCCTTTAAGTCCAGGTTGTGATGAATGCAAATCAGAACACCCTAAAAGAAATAGAAATAATTAGAATCAGAAGCATTTTTATTCATCAACAAGAGTGAGAGAGAAGGAAATGATAGTTGTGACAGACATGCAACCGACCAGCAGAAGAATACATCATTATCAAACATAAAACAGTAAGTTAAGAAGCTAAAATTGAATATCAGTATTAGAATATTCAATGAATCTGTCTTATTGTCATTTAACTTATACCCTCAACATAGCAAGACACCAATTTGGGAGTAAAATTCAACATCTCTGCAAGATCTGTATGTATTGCCATTAAAGTACTTGTAACACTTCAGAATAACTCCCCTTATTCCCGTCTTAGTAAAGCATGAATAAAGACTTAATTAATAGTGAACAAAGAATTTATTAAGAATGATTCAGGCTTATTAACTACTTAACCAATACTCAAAGTCCTAGCCTTAACCCTAACCTTAATCAAGTAGTCACTAACCCTGAATCATGCTCAGTAAACTATTTGTTCAGTATGAAATAAGTCTTTGTTAATGCTTTACTAAGGCAGGAATAAGGGGAGTTATTCTAAAGCGTTACCAAGTACTACTTAACATTTGCCTCTTCTTTTCTTTTGGAGATGCAAAGCTGCTCCACGCCTTCATCTCCACCGAGCTAAACTTCTGCAGCGTCCTCCTCTCTGACAGCGCGTCCTGAAGTGTGAAGAAATATCCTCCGTTGGCTCCACTTCAGTCGACAAACACACTACACAATCTGTCTTCTTATGTACACACTGACCCCAGACATCACCTCCGTCCCCCCAAAACCGAGCTCCGCACCACGAGAGACAGGCCTCTTTTACAACTGGCTTTATTGGATTTTCTGGAATCTATAACGGCGCTTCCAAAATGTACAATATTGTGGTTTTGAGGCATGTGCTGTGCAGATAGAACCCCGTTAATGCTTTCTCTAAGTTTCTTCTCTGTCCCGTTTATGCTGAGTGAGCAGGTGATGTCAGATCTACACAGATCTACACAGTTTATACTCTAGACTTAGATTGTCCGCTGTCGGCAGTATCAGGAGATGGCTCCGGTCCAAAACAACCATCTCTGCATCAGAGAGGTTTTCGTTCAAAAACCTTTAACATTTAATGTCTTCACTTCAGAGTACGACGGGGCAGGAATAGCAGAGAAGTGGCTCTTTGTCGTCAGGAAAGGTGTAAGTGTTTCTGTTCGTACATACATGTTTAGGATTGTGTGATGAGATTGGAGAAATTCGCTTGTGAATGCAGCTTTTGTACACAATAAAGAACCGATAGACATGGAGAGATTAAGATAAAAAGTGAAACAAAGATGTGAAAATGAGTAGTAAAAATAAAACCATCAAAAGCAATACGATATTGACCTTATTCTGCCCCGCCCACTTTTGCTGTTTTTTGCACTTTTGTTGCAAACGCCCTTCTGTTTGACGAGAACTCCGTTAAAGCTAATGATGAACGAGGGAAAAGTCTCGCCGCTAAAATGTTACATAAAGTAGGTTGATTTGTGTAAAATGTTTAATGAACACGAGCAACAACAAGTCAACAACGCACCGATTTCCTGGTCAGTCTGAAAACGGCTTTTTAGTCCATGTAGAACTTATTTTCTGTTGAGCTCGTCTGCTCCGTGTAAACTAATACAACGGAAACAAGATGGCGGCGCGTACGGTAACTTCCGGAATAAGGTGAATATCGTCATTAAACATATTTTTTGGTGTAATTCCTGCCCTGTCTGCGTCTCTCTCTTCTCAGCACATGACCATTACTTGATTACCATTATTCAATTACTTTATTAGTTGACAACTATTTCAATAATCGCTTAGTTGTGATTCATCGGTTAAATTGTTTCAGCCCCTAGATCTTTCTGATCAAAACACTGATCTTTGAGCTGATGGGTGAAGTCTATAACTACTGAGCCATTGAGAACAACTTTTCCTACATACATGCATGTTCAGGAGTGTATGAAAAGATAGGAGATTGGAGAAATTTGCTTGTGAATGCAGCTTTTGTACACAATAAAGAACAGGTCACAAGATAGACAAGGAGAGATTAAGATAAAAAGTGAAACAAAGTTGTAAAAATGTGTAGTAAAAATAGAACCATCAAAAGCAAACAGGATGTGACATATTTTCTTTGTCTTTTTTTGGTGTAATTCCTAAAACCACTCTCTTCTCAGCACATGACATTACTCGATTACCATTATTCATTTACTTTATTAGCTGACAATTATTTCAATAATCACCTAGTTGTGATTCATTGGTTAAATTGTTTCAGCCTCTAGATCTTTCTGATCAAAACACTGATCTTTGAGCTGAGAACAACTTTTCCTACATAGACGCATGTTCAGGAGTGTATGATAAGATTGGAGATTGGAGAAATTGCTTGTGAATGCAGCTTTTGTACATAATAAAGAACAGGCAACAAGATAGACAAGGAGAGATTAAGATAAAAAGTGAAACAAAGTTGTAAAAATGTGTAGTAAAAATAGAACCATCAAAAGCAAACAGGATGTGACATGTTTTCTTTGTCTTTTTTTGGTGTAATTCCTAAAACCACTCTCTTCTCAGCACATGACATTACTCGATTACCATTATTCATTTACTTTATTAGCTGACAATTATTTCAATAATCGCTTAGTCGTAAACTCTATAACTACTGAACCAGTGCCGCCTTTTTCCGTAACAGTGCTCTTACACGAGAACAACTTTTTCTATACTTCCAGCGATGGCCGACGTTCCAGTTTCAGTCCAAAAATACAACACTTCAGTCTTTCTTGCTACTGTACATTGTGAGAACATAAAAAGCAGCCTATCTCCTCTGAGTGTGAACCCCTGTCTGATTCCTGCTGGTTATTTACAATCTGCGATGAAGAATGCGACTGTGCGGTGCTATTTTTCTGGTGTACAAATGTTTACACGAGTGAGGAATGTCCCGAAACACGATACATGCTCCTAAAGCCAAAAGCCACACGCGGACCTCTGCTGCTGACAGGACACACAGAGGGCACTGCAGATCGACGCCGGTTACGCCAGTTTATTTTACACATTCCAGCAAAATCTGAGGAAAACGCAACGGAATGAGTCAGGAAAAAAAGTCATATCAGCAAAACCCAGGGTGGGAATGAGAAACAGGAAATTGGAGTAACTTGGGAGAACTACGTGGTAAAATATAAACCTCTCGTCAAACATAAATAAACACTAAATATATTAAACGGGTAAAAACTGCTGCACTTTTCTATTGCTTTGGTAAAATTGGTCAAATTTGGTAAAAAGCATAGAATGAATGGGTGATAAAACAGCGACTGCGCAGGACAACAGTTTATGAAATAGCCAAATATTGTCGGTTACGAGCTGGCCAAAGTAACTTGCTAATTAGCCAAATGAATCATACATTAAAAAAATTAATAATAATAGGAATATATTTGCCTGGCATTTAAACAGGCATCAATATAGGCCAATCGATATGCAAATTAGGACGGGCCATATGCCAAAAAGCAAATTGTTTGGAGCCTAGAACAAGTATTTTAAAGGGCCTCTGACAGGTTGGACTACTCACCTCACTTAAACGCAGTGTAGATAAATATATTTCAAACTACTTTACAAATTTTATCCTGGCTTTGCAATTTTTTAGGTGTTTAATTTTACTTCCTGGTTGTAAATGATGACATCACACTAGGAAATTACCATAGCAACAACACTGTGCACTGGGCAAAAACTCCTCTAATGTCACTGATTTTTAAGTTGACAAATACAAATACAGGAGAACATTGTTATTTTGTTGAAATTAATGTTCAAAGGGTCAAAAAAAATGTTTCTTTTGCGTAAATTGGACGTAACCTTTGTCTCCCCAGTGTGATGTCATCACTTTGTTCACTTCCTGTAACTTTCTACAAGTTTTTCTATTTTTCTCCAAAAACAGCAACTTGATGGGTGTAAAACTATAATTCATATTTGCAAGTATAAATACACCAAATAAAGTCAAAATTAGATAATGATAAAAACCTGTCATACGCATTTAAGCGATCTGCTGCTTCTGTGATTTCATAATTCACTGTGATTGGTTAAATCCAGTCACTCACAGAGAACATAGGCTGACCAACATGAGCTGTGTTAAACTAGACCAGAGCTATTCAATTATATTTTCCAGGGGGCAGATTTTACGGAGGGCTATAGTCTGGGGGCCGGACCACAAAACTGCACCACAATTTAAAGTCTATATGACAGGTTTGACGACACATTTCACTAAAACGTAGTGAACATGATTATATTTAAGATTTTAATAAACATTTTACCCATTTATCCCCAGTTTGACAGTTTTCATAATGTTTATCATGTTACTTCCTGGTTGGACATGAGCAGCAAATATGACATGACAACTTGTTACCTAGTAACTATTTTCAAAATAAGGGCCAAAACTTATATAAATTACACAATAGTTATGATTTTGCAAATAATAATACCCAGTGACAACTTTATTTTGTTGAATGACACTTTAAAGTATCTATAAGTTGTGTCAGTTGTCTTTAAATTGTATTTGTATTTTTCAGGGCACGTCACTTTTTGATGACATCACAGAGGAAGGGATTCCATTTTAGAACTAATCAGTTCCTGTAATTTTAAAAATGTATTGTTCAAAATTTCTTCACAAACTGCAACTTCACAGATTCAAAGCTATAGTAAATAATTACCACAGGTGCCCTCCCACCAGTTATAATTTATAAGTTATAATTGCAACAAGTGATAGTATCACACACAAAAATATAATAACAATATTACTGTCTCATAAAAACAGGATTAAGGCAAAGACAAACCCAGTGTTGATCAATAATCAGACTTGAACCAGAGCAGATTAAAAAAGCAGATCTAGGACAAGACCAGGTTTAAACCAAGACTAAACCTATAGTTCTCCTCTCTCCTCTCGTTCAATTGAACTCCATTGGCCCAAACTACATCTTGAACAGGATTAGGCCCAATTTATCATGATGGGCCACACCATAGTGCTCGGTGGGCCAGATTTGGTCCACGGGCCGCCAATTGAATAGCCCTGCACTAGATGTTTCTGTTTCTTTTGAGGTAATTTTGCATAATTTTATATTATAGATGATAGTTTTGCATATCTCCAAAACAACAGTTGCAATATTATGCATTTTTTTCCCCACCAGATGTGTTTTTTTTTTGTTTTGTTTTTTGCTGCCTTTAGCTTCACTTACAAAATGAAAACAGTAAGTGTCCGTTGTTGTTACATACAACTTGTGACTTTCTTCCTTTCCAACACACTATACCATATACAGTAACAACAATACCAACAAACACACTGTCGCCGCTGCAACTTTCCTCATTGTCTCTTTTAATTTGAGTCTTATTTAACGAGTCGTGTATCAAACGCGCATGAGGAATCGTCGCATACGGGGGTGACAACAACACACCACTCCAGGATCTATCCCGGGTCTCAAAATAGTCCCTGTTTTTTGTTTCATCCGAGGAGGTGGAGGTGCGAATAATTAGGCTGGTGTCAGGCAGAGAAATGTGCTGTGAGCAGTGTAAACGAATGAGGTAATGGATGTCACAGATAGCAGCTAAAAGTATAAATGGCACTTTAGTTCTCATCTCCACATAGGCACAGTCGGATGCTGTTAGAGGCAAAAGATTGTAATTCTCACATTAATTGTTGCGTTGATTCCCAGGTAAATGTTAACGTGCATGTGGAGAGTGTGCATTATAAATATTACGCCATGTAGTTGTAATAGTTTATTTATGGTATAAGAACTGCAGTGCGATTCAATGGGGGTCCAGCTAACTGTTTGAACCCCACGTTACGTTACAGTATGAATCAAAGTGTTAGTTCAATTACTGTAGTTGACACCTAATATCGCAGTAGAAAATACCTAATCATTAAAATTAAACTGTGAAAAGATGAACGTGACAGCGCCGATGTATAACTGAATAACAATCGCTGAAGTCTGCTTTTACGTTCGATCCCAGGTTCGTTGCGATGTAGTGCTGGTTTGGTCTTCTTCTGGTCCGTCTCTGAGTCCTATTCAAGGTTTTCAGGGTTAGTCAGGGTTTGTCAGTGTTGTCAAAAGTGTGAATGCAGCCAAAGATTGTTTACGTGTGTTAGATTATAATGCAACGGGCTTATTTTAAGATTCCTGAAAAACTGTATGTACTTCTATAAATAAGAAAACCATTGTTGACCAAAACACACACCCAACGACTAATGCTTTCTTTCTTGTAGCTAATGGAAGAATTGTTGACTACAGTAATACATAATTCTAGTTGAATTTGCTGAATGTCTCTCCCCGCTCTCTCGTTTATCACATTACCACCTGTTTAATAAAGCCTACATGCCGTAATAATTGAAAGTAAATCAACAAAACATGTTTATATTAATCTTACAGCTTACTTTATCTATAGATTTAACCTGGATCTCACCTTTACTAGACTGAATACTGAACATGGTGATTGTAAAGGATGAAATAATAATAATTCAACACTCATAACATAAAAGTGCTATTGACCTTATTTCGGACGTTGCCTTACACGCCGCCGTCTTGTTTCCGTTGTAGTTTACATGGAGCAGACGAGCTCAACAGAAAATAAGTTCTACATGGACTAAAAAGCCGTTTTCAGACTGACCAGGAAATCGTTGCGTTGTTGACTTGTTGTTGCTCGTGTTCATTAAACGTTTTACACAAATCAACCTACTTTATGTAACATTTTAGCGGCGAGACTTTTCCCTCGCTCGTCATTAGCTTTAATGGAGTTCTCGTCAAACGGAAGTGCGTTTACAACAAAAGTGCAGAAAACAGCAAAAGTGGGCGGGGCAGAATTAGGTCAATATGCTTCGCTAATTTGAAACTGGTGCACTTGACCAAATACTCAGTGCTCCCTTTTGTTTACGAGCTGACAATGAGTATGTGTGTGTTTTGCCTTCTGTTGTTGACCTGGCAGTGAACCTCAGAGCGTCCCGGAGGAGGAGTCACGTGACCTGCACCTGTTTACACCTGTCCTTCATTACACACCGCACCTGCCTCCGTCTGAAGTCTCCTCCTGCCTACCAGCGGAACATTTGAGTTGGTTTTGTGAGTTGGCTTGAGTAATGAACAAACTGGTGAGCGTTTGGTTTGGGCGCGCTCACTCTTGTCCTGGTTTGGTCCTGGTTTGGGCCCAGTTTAGTCCTGATCTTGGTTTGGTCAGTCCTGGTTTTAGCTGTGGTCAAGTCCAGGTTTAGTCTAAAATTTGATGAGTAGTGTGTAGAGTGTCATCTGTTTGAGGACGCTTCTATTTTCCCATTGCAAATAATGAAGTTCTAGCTGAGTTAAAATGTCTTGATTTCAGGATTTTAATCTGAATTTCACATGTTTTGACTCGTTAAGATCAGTGGAGACGATTTATTTGATGGAACTAGATTATTTTACCTGTTTCAAACCATTTCTGACTTGTTTCAGTACATTATTTCTTATCTGTCATCATTTGACTTACCTACCTACTGACACATTTATTTTCTTATTTTAAGCAAAATGATGGTATGATCATCAGAAATACCTTGAAACCAGCGAAATATTCTGCATCACATCAGCAATTAAATCTCAACGAATCAAAACGTCTCAAATCCAGATCAAAATGATAAATTCAAGCCATTTTAAGCTTGGATACATTTACATTTTTTGCTGTGCCCAATGCCACACAATTGTCATTTTGCATCGATGGCTATTATTAAGAAAGGTTTATTTTTACAATAAATCTTTTTACAATTAGGAAAAGGCAAAGGTTAGGATTAGGGTTAGGTTTAGGAACAGTTAGGGACCAAAGTTGCTCAAACATGTTTTTCATGATTATATGGTCTTTTTTTTATCATCAGGTACCAAGTAAGTAGGTCTAAAACTGTTTAATTGTTATTCATACAAGTACTTCATTATTACTGTATGCTCTGGGCCCTTGATTTTCAACCAGTGTGCCAGGGAACACCAGTTAACTGATTCATATATGCGGGTAAATAATTGATTAATTTATATTTTATCAAGATTACAAAATTTAAAGAACCAGACAGCAGCACAGACATTATTTGGCTCATTATTTACCATGTTTTTTTAACTAAATGGTCTGATGTTTCAGTAGTAAATGGTGTGCCATGGTATTTTTTTAAGCAAGAAAGTGTGCCATGACTCAAAAAAGGTTGAAACACACTGCTCTGGGCTGTCCTCCTCTTCTATCATCAGCCTTTACACCTCTTTGTCTTAAGTTAAGCGTTTTATTGTCATTAAATATGCAAGTATGACGAAATTACGTAGTTCAGATGTGATTCTGTTTTGGAGAAACCGAAGGAAACCTACGCACAAGGAGAACATGCAAACTTCACATTAAAATATATAGAACACACCAAAGCACACTGTTGTTGTGTCAGCGGGCACTTTTGCCTTTCTGAACGTCGAACGGCTGAAATCACTCCGATATCTGTACATATAATAACACAATTTTACTCTCTCTTTTCTAACTTTTCCTGATGATAATTTAACAAAAAAAAAACATAGTCTGTATTGATATTTGAATAAAAGAAAAACAAAAGCAGCTCAGTATTTTTGAAGCAGGTCAAATGTCCACAGCGCTGTCTTTTTAATGCATCTTTTAAAACATCTCCAAAATGTTCTTAAATCCTCCTCCACCTCTGCCTCTGAACACACCCCATGGCGAGGTCACGGGTCAGGCAGCTGCATAACAACATTACACTAATGGACTCTCATCTGTTTATTCATACAGGTTTGTGAGAGAGCGAGAGATGGGGGAGAGAGAGAGAGAGTCCAAGCCGTTTCCGTGGTTTCATGTTGCATCTCTCGGGACACTGTGGTGACTACCCAGAATGCCTTGCTGCACAGGCGTCTTAGTGTGGGCCGGAGCTGCTAGTTTTATTACATTACAGTCAGACACAGAGGCTCAGTGTAGAACGATATTACGATGCATTCACGGCCGTTGGGATTTTTTCCTTCTTATATTTTCAAAGAAAGCTTCACTCCAACAATGCGCCCTATTCTCCCCC
This sequence comes from Rhinogobius similis, assembly GCA_019453435.1. Lineage (NCBI taxonomy): Eukaryota > Metazoa > Chordata > Actinopteri > Gobiiformes > Gobiidae > Rhinogobius > Rhinogobius similis. The sequence goes on from CM033637.1 coordinate 23,202,122, forward strand.
CTCCGTGTTTATACTGGGGCGTGTGTGTTGTTGTAGCGGTGCACATGTCACCTCAGATGTCTCTATCATTAGGGGCCACAGGTGCCGTGCTATGGCCCCTGATGACAGCAGCAAAGGCTCATGGGAAATGCGGTGTGGACAGAGAAGAGAGGACAGCTGGACAATCACCTATAATGTCTTTCTTAATGATGTTATTTGATATTGGAGTTCGTGTCCACGCTGAAATGTCTTCAAAACTGACAATGAGCTGCACTGTATACTGAGTAAGACACAAAAGTGACTTGTGATACTAAAACCAGAAAAGGACGTTTTTAATATTGCTGTTCCTTTCACAAAACTGAGCTTGAAGTTGTTTAAATATTGACAATTATTATGATACTGATGTGTCTCAGAAGTGATTTTAAAGGTAATATCTACAGATACACTTGTTACGACCCCTTCAGCCACAACAAAAGGAGGTTTACCAGGAGTTATCACGTGTCTCCTGTCAGGCAAGGCAGGGCAAGTTTATCTGTAGAGCACAATTTGTACACAAGGCAATTCAAAGTGCTTTACATAACAGGAAAAATCAAAATCACAAAACACGTAAAGACATACAAAATTGTTATTGAAAAAAAAATCTTTAAATGAGTGCCGATAAATTTGATAGTAAATCTTTCAGTCGTGTGCACAGCTAAACAGAACTTTTAGCCTGGATTTGAACACTGTCAGAGTGGAGGTTTGTCTCACATCTTCAGGGAGACTGTTTTAAACCTGAAACGCTGATCCCCCATGTTTAGTCCTGGCTCTGGCACCAGCAGGAGGCCATGAGGTCCTCAGAGTGTGAGATGGTTCATGTGGCACTAACATGAAGCCGGTGCAGAGACCTGAGCAGAGAAGAACCTATTGCCTGAAGATGCTAAAACCACACTAGGGACAAATCTAACTTTTCAGATTTTGAAGTCAGACAAATCATCATCAAATTTGATATTTAGATAAAACATTCACTTTTCTTTCTCCTTCTAACAACAAACTCTTTGCTACAACTATTAAAATGAACACTACTTGCAAGCGACAAAATGTTTTAACGTTTTAAAGAGATAATTCGATTTAATGAAGTATGTCCCAAATCAGACCGGGTTCCAAATTGGGCCATGACAGAACCCTCTGTCATCAGCACAACCCCATTTATCAAGCAGTGACTGTGGGCTTTCTGATCAGTCAAGACAACCAGTCGACACAGATCCTGGCATTGACCCCATCACAGTGAAACAGACACAATGGATATCAATAAAGTGCTTGGTCAATCCTGAAATACCCAAAACCAATTGTCAGAACCAAGAGCAAAAGAGCTGTACGTAATGCTCACATGTTTAAGGAGATAGATTAAAAATATATAACGTCAGTGATTTCCTGAAGTGGCTGTAGACCTACCCGACTTTTGTCCAGTTGAGCTGAATCTGTTTTGCTGCATATGTTGATAGATTGTAAAAACAGCTCATGGGGTCTAATTATAACACATTTTATTGCCCAAGAACCAGAAAATGCGCTGTTTGCATGCAGTTGTTAGGTTTTCTCTGATGGCAAACCCCACTCGAAACGTTGTGATGAAAGCTTATGAAGTCCACTTGTGGTGAATAATTAGAATGTTAGGAATGCATTTGGAAAGTGAGGAATAACTCGGCTGCAAACAGTTTAAAGGGTCCAGGTTTAACAAATAGTGTGCAAGCATTCTCAAAACGTTTTATGTGTTTATTTTTTTCTGGGCTCATGGTTACAACTTAAACAACAGCGATGCATTCATCAGACACCAATGTGAAGTATTTAAATGAACTATCCCAAAGTAATGCAGCCAGCTGACTCTCCACTGATTGCCCACAATTATCTGAAAGTGTATTCTAAACTTGGTCAAACAGACAGAAGTGGACATGTTTCCTGATACTATTTTGACGTTGGCATGCAAATTAAAATTTCCCAGCAGGCATCAGTGCTGATTAAGTCAATCCCTTGACTCCAGTTATCCACATTACAAACACGGGTTAATAGTTCTTGTTGAAAAGTTGTTTAATGTAACTATCCTCATCACTTCAATGGTCAATTATGTTTTCGTTTTTTTTTCCAGCAAGTGCGAGGATTACAGTTTACACAGAGGAACACGGCGCAAACTGAAAAGCCACAAATAGCTCGCTGTTCAGTCTAGTTAACATTCATTTAGTTCTGTTGCTAATGTGAAACGATGGGTAAACCTGTCAGTGCTTAGCTGGTCCAAAAGAGTGTGTTTTTTGGATGTTTTGGTGGAGCTGTGACCCAAAGTGTGTCCTGGGCGGTAATCATGTCATAAAAGTTTGAAGGTGCAGGCAGTAAACGCCTCATTCTGCCAAATCTCCTCAGTCAACACACACAGATTAAAGGGAAGAAGATGGGGAAAGATACAGATACTGAAAGGGAAAAATGTGTGTAGAATGAATTCAAATAAAATACATTTCGCTTACTCTCAAAAACTGAAATGTCAACCCTATTACAACTCACCAATTTCCATTTAAACTGTTTGTGATGATCCAAAGCAAATCATTTTAGATTTCATATTGATCTGTTTCACGTTCATATAACAGGAACACTTAAATGGAAAAAGATGACATAGTGAATTCAGGGTCAACATTTCATTTTATTGTACTTTTCATGCTTTGTGTTAAGTATAAGTCTTCATCATTGAGTGGAGCAATAATAAAGAAATATTTGGTGTTCCAATGCTGCTTAAATAGTGTCTCTTGACTCTGAACAGAATGGCACTGCCTTTGCTTTGGCTTTGGCTGTCCAGTTACTTGCTGTTGTAAGATGTTTTCTTCTTTTTCCATTTTTTTCTGAATTATTTTTATAAATACAAACAAATCATATAAATATGATCTTTTGTTATTGCTGTCAACAAAACCCCTTCACCAACAGTGATAACAGAACCGCCTGCAGCTCCAAAAACAGCTGGGTATGGCTTTGTTTATTTTAGATTTTTAACATTTGAAAAGACAACAGGTAAGTTGTATTTTGAAACTATTATAATGCAATGCCTCTGGGATTGAACAGGAGGAGGTCATATGATTCAGATTAGAAGAAAAACACATTTATCAACTCCGTGTTATGTATCAAATGGTGGATTGAATGTTTTTGTTTTTTTTTTTGCTTTTGGTTTTTTGTATGACAATTGAATTTTCAGACAGTAATACATATGTGGTCAAATGAAAGCCTAAATAAATTTTTGGCTTCTTAGTCACCAGGCCCACAACTAAATTTGGGGGGCCCAGGACCAAGAAAGCTCACATGGGCCCCCTTAGAAAGTAATACGAGGATATTTCTTATTACTTTTAGGGGCCCCTAAGACCCTGGAGCCCATGTGAACAGACCACTTTGCCCCCCCTTTTGACAACTGCCCTGCTCAGAACATCTATAAACATGTTTCCAACCGTGAGACTTTGCACCGTGAACAATGGACTCACTTAATATTTCATAATTTCAAATGTAACTAATTATGCTCTATCTCCATGTTTTTTTCTCATTCGCTGAGTGCTGTGGGCCCTCCTTTACCAGCTCGCCCCTCACTCCAAACCATCACCACTGCACTAACGGCCAGTGTTTATCATCGTCATGGAGATGCCCTCTGACCCCTCACATGTGTCTGCTGCTGCTGACGGAGACGAGCCGGGGCTGGAGCTGCCGACAGAAGCCGTGTTTAAAGCCTTTATGTGCGGCCGCTGCCATCTGTCCGTCTGTCCTCGCAGCCGGCTGTATCTATAAAACTCTTTTACAAACCCATTTAAAGGCCAAACACGACATGTATATTTTGTCCTGCTGGGCTCGTGTTTCCTGCCACCCGATCCAAATATTTCTACAGATTTTGAATTATGGCTTACGTGTCTGTATTAACCTCATAAACAAGCTACTGTCCGGACGGTACTGACCTTCACTTTCTTTGTTACTAAAACATTTTGCAGAATTTTAAGTTTTTAAATTGAAAACAACATTATGTTATAAGGGGGGACATTATGTTACCACTTAGCCCCCGTAGTGCCTTTAAACTCTTTATATTTGGATTTTTGAAAACGTCTATTGCCAAAATGAACCATGGCAAACTTCAAATTGCGCAGTGCGGTTGAGCTTCTTTGACAACCGGGTGCTAATTAAAAATGTATTCTTAGCAAAGGAATTGTAAGTGCTGAAGATCTGAATGACTCTGTTGAACGGTGAATGGACACAGTGATGTGTTAAAAAAACCAAAAACAAGACGAGTGTGATGTGAGCAGTGTTGGGAAGTAACTGAATATATGAACCAAAAACACTTTCAATTCCAGTACAGTTACTCTTTCTCTTGGGGGCATTCAGAGTACAGTTACTTCAAATCAGAGGATCACAGTGTGGTATTTTCTCAAACTGCACTAAATTTTGTGAGAAATAAGGAAAACACAGCACGTGCAATTATTACTTCACAAATTTAAATATGCAATAAAATGAATGCATAACAAATGATGAAATAAAAGCAAAAACATGTTTTAATCCCATGTCATGTTATCTTTTTGTTTTTTTACAAAATAATATAATGCATCTCAAGTATTCAGTAAGTAAGTATCTAAATATGTTTTCAAAGTTGTCTTCTCATCCCTGTGTGTGAGGGCGGTGAAACCAAGCTTTTCTTCTATAAAAGGGTTAAAGGAAACAAAAGGCTGTTCTAGTATAACGTCTAACCTGAAAGGTGTTCTGTTTCATTAGAAAGAGCTTCAGCCTCACTTGATTTCAATGATTAAAAAAAAAAAGTCCCCTATCTGTTTTTTGGTCCTTGGGGATGTTGGAATTTTAGTTGAAACTGAAGTTACCAGTATTTGGAAGAAAATGTTCTTGTTCAATTGTATGTTCTTGAAGGACACATGCATGAGCTTTTAATCATGTTTTAACAATGTTCCGTCATCAAAAACATACCTGAAGTTGCATTCAGCTGCATTCCCACTGTTTTAAGGAATGTTCACTCAAAAATCCTCTCCCCTCTGAGCGTCAAAAACACTTCCTGCTGTACTCTCGATCAGTGAAGATTATCAGATTTCATTTATCTGAGAATCTTCTGCTGTTTTAAGTCCTTAAATCATCACCAGACTCGTTCTGAGCATTTCTGCCTCTAAACATGATAACTGCTACTGCAAGGCTAATCCTCGTGTGTCTTAAAGTGCTGACATGACTAAATTGTGAATAGCACTAGGCGTCATCTGCTGGCTGGATGCACTCATTGCGCTCAGCAGAGAATTCCTTTCATTTAGTCCATAATAAACTTTTTTTTTGTTTCAAAACATGAGAAGGCCAGTGATACTCCAGAGCATGTTTAAAGTCTAATACAATATGAAAAATGCCTTATATTTTTTCCTTTAAGAATGTTTTGCAGGACACATCAAAACAAGAAAATATAATAGTCCATAGTCCATATAGACCATATACAGTACTACAGAGTAAATAACAGATTAATTTGCCCTTAGTGACCAAGTTAAAGGACTGTGAGACAAAGCTTTGAAAGTCGAGATAAAAGAGGTTGGTAATTATTCACGAAAGAAACACCAGACTATAGAATAAGTCCTCCTCACACATTCAGCCTGGTGTTTTTCTGCTTTATGGCCTCTCTTGTTGAGCCAGAGTGTGTCCTTGTACAGGTTAATTGTAAGAGGAGAGTGAAACAGAGACTTAAGTGCTTCCTGTTTCGTCTCCGCTCCCAAACACTCGCCACTGCACCCAAACAGGACGGGTTCACCTCTCAGATCATCTCACAACAAGAGGAGAACGACCTTCATCAAATGTGTCGGTGACCACAAAGTTCAGCACGTGTGAAAACATTGCTGAAAATCCTCATCGGCGTTTGTACTGTTAAACACTCTTTCTGCTGTCTGCTCAGATTCTTATAGATGTTTATTTTATTTTTATTTATTTATCTCTTTTGATTGCAGCTACAGACTTAATATTAACAAACAGGGCATAGATATGTTTGCATTCTAAAAGCTGTATGAGTCCAGACATAAAACTATTTGGGGAGTTTGTGTTAAATGTTTATCTGCTTTTGATTATTTCAGAAACAACAGCAATGAATTTCAGAAGCTCAAATAAAACCTCAGCCTCTGTTGGGTGTTTTATCATTTTAGTGTAACTGTAATTATTCTGCCTCCACTAGTGTTTGGAAACTAGCTTCACAGATAGCGAACAGTTGCTCCAATAAACACCCAGGAAGCCTCTTGCTGTTTTGGTAATTTACTGAAGCGTAGACTGTACAACTGTAACATACAAAATAGATGCATATTACAACAATGTCTTGAATTAATATAAAATGCACATAGCTACATAAAACAACACAATATACCTCAATGTGCCATAATATATGCACAACATTAGCTTAAATTTGACTAAACATCATAAAAACGTATGTTGAACTAGACGTTAGCTTGATGCTAAAATGCATGGGAATTCCCATAGACATGCTAACGCTAATAGCGTCTTATTTTACAGCGCAAATTCCACATGCAAAACAACTTAAAGTCCATCTTATACGTAAATAGAGAAAAATAACTCCTTCTAGCATTACAATACTTACAGACAGATATTTGCATGGGGCCAAATGACAGTTTACAGGGCTTAAACAATCTGGTAAGTGACTGAACGGTAGACACTCTGGAACAATGTGGAAACTATGGTAGCGCTGAGCAGACAAAACACCTCAACTCAAAACAGAAACAACTTTTACCACTAGAGGCAGCACAGTAATATTATTTCATTATTTTTATTTTATTTTGTTTTTTCGACAAATAATGCTGTTAATTCCTTTAGAGCAGGAGAGTCTACATTGAAGACCAAGCATAAGGCCAATCGAGGGCTTTAGATTGACGATGCACACAGGATGTCATTCAGTTTTGCCTTTAACAGGTTTGACATAGAAACCACGTCTTTGTTCAGACTGGGACCCTTTATGTTAAGTCCGTTTAACTCCTAAATGTTTGATATGTTATGATATGATATATGCACAGTACTTACGGTGATCTGGCCCGTGAGCCACAGTTTGGACACCCCTGGTTTAGAGTTTTAGTGGTTGTTTGTCTGTTTTCCAGCTATTGTTACATATTACAAGTGTTAAGTTAAAGATACACTATGTAATTTTACTGGTGAAGGGTCCGCCACCTGCTTGAGATGTCATTGTCTTGCCTCAAATATTCCTTACAATTGATCTCATCTATCTCCAAGGAGACACAACACCAGGCCAAGTTACCAGTAAGATCTGTGGAGAGGCAACTTCGCTCACAGTAAGAATGCACGCTTTTTAAAAAAATAAATATGCCTGTTAATTCAAATGAATGCAAGATATGTTTAATACCATACTATGGAACATTTCAAAATAAATACGACTCCGTGGAAACAAGCAGGTGGTGGACCCCTGATTGGAAAAGTTACATAGTACACATTTAATAATCTGAATGCCACAAAGAATCACATTAAACAAACAGCATGACATTAGACCAAACCATAGCTTCCAAATCTAGCAAGACACACTTGAACAGTTGAACAGCTGTGAGTTTAGTTGCTGTGAGTTGCAAAGAGCGCACTACATTTTGGAAAGTCCACAGAGCAGGGCATTGCAGTTTATGAGGGCATGTCCGTGTTGGCCCGAGAGCGAATGGGGTGGACGCTTTGTTTGAAGGTGATTTGTTTAAGGTTCTTAATATGTGGAAAAAAGTCAGCTGAGAAAAAAAATAATGCCGCGCTTATAGTTTTGGTAAGTTTCTCCTGCTAAACCGTTTTGTCTTGGTTGCGTTATATAAAGTTTCTGCCATCCAGGATTCTTAAATGCTGTACTTTTAAGGTGCACAAGATGAAGTTTAAATTGTGCTTTTGAACTCGGCGTGAACGAGGAGTGTTTGTAAAATTTTAGCGACTGTTAGCTTCCTTGAAAAGCTACCTGTCAGTGATTGCGGCGGTAATTACAGATGTTGACACTTATGCTTTCACATCCACCAAACAGTCATATTTGTTAGAGGTGCGTGAAAAGCAATTAGTGTTTTAACGTGGCGGTTGTGCACACCGCGGTCCGGCTCCATACGTTCATGAGTAAAACAAAAGAGGTGTCGCTCGGGGGACCTCACAGCTTACACTCCAAGCTGTAAACTTTAGCAGTTTTTAGGCTCAAATCTCCTGGGCCTCGTTTTCATTTCTCATGTTTGAGACGGAGCGCCGCGTGTTAAAAAGGTGTTTATGTGAGAGAGCATCACTGTCATCTGATCTGTGTCTATACTGTGCACCAGACACAAAGAGGCTGCAGGGGCTCCACTCCAACATCACTGCAACGTTGACTTTAGAAACATTTACTTTGGCTGTTCATTTGTACACCGACGTATGATTGTATTATGGCACATGTTGCTCATAAGTGGGGCTATTAACATCGTGATTATTCAAGCCACAAAGGTCACAAACTAGGGCAATGTCAATCTATTATGTGAACAATGTGAATGAAAGTGAACTTAGAACTTCACTGTTGTTTGGTCATGGTGAAAAAATGGTGAATAATTGCAACATTTCTTCTCATATAAATCAGAACACCAAAATATTAGATTGCGACGAGTCTATCAGAAGTAGACCCTTTATTTGGTATGGTTCCTGTCCTAAACTGTGTGTTGCAACAGTGGAATTTCCCCATTGTGGGACAAATAAAGGATCTCTTATCTTATTTGCAGTTTTTTTTTTCATTAATCTCTTATTTTTATGCGATTTTTGGGCTCGTAGTCTAAAGTATAAAATAGGGGTGCCGAGTCACGAGAGACATTCAGAAAACTCTCACATGCAGGAATCAAACTCACTGCGCTGAGACAGAACACATCCCCATGTAATCAACGGTTTGTAAAGCGCTTTGGGTGCCTATTAGGTGGAAAAGCGCTCTATAAAAAAAAATTCTTCTTCTTCTTCTTCTTCTAATCACTATCAAGTGGCACAAAGTGATGTGCTTGAAGCCCAGATTTTCATACTCAATATTTTGGATTTCTTTGTTGAAATTCTTGACATTTTTACTGAATAAAAAGATGTAGAACCCTTTAAGCACCAAACAATCACACAAAATATTTATCCCAAGCACCTGTGACAGTTGACTTGCCCAGTGGCACAACAGCAGGAAGCAACAGCAGGAATGTAACTGCTGGACAATTTGCTTGTTTTCCTCGTGCTTCATCATCGAAATCCACAAGCTATTATGACCAAACGAAGAAGTTAATTTGAACTAAATCTATTGGCTCAATGCTTTTTAATTGTTGGTGTAAAATTACTCCTCCATTAGTCCGGACCAGCTGCCTGTGTGGGTGGCAGCTAGACTTCTCCGCTCGTACTTTGCTTCAGCCCGGGTTAACACAACACTGTAAATGACTCCAGTGTGTCCTGAACAGAGCTGCAGACTGTCCCAGGGCGAAAAGGAAAACGGCCACCGACAACAGCAAACTCCACCAAACACATCCACTCCAACATGTGCGGTGCGTGTGGTGAGAGCGTGAACGAGCAGCATCTGTGTGTCGTTGGGGTTTGATTGTTCTGGAGCGTAGGGTCGGCTGTGATAAGGATCTGGGTTGCCAGGTTGTGTCTGTAAAGTTCAGGACGTGGCCTTATCGCTGCTGTTATTACGAGGCCTGTAATGAGTGACAATAAGGGCCTAATGGAGCGGGACGAGGGGCACAAGCCGTTCTGCTTCAGTCACAGTGAAGCCGACGTGGTCTTGGCTCATGATGATGGAGAGTTTGCTTTGGTCGGATGTTGTTAGCGCAGGAAAATATGCTACAACTTTATATTTACTACATGAATTAGTCTCAATAAAGTTTGTAAATTATGAATGAATTAATACTGGTAAAACTATATTATGAAGCGTTAGACCTACTGTATATTGTTCGTTATTCAGTTTTTGCTATTGATAATATTAAAACTGTGTTCAAGATTGAAGAAGAGGAGGAACTGAATAAAATAATGTGCTGTGTGACAACCCTCACTTCATTTCTTTAAATAACCTTAAGGGAAACATGTACCTCTTCAATGTGACATTTAATCGCAGCAAAGGCTTCATTACATTTTAGAACCTACATGTACCACTTGGAGTCTTAATTTTTCAAATAATCACAACTAAACACAGGGAAGTGGGAGTACAAAGGGGGAAGGTGAAAACTAGAATTTTCAGAGCACTCAAGCCTCAGTTGCAGGACAATGCATGATTATTCAAACATTCAGTAATCAATCAAAACATACCATTGAGTAAACTAATGAAGAGGAAACACTATTGTAACAAGGGCAAAAGCTCTTTAAAGTGGATTTTGCAATATTGTGTCGCCTTTAATGGCCCACAGTATGGGATTAAATTTATCTGCATGCATTATAATATTACAGGTGTTTTTTTAAGGCTATAAAATACCTTAGTCTTAGTCAACAATTTTTTATTTTATTTTGACATTAGTTTGCGAATTATACAGACTCAAAGCAGAAAGAAGAAAACATGGGGTGAATAATAATCTTTTCATGTAAATATGCTGCTGTATATGTGTATTTTTTGTTTTGCGCAATATCCAAATCATTTTCTGAGTTTTTGCCAGTGCCACACCGCTTTTAGTTGATTAACTGATGCACAGCCCATTATATATCTATATAGACAAAGTTATCTATCATGACATCTTGCAGTCTCTTCATCGTCTCTACTATCATTGTCTAATGTCCACAATATTTGGACAAGTAGAAGGATGTTACCATAAGCTGTCCAGACACAACACATACGATTTCTAAACTCTTAATCTGACACCTGTCCCTGTTCATTTGCTCCTGTTTGTCCTATAGTTTTAAATCCCTGCTGCCGGTGTTTATGTATGACTCAGATCACAGTGTTAGCAGCAGTAGCTTGATGTTTACCTTTAGCGTCGACAAACTTTATCCTCCCGCTCCTCTCTGACCTAAACAGAGTCGGCTAATGGTTTCCACAGCCATCATCAGCCCCGGTCTGCAGGGACCCGAGGCCTGCCGTTGAACTTGGAGGTGAGCTCGTGTCCTGGTCGGACAGGGGCAGCTGCAGCCTGTGCCCCTCCCCAGCCTCTCCTCAGCCTCTCCTCTGCCCCTCAATGCCTCCTCTGCCTCTCCTTTGCCCCTCCTCTGCCCTTCCTCAGCCCCTCTTCATTCCCTCCTCTTCCCCTCAACGTCTCCTCTGCTCCTCCTCAACCTCTCCTCTGTCCCTCCTCTGCCTCTCCTCAGCCTCTCCTCTGCACCTCAACGTCTCCTCTGCCCCTCCTCTGCCCCTCCTCAGTCCCTCCTCTGCCTCTCCTTTGCCCCTCCTCTGCCCCTCCTCAGTCCCTCCTCTGCCTCTCCTTTGCCCCTCCTCTGCCCCTCCTCAGCCTCTCCTCTATCCCTACTCTGTCCCTCCTCTGTCCTGTCTCTGCCTCTCCTCTGCTCCTCTTCATTCCCTCCTCTTCCCCTCAACGTCCCCTCAACTCTGCTCCTCCTCAACCTCTCCTCTGCACCTCAACCTCTCCTCTGCCTCTCCTCTGCCCCTCCTCAGCCTCTCATCTATCGCTACTCTGTCCCTCCTATGCCCCTCCTCTGCCTCTCTTCTGTCGCTCCTCTGTCCCTCCTCTGCCTCTCTTCTGTCCCTCCTCTGTCCCTCCTCTGTCTCTCCTCTGTCCCTCCTCTGCCTCTCCTCTGCCCCCCCCCCCCTCTGTCCCTCCTCTGCCTCTCTTCTGTCCCTCCTCTGCCTCTCCTCTGTCCCTCCTCTGCCTCTCCTCTGCCCCCCCCTCTGTCCCTCCTCTGTCCTGTCTCTGCCTCTCCTATGCCCCTCCTCTGCCCCTCCTCAGCCTCTCCTCTATCGCTACTCTGTCCCTCCTATGCCCCTCCTCTGCCTCTCTTCTGTCCCTCCTCTGTCCCTCCTCTGCCTCTCTTCTGTCCCTCCTCTGCCTCTCTTCTGTCCCTCCTCTGCCTCTCATCTGTCCCTCCTCTGCCTCTCCTCTGGCCCCCCCCTGTCCCTCTTCTGTCCTGTCTCTGCCTCTCCTATGCCCCTCCTCTGCCCCTCCTCTGCCTCTCCTCTGTCCCTCCTCTGCCTCTCTTCTGTCCCTCCTCTGCCCCTCCTCAGCCTCTCTTCTGTCCCTCCTCTGCCTCTCCTCTGTCCCTCCTCTGCCTCTCCTCTGCTCCAACTCTGTCCCTCCTCTGTCCCGTCTCTGCCTCTCCTCTGTACCTCTGCTGTCCCTCCTCTGTCCCGTCTCTGCCCCTCTTCTGCCTCTCCTCTGTACCTCTGCTGTCCCTCTTCTGCTTCTCTTCTATCTCTCCTCTGTCCCTCCTCTGCCTCTCTTCTGTCCCTCCTCTGCCTCTCTTCTGTCTCTCCTCTGCCCCTCTTCTGCCTCTCTTCTATCTCTCCTCTGCCCCTCCTCTGTCCCTCCTCTGCCTCTCTTCTATCTCTCCTCTGCCCCTCCTCTGTCCCTCCTCTGCCTCTCTTCTGTCCCTCCTCTGCCTCTCTTCTGTCCCTCCTCTGCCTCTCTTCTGTCTCTCCTCTGCCCCTCTTCTGCCTCTCTTCTATCTCTCCTCTGCCCCTCCTCTGTCCCTCCTCTGTCCCTCCTCTGCCTCTCCTCTGTCCCTCCTCTGCCCCTCCCTCCTCTGTCCTGTCTCTGCCTCTCCTATGCCCCTCCTCTGTCCCTCCTCCTCTCCTCTGTCCCTCCTCTGCCTCTCTTCTGTCCCTCCTCTTCCCCCCCCCCCCCCCCCCGTCCCTCCTCTGTCCTGTCTCTGCCTCTCCTATGCCCCTCCTCTGCCCCTCCTCTCCTCTGTCCCTCCTCTGCCTCTCTTCTGTCCCTCCTCTGCCCCTCCTCAGCCTCTCTTCTGTCCCTCCTCTGCCTCTCCTCTGTCCCTCCTCTGCCTCTCCTCTGCTCCAACTCTGTCCCGTCTCTGCCTCTCCTATGCCCCTCCTCTGCCCCTCCTCTCCTCTGTCCCTCCTCTGCCTCTCTTCTGTCCCTCCTCTGCCCCTCCTCAGCCTCTCTTCTGTCCCTCCTCTGCCTCTCCTCTGTCCCTCCTCTGCCTCTCCTCTGCTCCAACTCTGTCCCTCCTCTGTCCCGTCTCTGCCTCTCCTCTGTACCTCTGCTGTCCCTCCTCTGTCCCGTCTCTGCCCCTCTTCTGCCTCTCCTCTGTACCTCTGCTGTCCCTCTTCTGCTTCTCTTCTATCTCTCCTCTGTCCCTCCTCTGCCTCTCTTCTGTCCCTCCTCTGCCTCTCTTCTGTCTCTCCTCTGCCCCTCTTCTGCCTCTTCTTCTATCTCTCCTCTGCCCCTCCTCTGTCCCTCCTCTGCCTCTCTTCTATCTCTCCTCTGCCCCTCCTCTGTCCCTCCTCTGCCTCCTCTTCTTTCCCTCCTCTCTGCCTCTCTTCTGTCCCTCCTCTGCCTCTCTTCTGTCTCTCCTCTGCCCCTCTTCTGCCTCTCTTCTATCTCTCCTCTGCCCCTCCTCTGTCCCTCCTCTGTCCCTCCTCTGCCTCTCTTCTGTCCCTCCTCTGCCCCTCGTCCCTCCTCTGTCCTGTCTCTGCCTCTCCTCTGCCCCTCCTCTGCCCCTCCTCTCCTCTGTCCCTCGTTCCCTCCTCTGCCTCTCTTCTGTCCCTCCTCTGCCCCCCCCCCGTCCCTCCTCTGTCCTGTCTCTGCCTCTCCTATGCCCCTCCTCTGCCCCTCCTCTCCTCTGTCCCTCCTCTGCCTCTCTTCTGTCCCTCCTCTGCCCCTCCTCAGCCTCTCTTCTGTCCCTCCTCTGCCTCTCCTCTGTCCCTCCTCTGCCTCTCCTCTGCTCCAACTCTGTCCCTCCTCTGTCCCGTCTCTGCCTCTCCTCTGCCTCTCCTCTGTACCTCTGCTGTCCCTCCTCTGTCCCATCTCTGCCCCTCTTCTGCCTCTCCTCTGTACCTCTGCTGTCCCTCCTCTGTCCCGTCTCTGCCCCTCTTCTGCCTCTCTTCTATCTCTCCTCTGCCCCTCCTCTGTCCCTCCTCTGCCTCTCTTCTGTCCCTCCTCTGCCTCTCTTCTGTCTCTCCTCTGCCTCTCTTCTGTCTCTCCTCTGCCCCTCTTCTGCCTCTCTTCTATCTCTCCTCTGCCCCTCCTCTGTCCCTCCTCTGTCCCTCCTCTGCCTCTCTTCTGTCCCTCCTCTGTCTCTCCTCTGCCCCTCTTCTGCCTCTCTTCTGTCTCTCCTCTGCCCCTCTTCTGCCTCTCTTCTATCTCTCCTCTGTCCCTCCTCTGTCCCTCTACTGCCTCTCCTCTGTCCCTCCTCTGCCCCTCCTCAGTCGTTCAGGACGGGACAGGGCTGAGCGGGGCGACAGGGCCTGGGTGAGGCGGTATGGTGCTGAGTGAGCAGGGCGACCAGCTGCCTCCGGGATATTCATAGACTTAGAGAGAGTGATGCCTCTGTCCTGTTCGTCCATCATGTTGTCTTATATCTGTCACTGTTGAACTGTCCTGGTTTAAGCTGAGATAGAGCAGGGATTCTCAAGCCTGGCGTATCAACTGTATGGATTAAAAGAAAGGCTTAAAGAAATGGCTCAGTACTGTTTTTTTTTAGACTGAATTACTTTAAACTGAATGCATTTTGAACATTTGGTACCACTTTAAAATAACTACATCTTATTTTGCCTTAATAAAGCATTAACAAAGACTTAATTCATAATTAATATATAGTTTATTAAACATGATTCAGGATTAGTAACTACTTAATTAAGGTTAAGGTTAGGGTTAAGGTTAGAAACTGGGGTTAGAATATTTGTTAAACAGTTACTAAGCCTGAATCATTCTTAATAAACAATTTGTTGATTATGAATTAAGTCTTTGTTCATGCTTTATTAAGGCAGGAATACATGTAGTTATTATAAAGTGTTACCAAACATTCTTATGTGGTCTTATTCATGGGTTTCAGCTTACTGTTTTGAGGACTTTTTCCCATCAATATAGTGTTATCGTATGTTATCAATTGTGCTGACTAGTTCTGCCACTCAGTCGTGTGTTGAGGGGTACTTTTCAAATGAAAATGATGTCAGTGCAGAACCTCTAGTTCAAGCCTAGATCAGGGGTGTCCAAATCACGGTATAATGTAATAATACAGTAATACTATAAAACATTTTGACCATCTGCTTAGTCTGTGTTTCATAAAGAAGCTCCTGATGAAAAAAAGTTTGGACAACCCTGGCTTAGATCAAGAAGATAACTCTAAAACTATCCATGAATTTCAGAATGATGAAAAACTAGGACTATTTCAATAGCAATTAACACTTCAAAATAAAATACTATATATTTAAAATGAAAAAATCCCCAAGAGCTGAAACTCATGACTTCAGGAAAGGTCAGACGTAATCATTTTAATGCTATTTTTTTCTGTATCAATACTGTCTCCCAATTTAAGTGAATTTTAACTCTTTGCCACCCCAGCCTTTGATCTCCCCTGTTGTCATGCCGGTGTGGTATCGCAGCTCTGTGACAGTCCAAACCTGCTCTTGCCCCTCCGTCTGTCGCCCGGCTGTGTTCTGATGGGCCTCGGGGGAAATCTGCCCCTGAAACTGACTGCGCCACATCCAACATTAGATTTGGGAAATTGCAAAAACTAGGCTCACATCCATTGCAGCAGCTTGCATCAGGGCTGTATTGTCTAAAACACGATATGTCATAAAAGGTGGACTATGCGTTTTTGTTTCTTCATGATCTCATACCAAAACAACGACTTAGATGATTTTAAATATTATCGTATAATTATGTTTTAACGGTAGGCAGGTAACATCGCATAATTCCAGATCTGTGGAGAGGCGACCATGCTCACAGTGGAAATGTGTGTTATTTTAAGTTGAGAAATAAAAAACCCTTGTGATTGAATACATATAGTACAATATAAGTTTAATGTTCTGACATGTAATGTAATATCTTATTTGAGTTCTGTTCAGTTCATTCAAAAAGACTAAGATGTAAGTAGTTATGCTTATCCTTTATTTCCACTTTCACAAACAGCACAAGTGTAGCCAAGCAGGTGACAGACCCTCCTGAAGAAGTTACAGAGTGCACCTTTTTCCCATGTGTTCTGGGACTGTCCTATGGCTCAGAGATACTGGACTGATTAACACTCTGAAACATCCCCATCCCACTCGAGTTCAGGTTTATTTGGGCCTCAAATCCCCCGCCATGAACATAGACAAAGGATGTCTTTGAAGTGAACTCTTGGTGGCACCAAAGAGGGCAATCACAAAGAAATAGATGACACAAACAGAACCAACAATCAAGGACTGGACTGACAGTGTAACTCACATTCAAAAAAATAAAAAAAATATTACATTTGGACTCAATTTGAAAAGGGAACAATTTGACAGCCTTTGGAATAAATTGAACTTATAAGTAAATTTGGTGGTTACTGTAAGTTTTCTATCTTCTTTTGTTGCATTTTTTATTTCAGTTTTTGATTTCTTGTCTGCCTTTTGGTCCCGTTTTGTAGTTTATGTGTTTTAATTTTTTATAATAATTATTATAATTAATAATGATGATGATAACAATAATAATAATTATTATTATTATCAAATGATCTAAAATGTTCTTTGTCAACGTGAAAGAAAATAACAAAAAACATCAATATTTTTGACCCATTAGTGACCTTCATCAGAAAATATTATTAATTAAAAGCACTAATTGAGTGAAAAAAGAAAGCGATAACATGAACAACAAAGTTGGTGGTTCTATCCCGACATCCCAGGTAGAGCAGTCAGCACCCAAAGGTGAGAAACCTGCTTTGCCCCAGTGTCTGTGTCCTCTGGTGTGTGAACGTGTGAGTGAATGTGTGAGTGAATGTGTGAGTGAATGTGTGAGTGAATGTGTGAGTGGTTCCTGGATGTAAAGTCCTTTGAGAGCCTTGAAGGTAGAAAAGAGCCATAAATTTACCATTAAAACATTCTAAGTAATCCTATGACTTATCTTCTTGTCCACTCACCTCACACCTGCGGCCTGCTCTTCCCATAAACTCCTCTTAATGGTCTGTAAGTCCACAAGTGCTTAACAGCCTCATTAGCTCAGAGACACCGCCCCTCTCCAAAAACACACCCCGCCTACCTGCCCCTGCCTGCCCCGGGATCTGTGCTTTTGCCTCCAGCCTCGGGGGACAGCCAGGAGCTCGCCGCGGGGCAGAAAACAGAGACGAGACGAGCAGCAAACCATAAACATCTGAAGTCACGATTCATGGCTCGCTCCTCCTGCTGCTGATTGAAGACCATTTCATTTTTGTTGCAGAAATAATTGGTGTTAAACATATTCTTGCTCACTGCTGCTTGTACATGCACAGGGCTATTCTTCTCTATCACAGTGACAGGCCTCCTGTGAAACATGCAAAAACACATTGTGCACTGAGCCTATATTGCAAAGTTAAAGATGTAAAGAAAGATATGGAGGTCATCATGTTTACTTCAACTTGCTGCTTTTATATTTCAGGTATGTAAATGTAAATGTGCAGAAAGTGCTTGTAGGAAGCGTTGCACTATGGAAAGCACTTATTAGTTTGTGTACAAATTGTGCTCTATAATTATACTTGTCTAATGATAAGATACAGTATCACAATTACATATTTAGTATAACAAATTGAGCTTTTCATTTTTGCACTATTTTGCAAATGTATAGAAAGCATATGAAGCCCCCTCACTTAAGCTATAATTTCTTGCAGGACTTATTATTGAACATTTTCAACAATACATCTGTAATTGCCAGATATATAGGCTTGTATAACTGCAGTTTGATAAATATCCTAAACTACCTAAACTTTTATTTAATATTTTCATATATAAAGCTGAGGTGCCTCAGGATTTCCAAGCTGCAGAAAGAGGTATTTAAATCTGTTTAACTAGATCCCATTTATAAATGTAGATTTTTCTCTCATCTGAACAGTGATTCATCCATGAAGAGAACACCTCTCCAACATTTGATTGTGAGCGTTTGCCCACTCAAGTCAGCTACGAGCTTCAGTCAGGCTGAGACCCAGATGAGGACAATGAGCAGATGAGCTTCCCTGAGACAGTTCCTGACAGTTTCAGCTGAAAGTCCTTGATTATTGCAAACCCACTGCTGTCTGGGCGGCTGGTCTCAGACGATCTTGGAGGTGAACATGCTGGATGTGGAGGCCCTGGCTTGGTGCGGTCACACTTGGTCTGTGGTTGTGAGGGCGGTTGGATGTACTGCTAAATTCTCTTAAATGCCTCTGTAGACGGCTTATGGTAGAGAAATGAACCTTCAATGCACAGGCAACAGCTCTGGTGGGCATTCCTCCAGTCAACATGCCAATTCCACGCTCCCTCAAAACTGTGATCAAACTGAACATTGGGATATTCATGCTATCTAATCAGCATCTTGATATGCCACATCTATGAGGTGGGATGGATTATCTCAGCAAAGGAGAGGTGCACACTAACACAGATTTAGACAGTTTTGTGAACAATATTTGAGAGAAATGGGTCTGTTGTGTATGTAAAAATTGTTTTATATCTTTGAGTTCAGCTCATAAAAAATAGGTGCAAAATTAAATTGTTGCGTTTATATTTTTGTTCAGTATAAATTTGCTCATTTACTAGAAGAAACCAACTTTAAGGAACTGACGAAGAAGTCACATCCAAGTTTTTTATGTTTTTTTTTTTTTTTTGGAGTAATAATACTAATAGGCACTGAAATATGCTTGAGCAGCATCCCACAGTCCAGTGTTTTTCTCACAGTAAAATAGTGTTACTTCAAGATATTATTTGGACTGTACTGATGCCTATTTGTATTGTGTCAGAAATAACTTGTTGCCCATCTTGACCTGCTCGTTTAGGACACTTTTTCATAACCCTGACAGACATTTTCTTGTTCCTGCACAAACAGATTTTGGGCCTCGTTCCCGTTTCCACATTTGAATATTCATGCAGCACGAGGAATCTACAGGTCTGACCATGGATAGTACACGACTGAATACCAACGCGGCTCGTACATCATCGAGCACGAGAGGAGCACAAACAGAACCAAAGGGCCAAATTAAGTCCTGTGTTTGGACTGGAGCGACTTCTGTGTCCCGCTCTGACCATTAGCACTAAACACATCACTAAACACTCGACTGGAGCTGACGGGAGCAGGTACAGGAGCCCAGCCGCTTCGAGAGAGAAATAGGAGATAGTTTGTTTAAAAAGTTTATCAGAGCACCACTGGAGTAACAGAGGTGAAGTGGGTTGAGTGTTAGCCCACCAACCGAAATGTATACGAATAGCACGTTTACAAGAACAAACGCTGCCCAAGTACACAGGATATGAAGTGATAAAAATGATAAAACAAGCACTAAGAACACAAACTATGAATAAAAAGCAACAATATTAATAGAGACAAGTTGGGGTAATCCCTCATTTGTCCATCGGTGGTAGAAAAGGTTTCAGTCATCTGGACACCGTTTTAGAAATCGAGACGTTTAATTTCTAGAAAGTTAATGCCACTGTGATGGAAATCGTCTGCTGGTTTCACACTTGCAGCTTGACTCAAACTACAACGGTGAAACTGTCAGACTTAAACAAGGGCAGGGTGAGTTTCAGTTAGAACTCCTCCCTTTCGGACAACAACAATGTAGGCCCAGGAGAGTATGAATGCTGCTGCTCAGAGTTATCATTTCTATTAGACTGAAAATTACTTCTGCCTCTCAATAAAGAGATCGTGGGTTCGAATCCCGCACCACCCCAACATCGTGGTTTCGAATTCCGAACCACCCTAACATCACACGATCTCTCTGGGTGGAGTCTGCATGTCCTCCCTGTGTTACCGTGGGTTCTCCGGCTCCTCCCACCGTCCAAAGACATGACTGTGTAGGTTAATTGAGAACTCTAAATTGTCCCTAGTGAATGAATGTGAGAGTGAATGGTTGTCTGTCAATGTCCTTGTCCTCTGTGTCAGCCCTGCGACGAGTTGGCCACTGTCCAGGGTGTACCCCGCCTAAGGCCCAAAGTCACTGGGATAGGCTCCAGTCACCCGCGACCCCTAACGGGAATAAGCGGTAGAAAATGAATGAATGAATGAATGAATGAAAATTACTTTCGGATGGAAGTCGAAACGGATTTCTAAAACCAAGTCCAGATTTGAAACTTTTCTATCAGAAACAATAAATACAGAAAATGCAACGTTCCTCAGCTATTTAAGGCCAGAGAAAAAAAGTTGTGGGTTGGATTTCCAGAGTTTGTATGGAGTATGCAGGTCTTCATTTGTTTCTACAAGGTTTTCCCTCCGAGTATTCCCTCCCCACTGGGGCTGTGCTTTTAGTGACATCGGCTTGGGAATAAAACCTCCTCCTAATGCAAAAGATATTTTGTTGAAAGAAATATTAAGAAATTGCGCACAGTGTTGTTACTTTTAACCAGTATTAATATTTGGTTTTCAATCTGAGTAAAAAATAAAATAAAATAAAAATGTAGCTTTGTGTTTTTATTACTGTTTTCTGTCCCAAGTTTTCCTTCTTGTACCCAAGTTGTGCAGCAGAACAAAAACACTCTGCACTCTGACTATGGAGCGAAATAGGTTCCAGAAAAAGTTAGAAACATCTCCACTGGAGCTGGACCGTGATGCTGCTGCTGCGTTTCCACAGTGATTAGCGCCATAGCGACTTCCTCCCTCTCGCCGCAGCATCCTTCAGCATCACTCTCCCCATTCGGTCTGTTATGGTGAATGACGCTGCCATACACTACGTGACATTGACGAGCCGCAAACTCAAAGCAAAACTATTTCTGTTCGTCGTGAAAAACAAAACTCGAGACTTTGTAGCGACGCGTTCAAAGTCAAAACGAACAGCGTAATTACGAGACAAACAACTAACTTTGTGAGTCGAGATGCGAAGGGGAAGATGAAAGATTGGGTTTGGTTGGCGGATGATGAGGAAATGACAACGCATGTAAACTGGCGCAGAAAAGGCACACGCCGCCCCTGAACAAATATGTTTGAACAATGACAGAAGCCTCACAACATCATTACAGCTGTCAGTGTGGCATTTCTCATCACTACATCATAAGCACCAAAATCTGTTTATTCACAACAACGCTCTCCGACTGACAAAATCTACTCCAAATCACAACCGGGGAGTTATTATAAAACAAAACAAATGTCTTTTTATTTGTAATGAAGCTCCAGCAGACACTAATAAATACAAACAGAGATGAGTGTGAGTGAGAGGAGTGGATCCAGGCTTCACGCTGATGTGGCCTCATGGGACAGAGGAGCGAGAGAGGGAGGAAATATGAGGAGTTTAATGGCAAAAACACCAACAAGTTAGAAATATACAGCTGCACATTGTTTACAGTGATAGGCATGCATATAATTTAAACATATTGGTAAAAGATGGAATGAGTGAGAAAGATGCTCTTTGGGGAAACAGGTCTGCACATTGTCCTTGTTTATTGGGACGTTGTCACATTTTGTATATGGTCACACGGGATCCAGGGATATTTGACGGATTCATGTTTCTCTATTTGCTCTAAAGAGAGTGTCATGTTTTAGAAAAGAGTGGATGTCAAAAGATGATTGGTGGATGTGAAAGATGATTTTATGCTGCTGAGAGAACTGGATGGTTTCAGAACTATTCTATGATGGGCAGGTCATTGATAGAAACAATAATGCATGCCGATAAAGAGATGCAAAAGAAATAATGGAAAAAAGTAAGTACAAAAATCCATTTAACAAAAGTTTTGGACATCTGACATCTGATGCCAAGTGTGCATCGTATCTGATCATTGTTGTCCTATTTTCCTTGCTTTTTGCATTTATGAACTTTAACATCAGCCAGGGACAAGTGGAAGTTAGTGCTTAGAACCTGGTATCAAGCATCCCTCTTGTTAAGGTTATTAACAACAAAGCATAAACGACCCAAGCAAATGTTAAGGGCCACAACGTTTGCAATGTTAAGGGGGGGATTTGTTCTGGTGGGCTGTGGTTAAAATGTAAAATTAAAACTATTCAAATGGGTCACTGGATTAAATAAAACATTACATCTAAAATGCACCTGAATTTAGTCAAATTTTCTTGGACTCTCTAATCCCTTTTTACATGTTCCTTTTTCTAATTGTAAAAAGAAAAATGTAATTGCAAATGAATGTGGCCTGCACTACCAGAGATCCCGAATCACCTTTGCTCCTCAGTCCACTCCTGATTTCTTGTCTGTCTCTTTGTTTTATTATATTTATTCCCTTCTTTTTGCCACTGATTTAAACAGTGCGTCGTTTGGTGGTCCACAAACAAAGGCCTCCAAATGCCTGTGTACATGTACATGTGTTCAGCATGTTACCGTAGCACTAAAGAATCAAATTTACAGCACACAATTGAGATTTTAGTTGCTCTCGTCTTGGACGTGTTGAAACACCCAAAATTTGCTGTAAAAGAGATGCTCTCAAGCAAACCATTCAAAAAAATTACATTCATTGATTTGCTTGCTTTGTTTGGAACAGGTTTTGCAGATTGTCTTGTAGATACAACTTTCATTTTGGACAACAGTTGCTCAGATGTCAAAAGACGAGACCCCAGGGCAGCTGTGGCCATTATTAAAAGTGCAAAGAAAAAGAGCAAGGACAAAGTTAACTTTGCAACCAA
Organism: Rhinogobius similis; assembly: GCA_019453435.1. Taxonomy (NCBI): domain Eukaryota; kingdom Metazoa; phylum Chordata; class Actinopteri; order Gobiiformes; family Gobiidae; genus Rhinogobius; species Rhinogobius similis. The sequence continues at coordinate 23,224,705 of CM033637.1, forward strand.
CTGAACACTAATACATTTTATTCTAAATCCCATCCAATTCAATTATTGACCCTCTAATAAATAAAATACATGTTCAATTCACCATAAATATTTAGGAGAAAATAGAGTTGTTGTTTTTTACAAAGGGTAGCCAAACCAAAACACAAATCACCTTCACAAAGCTGTTTATAATAATAATATAATTTATTGAATGTATTATGTACATAATATAGACTGCATGTTGGAGTTTTATGCCAAATTCTTACTGCTTTTATAAAATGTTTATGTTTAATAATTCATTTTCTACCTCTTATTCCCGTTAGGAGTCGCGGGTGACTGGAGCCTATCCCAGTGACTTTGGGCCTTAGGCGGGGTACACCCTGGACAGTGGCCAACTCGTCGGAGCAAACAATGAACAATTAATGAATTAATTAATGTTTAATAATGTATTTAATTTATGTTATGTAGCATGTTATTTAAAAAAAGCACATACTTTTAAAATTAAAAGCATTTGACTTTAAAATCTGGTTTAGATGAGATAAATATTAAAATATTGTGGAAATTTCTTTCCTGCCTCACCTTTTTTCAGCTCCGAGTCCTAAACCGATTACTTGTGCTGTGTTTCCAGAGCAGAGGCTGTGTGTGAGGTGTGTGTGAGGTGTGTGTGGTGATGGACAGGACCACACTGCCCCCTGTTGTGACACACAGATATGGCACGCCAGAACACATAGAAGCACATACAGTACACAAGTAACAGAGGTGCAAAAGTGATAAAGTAGTGTCGACTAAAGAAACTCTTGGTCGACTAAAGACCTGCCCTATCAACCGATTAGTCGACTAAAAGGGGGTGTAGTAAAAATAAATCAAAACTCTGAAGTATCTCCATGTATCTGACCCAAACTGCTCTCAAAAGACCTCAACTGCACAGGAGTTCATGCAAAAACAACTATTTATGCAGAAAAGTACAAGAAAACAATGTATTTTTATATTAGATATACGGAACTTACATGAAACTCATAATTTACTCCAATATCTTCAGCTAACTCACTCCATATCTTATCGCTTTTATCATATAAATCCTTTAAATCTAAATAAAAATATTGGTCAACTAAACGGCTAAAGGATTACAGTCCTATGATAAAGTACCTGTCCGTCTATTCCATCATGAGTTTTAAGTTGCTGGTAATGCAATGTGTGTGTAATGTCATTGTTTTTTGCTTGTTTTTTTGTTTTTGTTTTTTTAAGCTAACCCATATTGCCTATAAACTGACTTAACAGTAAAGCTATAACATTTGCCTTTAGTTATTGCATAAAACTACCAATTCAATACCTATAAACAATCATAAATGTCTATAATACAATTTATTCAAGGTTTAATACCATTTTAGAAAAGCTGCAGTGGTTAATTGGCCTATAAGCAATTAAACCTCATCAGTCACTCAATAACATTCAAAATAATGACTAAACTACACTGTGTCATTATATTTCTGTCTTTTATCTGATACTACATACTCATATTTCAGCTTGCCAAGTTTTTTGTTTTTTTTATCTGCTCACTTTGCCCTTGACTTGTTCTGGAGCAAGAATGTGTCCTTTACATTTTATTATCTCTTTTTCCTCATCATATTTTTCTTCTCTATTTCTTTTGGCTCTTTTGACTTGAACCAAACTTGGCCGGCCCTGACTTCCTCCTGGGGGGAAAGACATTTTATGGGATTGAGCAATGAAGACGTGTAGGAAGTTTGAAAAATGGCAAAAATATGTGTGATGGATGAATGACAGAAGCAGGGATGTGAATGGAAAAGATGGATGTGTTGTGGAAAACGGGGGATTTCAGGAGGGAGATCTGGCAACCTCAGTGAAGGAGATGATAGAAATGTGTTGGAAAGGTCCAGTTCTGCCGAGTTGAGTGGTCGTGTTTCTGGATTGGCCCATTGACAACTCGGTAGGAGCTGGAAAACCATCTGCCTTTTGGAGAAGAGGAAGATACAAACGTTTTAGAGACACTTTTCACTTCTACTTCATCACATTATTAATTGAATGTAAATTTACTTCAATTTGAAATATTTAGTTTTGTTGTTGTTTTGTTTTTGATGGGGGGGTCTGCTGTACATACTGCACGCTGCCAGGCAACGGGTTAAACCAGGGGCGTTTCTAGGATTTGCTGAGATCCGGGGCTTAGCCCGGTGTGTTCTTTAAGTCATCACGCAAAATCCTGACGTGGGGTCTCCCAAGGGAGACTTATTTCTTGTATTCTGGTGCATTTTAAGAGGTTTTGAGCAACTAAAAAATAAAAGTTTTTTTGTAGGCACACATGAGTCTTTTATTACAAAACAATTATTGTTTTGATCTCTGTTGACTGTCATTGTGTTACTTGTTAACCTGTTACTTGTGAGAAGGTGGGACCATGAGATTGTACCTTCTGGATTTCATCTTTGCAAACTGGTCTATCATCTGGTTATGTTCAATGTTCGTCAACCAGCGTTTAAAAAAAAAAAAAAAAGTATTATATAGATGGCTAGAATTTAAAACACAAAAGTCAAAATAGTAATAAATTATATATTACTAGTTACAGAGCTAAACACCTGATATATTTGTATTACAATATTACTGTCCCAAAAATGAAAAAAAAAAAAAAAAAAAAAGAAGTCACGTAACTTAGTTTCCCAATTTTCTTAATAATTTTGTAATTTACAGATTTTTCCAATTATCACGGAGCTGGTCACCCACTGCATTTTATAAAATTGCACATGTTTCATTGGATTAAGAACAAATTAGTAAATATTATGTTATACTTTTTGAAACTTTCACTTGCACTTAACTGATGGCCTTATACCTGCATTTGACAGATTTCAATGTCAACTATACACTTACAATGTACATTAACTCAAACACGGACGAGCCCCGAGCACGGAGCGGACGAGCCCCGCGTACGGAGCGGACGAGCCTTGCTCTCGGAGCGCTGAGTCCCGCTCATCATAAAGTGCAATGTAACAGTGCGGACTTTGAATCAGAATTACATTAATTTGGGGAAATAATTTCATTCGGGGCTGGACGTAAAACATCTGGGGCTCAAGCCCCGGTAAAATTGGTCTGGCGACGCCTCTGGGTTAAACCATGACCATGTGTCAGAACAATCAATTCTGTTTTAGACTTTCAGACTTATTAATGACAGTGAGTTGTGTGGATACAGATATAAAGATAGGTTTTACAATAGTTTGCTATTTTTATTAAGTTGTATGTGAGGAGCGAGGGGGACACTGCGAGGGGAGAGGGGGACACAAGGGTGATTTTGGCCTATGTATATTAGAATGTGTTTAGGTGTGCGAACATTTATCCTTATCCTGTTACTGGCTGAATAAGTGTGTCCATGTCTGCTCATATGCCATGTATATGTTCATGTATGTAAACGCATTATTACCTAATGTCTCTCTTCGGGTCGGGAGTGAGGGTTAGGGGAAGTACTAAAAATGTAAAGTGCAATAAAAAATCTAAATAAGAAAAAAAATAATAATAATGAGCCCCAACACAGACTCTAATCCTCATAAACAAAACTGAAATTGCTTACTTTTCTCATATATATATATTTTTTTTAAATATTCATTAAACGTATTTAGACAATAAAAACATACAACAGCTACGTAAATGCAAGAACGTGAATTATGTACGTCTTTTTCTGGAAATTGGGTTGTCTGTCCCTGTCCACCCCTGCCCCTGTCCACCTTTGTACACTCTTCAACACCAAGACTTGATGCTCGATGCTGAGGAGTTCACAGCTTCGTTGCTAAGAAAGGTCAAGGCCCCAGGAGGTCTATGAGGCCGCCTGTGTCCTCTCTCTGAGCCGTAAGGTGTCTGTGGCCGGTGTTAGGGCGGTGTTTTAGCGCCGGCAGATGGCGCTGCACACTGAGCGCAGAAAAGAGCCCAGAGTGCGTCTCTTTTTTGGAGGTGCTGTCAGGTTCCGGTGGATGGCGTCCAGGACCTCAGAGCTGAAGTCGTCCTGGAACAAAGCTTCACGCATCACATGTGACTTCGGTTGGCTTTTGCGCAGATCTTTGTACACAGCAGATGCCACTTCTTTGCGGCTGCGTACGCTCGGCTTCACCAGAACATCCCACTGTGGCACCTTCTCACAAAGCTCTGTCGTTAGATTGTTGGACAGAGGCAACATCATGTTCCAGTTCTTTTGGAATATCCTGGAGACCACCTCATACACCAGCTCAATGCAGTCTTTCTTGGTCCAGGTCAGATGGTCCTGCCCCTCGAACGTAACCCTGGGCACATCTCCTGTAGGTACTCGACCTTCAGCTGGGCAGGGAACCACATGTTCCTGAGGGGCCTGAGTAGGCTGAAGAAAGAGTGGGACCTCTGAAGGCCCCATGTGCCCATCGCTGATAAACTGAGAGGGAAGTGGGACTGACTAAATTAATGTGAGCTGTGCACCTGGTCTGGCCCAGCCACAACTGGACATTCTCTGTACCAGTCTGCGGATCCTCCCCAGGGTTCTCTGGACCTGGTTTTTCAGGTCTGGCAACAGAGAATGCGTGCTCAGCCAGTTAGAGAAGAAATCCATGAAGTGCCGCACCTCCAACTGGACCTGCTTCCTGAACGTAGCCCGGCTTTCTGCTGGAGCCATTGTGGTGGTGATGACTTGAGCGAGCTGCTCGCTCAGCTGCATGAGTTCTCCTTGGTCCAGCTCCTTATGAACCAGCTCCTGCAGTAGAGGAGAAGCCTGCTCGATCACGTCCTCCAAAGACTCATATCTAGCACAGGGACAACAGCTCAGGCGCCCAAGTGCACGTCGCAGGGTGGCTTTTGTGTAACACAAGGTGAAGAACGCCTTGAGTTTCTTGGACACTTCTGTCCAACAGCATTTGCTGGTGCTGTGGCACATCACGTGATCTGTGATCAATGTTGTGATCTCAGAGGCCGTTCGAGGGCTGTCGTCCCTCAAGTACGCTAAGTATGTCGCGTCTCTCTGCTCCATGGCCACCAACAGCAGGATTTCCAACACCTGCTGAGAGACAGTTCTGGGGCTGGAGTCTGGAGACCCACTGGAGCCTCTGGGCTTTTCTGTCTCACTCTCTTCTTCATCACAGGGGTCGGACTGTGCAGAGCAGCTGTCCAGTGTTTTTCCGACCCTCTTGTTCTTTCTGATGGGTGCTCGATCCGCCTCCTCTTCCACTGGCTTTAGCTCTTCCTCCTCCTGGTGTTCCTTCTCTTCCTCCTCCTGGTGCTCACACATTGTAGTGTGCTTCTTATTGGGAATACAGTCCCTGCAGCTCAGCCTATCAAAGGAACACACTATGGCCCTGGCGTGGCGTACCATGACTCTAACCCTCTCTTTGGTACCTGTGTAGGTGGTGACCATGAGCACCAATCGCTTGCCCAATATTCGGCTACGGGCCAGGACAAAGTTTACATGAAGAGTCACCTCCTCACTTATCTTTTTAAAAAAGGCATTCATGCGGCTGTGAATTGAGCCCAGCGCTGCCTTGAAAGTGTCCCAGAGACCGGAGCACACAGCTCTACTAACAGCCTCCTCAGACACCTGTGGGGGTCTGCCCTCTAACACCATGTTCCTGAAAGCCTTCAGAATCTGGTTTGCCAGGGTATTTATTACGTCCACACACATTTCTGCCAAAATCTCACTAGACCCACGTTGTGACGGGTCCAAACAGGACGCACGCTCAATATAGTAACAAACCTTTATCTTGAGCTCGTCCATTTCAATTTTGGGGATGACATTGGGAGCAGAGCTCACTGGAGTGCCCCCCTGCTTCTCTGGATTGCTACTCATCCTGGAAGAATTTTTTTTTGTCTGTTTACAATTTAAATTTAGTAAAGTTACTATCTAAGTGAGACGCAATTATGTGTCTAAGGTAAAATAACACTCCTATTTAAGTACTTCTGTCTTTGTGACATCATCAGCTTTCGACCTTTGAGTCAAAGGTGACTGTGTGACGTCATGTAACTGGTCATGTGACCAGTCACATGACTAGTCACATGACCAGTTACATGACATCACACAGTCACATGACCGTGTGTTCCATTGTCATGCATAGGCAGCACTTTTCTCTGTTGAGAACACTGGACTTTGCAATACTGTACAGTGATCCCTCGTTTATCGCGGGAGTTGCGAAAAGTGAAATCCATGAAGTAGTCAGCTTTATTTTTTATTATTTTACAATGCAATACTGAACTATGGAATGAAACCAAAAATCAAAAACTGTTTTAAAGCCCAAAATTTGTTTAAAACAATAATTTTAATATAGTAATACAAGGTTGGAAACATTGTCACTGGCGTATTTCACAGTCTGTGCCTCTTCGTCCTGACTCCGCTC